>AP028443.1:14987318-15494305 GCA_036509395.1 Antheraea yamamai | reverse complement strand
TTTTTTTTTTTCTTCGAACTGACTACGCTATTGACCAAGCAAGGTCTTAACAGCTTCACCGGACTACTAAGGCGAGCGCTTAAGGCACTCAGCCGATTTTATTTTGACAACTAGCTCAAGGGTGCGCGGCACACCTCGGCTTTGGCTGTTGCCTGATACATGCAGTTCGCGACCTATGTGAGCTAACCTAAGCTAAGCTAACTATTCATACATATATGAGTTGTTGAAACATATATGTGTACCAAGCATACATACCTCAACAACTCTTATATATATGTCGTATCGGGTAATTTTCTAAACTATTTCAGTTTGATAAGGGAAAAAAGATAAGACCCTTCCACTTGCATGTGTAAGCGTGTATGCGTGCACGTGTGTGGAGGTGATATGTGTAATGTTGTCGCAGTGATGTAAGATTTTGTGTCACTGTATCGCGCGAGCAGCGTACTCAAGGGCTCCGCGCCGAGGGAACGGACCTAGGCTTGAGCAGCTGCCGAGGGGGGCCTAGTCTGGTGTGCGGGAGCGAAATTTATCCCTAGACCACGGCGGCGTGATCTGTGGTTACGCGGGCGTGGGCGTGAGCACGCTCTGTTTGGAGAGACAGGCTGGTACTGATCGTTCACTGCCGTTATTTCATCGGGAGGGTCGGTAAAAATATGTCGCGGTCGTCTTTTACAACGCGTAGCGTTTGGTACGGGTTTGTATTTTGCGGCGGATACCACTAACGGACTGGGATGATTCGCGGCTTTTTCAAAATAACTAATCGTAAGTGATTTTACGTACGCCCAGATAGAAGGCATCTCTAGGTCCCTATGTAGATCAACTCTCCGGATGTACCACGGGGCACTGGTCACTTTACGTAAAACGCGGTTTTGAAGAACCTGCAACTTATGAAAATTATCTTTTGACATATGCGCAAAAACGGGACTGCTATATGTCATCACGGGACGGATACACGTTTTATATAAAGTGAGCTTGTGTCTGAGGGACATCTTACTCCTATAGCAAAGCAACGGATGGAGGCGCCCCAAGACCATAGCGGCTTTGTTTCGCACTCTATCTATATGTGACTCGAAATTTAAATGTTTATCTAATGTAACACCGAGATATTTGACCTCGTCGGCCCAAGGTATATCGGTTCCGTATAGCCTGATGGGCTCGAGGTTATTACTACGTCGTAAAGGATCGAAGAGTATCGCGGCACTCTTATCAGGATTAACTTCTATGCGCCATCGACGAAACCATTTACCGAGTGTGAAAACGGCCTTTTCGATGCGCTTCCTAAGAAAGTCCGACCGCAAGCTGGAAGTGTAAATAACGGTATCGTCAGCATAGCAACCTACTTCGACCCGTTTAGACCGAGGTAGGTCACTGATGAACAGATTGAAGAGCGAGGGCGCGAGTATGGAGCCCTGTGGCACACCTGAGCGTATCGGGTGGGGCAGGGATAGTTCCCCATCCACTCTAAAGCGGAAAGTCCTATCAGTGAGATAATCGTGGATAATATGAATTAACTTATCGGGTACGTGAGCTTTACATAATTTATGGATGAGCCCTCCATGCCAGACCTTATCGAAGGCTTTGGCGACATCGAAGAAGACTGCAATTGTGCGTTTCGGTTTACGTTTCGGGTCGGCATTAAAATTAGAGAAAATGTACTCCGTGAGGCGGTGTACTTGATTCGTGCAAGAGTGTTCGGCGCGAAATCCGAACTGCTCAGGTGGTATTAATTTTAAATCTGTAATCGAAACCTGGAGACGGTTCAGAAGGAGCCGCTCGTATAATTTACCTAATGTATCTAACAGGCTAATCGGGCGATAGCTATCGGGAAGCGTAGCTTTTTTGCCGGGCTTGTGTATGCCTATCACTACGGCCTTCTTCCAGGCGGCTGGAAAGTGGCCCTGGGACATGGCCGCATTGAAGATGCAGACCAATAGAGCTATGATGTGATCGGGAAGGAGTCTCAGTACCTCGTTCCTGATTCCATCGGGACCTGGGGACTTCCTAAGCTTGAGACGCTGGATGGCGGTCGAAACTTCATCGAAAGTTATTGAGGTTAGGGTATCCACGGGAGGGGACGCTAGTGCATGCTCTACCGACAATTCGATCGACCTAATATGGATAGGGTCAGTGTTATCAGTGTTCGGTGAACACTGTGTTTCTAAACTCGCGGCAAGACATTCCGCTTTATCTATGCTATCGAACGCAGGAGGCAATCCGGGACCTCTATCGAGAGGAGGCATCGGAGTAGTGAGATCCGACTTTAAAGTTCGCGAGAGTTTCCAGTACGACAGGTGGGACGGCCGGAGATTCTCCAGAAGTCTGTCCCACCTGTCGCCCCGAATCTCAGAGATACGAGATTTGACTATTTTACGTAACAAGCGTAAACGGTCGCGATTTTCTGCAGACGGGTAAGCGTCGTGAGCTCGAGTCGCGGCGTTCTTTTCCGTAATCAACGCTCTCACGTCGTCAGGGAGTATAAAACGGCGATCATTCGCCGCTTGTACCTCTTTCGAGGTCTCTCTGACGGCGGTCTGGAGATAGTCGACCAGGGAATCGATAGCCGAATCCGCGTCGGCTTTAGACACCAACACGTCCGGAATCCTGTCTAAATTGCTAGACGAAGGATTTTCTTTAAAATAACGAGCGAGTTTCGCGTAATCAGCCACCCTAACCGACGGAGGGGTGAAGTCTGAGTTAAAACCTAACTGTAATACGACCGGGCGATGGTCCGAATCAAGTTCGTGTACGACTTGTATGAGTCGTACCCGAAGCGTGATATTTTTTAACAAAGCTATGTCTAAAACTTAAATCGTTAAATCAATAAAAAAGTTAAATCACGTTAGGCGCGGCAAGTACTTGGAAATGTCTTGTATTTTTTTAATTCAAATGTTACCCTGTAATCCTGTTCACGACACTCACTGTTCTTTTTTTATATATTATGAATATCCCTATATATAAATGTATTTCAGATATATACTTATATTGAAGAAAAACACGTTTTCTGATATTTTTCTTTGATGTTTTCTAAAAACATGACTTTATACAAATCAATTGCAGAATATATGTAGCTAATCGCAACACTAATGTAATAATGAAGAGGTCCTACGTCGTTTTACTACATAGGTTTGGTTCTGGACATTATCCGTTATAAAATTTTAATTTTTTATAATAAAAATTTCTTCACCGTTTCGGTCAACATAGGGAATTATAGATGACGTTCACCATATTCTGACGGAATTTGTTAAAAACAATAATGTTACAACGAATTTAATTACAAAATATAATTTAAATCATAGAGTAACGAACCTGCGAGTAATGTAAGCTGTTTCATAATTCTATGATATAAATAAACTAGATATAGGCATGTTCCATAATATTGTAGTAAAACCTTCCAGTGAGGTTGCTAAAATGCTATGTCAAATGAGTGAAAGATGATTGTTTTTTATATCATAGCAGGCAAACGAACAGGTGGGTCACCTGATGTTCAGTGATCACCACCGTCCAAAAACTGACCGAACGAAACGCAACAATGCAAGCACTATTAGTTAACGTCGGTGTTTCTATAAGAGGGTGGTACTACTCCGGGTGAGCCGACCCATTCATGCTGAAACCAGTAATAGCTTCAGCGGGGCTCTACCACCTTTCTAAGAGTAAGATTAAAAAGATGTACGAAAGGCTCTAACGCTAGTATAATTAGGTTATGAAGGGACCGACATGACTAGAGTCAAAAGCCCCTAAATAAAATAAAAAAAACTGCAACACTTTAAAACGGTTGCACCTAACTGGCTAATTCTTTTTTTTTCGTGTATTTTTTCTATTATAATTATTGTATAATATAATACTATTTTATTCGGATTATCAGTCGGAGAAGTGGGCCTCCGGCACTCTCACTGACTGAACGAAAAGCAACAAGCACTGTTACTTCACGTCGGTTTACTATGAGAGGGTGGTAGTACACCGCGCGAGCCGACCCATTCATGCTGAAACCAGTAATAGCGTGCCTCTACCATCTACGAGATATTCTATATATTAAAATCCATGAATAGATATACAGTTATTTAGTATTAATATTTCGAAATGTAACGTAATCATGAATATGACTAAATGTAATAATAGTAAAAATAGAGCGAATTGTGATACTCAAAATACAGATTTTGTAAGATCGCGCGTGAGATTGGGTAGAGGGATATTTCAACGGGGGGCAGTGCTGTCCATTAATCCTCAATAGAAATCCCCCCTAAGATAAAAGTCAGTCAGGGAGCTGCAAAAATTGGTAGACCGACGTTTACTTGTTTAGTAGCCATTTTATTTAATTACTAACGGGCCCAGCAGACGTTGTTCCGCCCTGATAATAAAAAAAACTTGTCAAATTATATACCTAAACCTTCCTCACGAATCACTTTTCTACTGATAAAAACCGCATAAAAATCCGTTCAATCGGTTTTGAGTTTATCGCGAACAGACAGAGAGACGTGGCAGTCCTTTGTTTTATAATATGTCGATGATATGGTCGTACAGTAAAGCGAAGATTTTATCTTATTTTCTTCGTCAGAACAAGCGGACGAAGCCGGGCCGGGCAGCGAGTTTTAAATATTATTTTGTGGTAATTATTTACACAATTATAAAAGAGGTGTGTTGAGGCAGTTGCACTTCAGAGCTAGTTTCCCTCTATGTTTAGTGTGTTTACCATCTAAGACCAAAGCCTCATTTAACATACTCTATATTTTGTAATATTGGTGGTGTTTTATGTAACATAGCTTTGTAATTGTGCACAAAAGAAGTGGATGGAAAATAATACCACGAAGCATGGATTCTGACTTGTTACAAAAACTCCCTGGAAAGTTCTAATTCTACCGGAAGCCACCATCTTGTTAGAATATTTAAAAGATAGCAAGAAACTTCTAATATCGAGTTTTTGGCGGGATCTTGGTCTGTCATGTAGTGGATTTTATTTTTTATTCATAATCTTGTGTTACTTGACTCTATATTGTGTAAAATTTGTGGTGTTTTATGTGATATAGTTTGTTTATTGTGCATAAGTGAAGTGAATGGAAAATAATGCCACGGACCATGAATTCTGAGATGCCACAAAAATTCCATGGAAGGTTCTAACAAGATGGCCACCATCTTGTTAGTTCATTGAAATTATATCAAGAAACTTGTAATATCGATACTCACTTGACAATGGCAGTAATAGTCTGACTGGTAATTGAAGACTGGTTGCCAAAATGGAATAGAAGAAGAACTTGAAATACTATTAACTACTCGACAATGGTATTCATTGAAATTATATCAAGAAACTTGTAATATCGATACTCACTTGACAATGGCGGTGATGGTCTACTAGAAGACTGGTTGCCGAAAATGGAATAGAAGAAGAACTTGTAATACTATTAACTACTCGACAATGGCAGTAATAATCTAAAAGAGTGGTTGCCAAAAATAAAGTTAAAAAAAAAACTTCTAATATCCTTACCTACTCTATAATGACAGTAATAATCTACTAGAATATTGATTTCCAAAAACAAAACATAAAAAAAAGAATTATTCAATCGTTTTGATATAGTAATATGAAAGTTTGGGAAGCTTTGGAGTAAGTTTACAGTATTCTGTTCCGTCTGCGGAATTAACTGTTGTATTATAATATACCCGAATGCAGCTAATGGCCAGCAAACAATGGATAAACGTAATACCGCCATTTTTACTGTCAGTTTGACAGTTCCGAGTTAGGGTTGCCCTAACTGTCAAAAGTAACTCATTCTATATATATACATACAAAATTAAATGATTTTTTTAAATTGTATATTTTTTAAGCACTGCTATATAAAAAGTATGTATTAAGAATGGAATATTATGATATATGTTTTTACCTTGGTAGTGATAAATCAGTAGAGTGTATTAGTTAGGTTGCGAACAGTACATGTTGTTAACAAAATCTTTATGGTAATTCTCTTAACATCTGTAAATTTTTGTTTTTCTAGTATACACTCTTTACTCAGGAACCTAATGGGGTTTATCGCCATATTTACAGATCGGTATAACGAAGTAAAACTCTAGCAATAAACGTTCGGTTTATCGTAGTGGTTGTTTTTAAAATTATTAAAGCTAAATAGCCACTAGTGGCGGAATCTTGGAATGTTATGTAGTGGAATTTATATTTTATTCATAACCTTGTGTTATTTGACTCTATATTTCCTAATGTTGGTGGTGTTTGACGTAACATAGTTTGGTTATTTTGCACAAGTGAAGTGGATGGGAAATAATACCACTGAGTATGAATTCTGACTTGCCACAGAAATTCCCTGAAAAGTTCCCAAAATTAAAATTAACAAAAGACTACTAGAAATATATGATAAAATAAATAAATATAAGGACAAATGGTGGTTAATGTATTATATAACATTTATTATAACATATTGAAAACAAAATACTAAGACTATCAATTTTACATAAAAATCGAAACGAATGAGATACTACTATGATTGGCTGAATATAATCAAGTGTCAATTTCGTAAATTACAACGGATTATATACATTAAAATGTATTGTAGTTTACATTTAAATACTTTATTCTTATAATTCGATTTGTAGATTTTAGCAATTATTGTGAAAATCTACTTTTGCTAATAATTGGAAATAATTGATCGTTACATTACACAGCTGTTTCGTTTAACTGCAACTGTGATAAATCCTGTTTATTCAGTATAGTACAACTAGTGTCCGAGTATACACTATTTCCAAACACTGAAAAAAATACAGAACATTCTAATATTATCTCCAGACCTGACTATTTTTATCAAACAAATGTCACTTATGCGTGGAAATTGAACTCACAGGCTTTAAACTCTAAGAATTACTACCACGAAAACAACTGCATTGTCATAATTAAAAAAATATATTAAAATAAAAAATTAAAATCAAAGACTTAATTTTTTGTTTTACCACATAAACTTAAATTTTATCGATAGTTGGATTTATAGGTAAATAAGTGACACCCCTACGTTCGAGACATGCATTAAAAAGTAATTGTGTATCAAAATGGCGTCGCGGCGGGAGTTTAGTGGTTTGGATTTATGGAATCGATTACGTTAAGGTATCAATCTATTCGATATTTTATTGTTTTCTATTAACATTTTTATTTACTATTGTTGTTACTTTAATTATAAACAGTAAAACTATAAAGTAAGATTAATTCGTTAATTTATGAACTTTCGTTCGTTCATCTGTTACCGAGCAAGAAAGTGGAATCTTCTTGGGTGGTGGAGAACATGCCTAGTATATATTTTAAAAAACATATAAAAAAAACAGTGACTAATAAAATCATTTCTATAAATTAAGTACATTGAGTTGCCTATACGCTTTTCTCTTGTACTTAAGTTGCGTCGTCATTAAAATTACAATAACTTTTGATAGAGTCAACCGATTTTCATGAAACCAAGACTAAATGTTATTCGAGTTTGATATGATTTTCTTGTTCTTGAGGTTTTATCGTGGACGCAGTACTTTAGCGGTGATGCGTGTTCAAACAAAAAGACAGACACACATTTCAAAAAATGATTGAAATGTATTATATTAGTTATTCCTAGATAGCTACAACCATTTTTTTCACTAAAATGTAAAAAGTACAGACACGTTAGATTTACATTCTTATTGTATATATAGATATAGAAGATAAATGCTTAGTAAATAGTAGTGGCATGAGATATAGGTGGCACAGAGTGGCTTTGGAACGGTTTCATGTTGTGTATGGAGTTTTTTTTTGTCATAGCAGGCTAACGAACAGGTGGGTCACCTGATGTTAAGTGATCACCACCGTCCATAGACTCTAATAACACCAGGGGAGTCGAAGGTGCCATGCCAGCCTGTGTTTGGGGTAAAGAGAGGGAGGGAGGAGGGAGAGGAGGGGGAGGTGGGCCTCCGGCTCTCTCACGAAATGCAGCAATGTAAGCACTGTTACTTCACCCCGGTTTTCTATGAGAGGGTGATACTACCCCGGGCGAGCCGACCCATTCATGGTGTAACCAGTAATAGCTTCAGCGTGCCTCTACCACCTACAGTGAGAGGGTTGTAGTACCCCAGGCGAGCAGACCCATTTATGCTGTAATCAATAATAGCTTCAGCGTGCCTCTACCACCTACAGTGAGATGGTGGTAGTACCCCGGGCGAGCAGACCCATTCATGCTGTAACCAGTAATAGCTTCAGCGTGCCTCTACCACCTACAGTGAGAGGGTGGTAGTACCCCGGGCGAGCAGACCCATTCATGCTGTAACCAGTAATAGCTTCAGCGTGCCTCTACCACCTACAGTGAGAGGGTGGTAGTACCCCGGGCAAGCAGACCCATTCATACTGTAACCAGTAATAGCTTCAGCGTGGCTCTACCATCTACCACCTACCTACCTGGTAAAAGTGATTATATTTTAAATTTTTATCAATGAATATTCACTCCCTTATTACTTTTATACCACGTTACAAATAATGTCATCAGTGAGACAATACATTAGGCATATATTTTAACCAATGAAAATCTCTCTGTTTTGATTATTCTTTATTTTTGACGTCTGCTCCGTCAATCCTCCCGTATCTAAGCAACATATAACTATTTCTCTTTCATCAGCGATATTGAGAATATGAATATGAATAAGAATAAGATAGTGTGACGTTACAATATTACTTTACGTATGTGTGCGTTATCGTGTACCATTTGTTTTGTCAAAATAGCATAAACGTAACGTATCTGCAGCTTTTTATTATAATACTAGCTGTGCCCGCGACTTCGTCTGCGTGGGATCTATACATATAATAAAAATGAAGTGTCTGTATGTAATATCAAAATAAAAATTTTTTACTACTTGGGTACGAAAGTATACATGCTACTGATAACAAAAATGCAATTTTTAAAATTTTTGTCGGTCTGTCGGTCTGTCTGTTTGTTCCGGGTAATCTCCGAAATGACTGGACCGATTTTGACAGGAATTTCACTGACAGATAGCTGAAATTACAGCGGGTTTCTTAGGCTACTCTAAATTAGACTAGGTATCAATCGCGTCTTCGTCTGCAATGCTATCTCCAAAACGATTGGACCGATTTTCACCAAACTTTCACCAGCAGATAGCGGACATCATTTCAAGTAATTTAGTTTATATTAATTTAGACTAGCTGTTAACCGTGGCTTCGCCCACAGTACTATCTTCAAAACAGTTCAACCGATCTTCACGAAACTTTCACTGGCAGATAGCTGACCTTATAAAAAGTAATTGAAGCAGTTTTAGTTTATACTAGCTGTTAACCGTGACTTCGCCCGAAATGCTATCTCCAAAACGGTTCGATCGATCTTCACATATCTTTCACTGGCAGATAGATGATCTTATAAGAAGAAATTTAAGCAATTTTAGTTTATACTAGCTGTTAACCGTGACTTCGCCCGCAGAGCTATCTTCAAAACGGTTTGATCGATCTTCAGATAACTTTCACTGGCAGATAGCTGATCTTATAAAAAGTAATTGAAGCAATTTTAGTTTATACTAGCTGTTAACCGTGACTTCGCCCGTAATGCTATCTCCAAAACGGTTCGATCGATCTTCACATATCTTTCACTGGCAGATAGATGATCTTATAAAAAGAAATTTAAGCAATTTTAGTTTATACTAGCTGTTAACCGTGACTTCGCCCGCAGAGCTATCTTCAAAACGGTTTGATCGATCTTCAGATAACTTTCACTGGCAGATAGCTGATCTTATAAAAAGTAATTCAAGCAATTTTAATTTATACTAGCTGTTAACCGTGGTTTCGCCCGCAATGCTATCTCCAAAACGGTTAGACCAGTTTTCAAGAAACTTTCAGTGGCAGATAGCTGACTTTACAAAAAGTAACTTAGATAATTTTAGTTTATACTAGCTGTTAACCGTGGCTTCGCCCACAGTGCTTTCTCCAAACCAGTTAGACCGATTTTCATGGGAGTTTCACTGGCAGATAGCGGACCATATAAGAAGTAATTTAATTTATTTTAATTTAGACTAGATGTTAACCGTGGCTTCGCCCGCTGTGCTGTCACCAAAACGGTTACATCGATTTTCACGGGAATTTCACTGGTAGATAGCGAACCTAATAAAAAGTAATTGAGGTTATTCTATTTTAGCTTATCAGCTTATTGTTTACAATTCGACATTATAATGATTAATAACATAAATGATATAGAGGTCTTCCTAATAAGATCTTAGATTATAAACGTATTACGTAAAGAGTTCCATAATACAATTTCTTGCGGAACAGAAAACCGATTATTTTTTGTATAGTCACAAATCTTAATTATGATAATGGAAATGTATATTAAATGTAATGTAAATGTAAATCTTTATAATAATATTTTAAGTTATTGTTTCATTAGTTCCTTATACAGTGTAAGTGAGCACCGAGGTAGTTATATGGTGGGTTAAGGTTCCAAATGTGTTGCTGATGACAAACCTCATTTGGCACGCTCTTTGTATTTATATATCTAATGTCGTCGTACTTACAATTGTCATTAAAGAGCGTTTCTGTAATTGTACATAGTCTCACAATTCTATAATTCTTTAATATGATTTCAAAAAAACGCGTGCGGAGCTGCGGGTACAGCTAGTCTTATATAAAAAACAGTGATTAATAATGTCATCTGAATGTATTAAGTCCATTTACTTGTCTACTTATCTCTCGCATTTATGCTGCGTCGTCATTAAAACTACAATAACTTTTAATAGAGTGGACCGATTTTAATGAAACAAAGACTAAGTTACTACTAAGACTTTACTCCCGAGGATATGCTTTACGATTTTCGATATGCTTTGAGGGTTTACTGTGAACCCAGTACTTTATCAGTGATGCGTTTTCATACAAAAAGACAGACAGACAGACATACATTTCTAAAAATGATTGAAACGTATTTTATTACTTATGCCTAGACACCTGGTACATTTTTTTTCGCAAAAATCTAAAAAGTACAGACACGTTACATTTACATTCTTGTTATATGTGTAGATCATTGCCTCTACCCCTCATATTATTGGGATGGTTGATTATGATTTCCGATTCCTCAAATATAAATGTTCAAACAAAACTTTTGATTTATTTTCGAAAAATATTAATTTATCGCATAGCAAGTGGGTTGCATATTGTAAGACATTTTCTGTAGTAAAAAATTTATGATTTATTTCAGAAGTGACGAAATTGTAGTGTCAAATTAGAAAAAAAATTTTTTAATTAAAACGGCGACCCTATAAGGTTCGTTATGTCTTAATTTTACACCTGCTGATCCTCAATGCAACAGTATGTACGTAGGGCGTGTCAAACACGTAACATACTTTATTACTTGGAGCAGTTTTTAATCCATTAACAAGACTCGACTTTTTCTTTTAATCAACTAATTATAACCTTTTTAGAAAGTAAACTTAACTTATTTATTAGGAATAATATTTTTATTACATACAATTTAATTGTTTTTTTTTTATTTTGTATCATATTCGCACGTTATTTAAATATTAGGGTGTTTCTTAAGCAGATAATTTATTCCGTTATTAAGGGATTTCGACTGTTTGCAGTTGGTAACACTGATATTATAATAATTCTTTTGGGAATGAACACAATTGACAACAACTGTAAATAAAAAAATGTAATTGATTAATCCTTCGGCTGATTTTTTAAGATCCAGATTTCAAAATGGCGGATAATATTTTTTATTTTTACAACATCGTAAATTGTGAATTTCGTGGTTTAGTAAAAAAAGGTTCGTACAAATGAAAAAATAAGGTACATGTGTATTAAATGCACCGCGCTCGCGGACCGCTACCGCGGTCGGCTCTCGTTATTTTTTACGTCTAACCTAACCTAACCAAATCGAGACGAAAATGTTTTGTTTAAACTTAATAATCATCAAGATGGTAATATACAAAATTATCAATGATTGTTCGGAAATGACAGATAACCTCAAAACTTTGATCATACATAAATCTTAGTAACTATGACTTTCCGCGAGGAGGGGAAATAACGGGACATTCCCCCGTTTCTCCTACCCCCTTCAATCTTTATATCAGGATGCGAATTTTAAATGCAGTCCTTTAAAATATTTTTAGATTCCAAGACTTTATTTAAAAAGTAGCTGTACCAGCAGCTCCAGACGCGTTTTTTCTAAAATTGTATCAATGAAATATAAAATTGTGAGACCATGCACAATTATAGAAATGCTCTTTAAAAACAATTGTAAGTACGACACGCACGTCACTAACAGTAACATGTAACGTATACATTAGATATATAAATACTAACAGAGTGTCAAATGAGGTTTATCATCAGCAACATATTTGGAACCTTAACACACCATATTACTACCTCAGTATATAAGGAACTAATGAAACAATGAATAAAAGAGGTTATTATGATGATATAATATGCCCATATTGTGATTAAGTTACGTTTATGGTATAATATCATTTTAGAAAGAACCCTTCTATCTTCCATTTTACTATTAATAATTATAATCTTGAATTGTAAACAATGAATGTCATGAAATCTTACATAAATATAAATCACGTTATAAAACTTTATATCTGTGTAAGTAGTTTTTAATATTCCACAGGTTAAATAGTGCTTATTGAACTCGATACAATATTCTTATATGTTACTATGGTTACTTATTTATGTAGACGAAAGCGCGGTAAATAAAAAAAATGGCTGTCAAAATGACCAAAAGGACAATATAATTCAACTTACATACATAGATACAGATATATGAATTTCAATTATATTTATTCTTGGAGTCCAGTACAACGCACATATTATGCACATGTTTACAGTGAACAATATATTTTTGCTAAATTTCATGCGGACGAAGTCGCGGGTAACAGCTAGTCTAAAATAGAATAACCTAAATTACTTCTTATAAGGTCAGCTATCTGCCAGTGAAAGTCCCGTGAAAATCGGTCAAACCATTTTGGAGATAGCACTGCGGGCGAAACGACGGTTAACAGTTAGTCTAAATTAAAATAGACTGAATTCCTTTTTATAATGTCCGCTATCTATCGGTGAGAGTTCCTCAAAAATCACTCGAACCGTTTTAGAGAGCACTGCAGGCGAAGCCACGTTTAAGAGCTAGTATAAATTAAAATTGCTTAAATTACTTTTTATAAAGTCAGCTATCTGCCAGTGAAATTTTCGTCTAAATCGGTCCTGCCGTTTCGGAGATTAGCCGGAACAAACAGACAGATAGACAGACCGACAAAAATTTTAAAATTGCATTTTTGTTATCAGTAGCGGGTATACTTTCACACCCAATCAATAAAAAAAAGTTATTTTGATATTACATACAGACACTTCATTTTTATTATATGTATAGAAGAAGATATAGACAAAGTATTCAATAAGATTTAGGCGGAAATAGAGGTTGATATAGAATTTAAGATAGAATTTCCTTTTTTTTCTCGACTGCTTGCTCTTTTATTTTGGTTTGGTTAGGTTAGGTTAGACTTGCGAAAAAAATAACGCGGTGCATTTATTATACAAGTACCAAAAATAATTTGAAAATATCTTTTATATAAAAAATGTGATTTACAATACATCATTTGTTATTTTCCAAAGTATTGTCATAAATCAGGTATTTTTTAAGGTTATGCTGTCAACAGTCTGTTGGCCTGTGCCTCATGAGGTGTACATTAGCCTGTATGGAGCTTAAATCTTTATGGTTTTAGATACTCCAAGAGTTAATCGACATTAAACGACTTTTTGTTAGAAAAATAGCACGCAATTTATGGGATGACTTGTGGCGATCAGGTATCTCCCATTACTGGATTAAACCACTCCTGTTTTATGAATATTTAAGTAATGCACGTGTAAGATTGCGTTTAAAATGCGTTCTTCGACATAGCTTTCTATTTCGCTTCGCATGCAAATGATAGATTTTCGTTCCGGTCTAATTTTACTAACATCGGATATATTGTATACCTACGTGTTAATTGGAGGTATTTAAAGTGTTTCATGGAAATACGGAATTCGATAATCCAGTTGCGTCGCTTTGTAATTGACTTCGTTCATTGTTCTTCTATATCGATTTTGAATTTGATTGTCTGTGAAGTACGCTTTCAGAAGTTTTTGCTGGGATCTTGGAATGTCATGCAGGCGATTTTATATTTTATTCATAATCTTGGGTTATTTCGCTCTATATTTTGTAATATTGGTGGTGTTTTACGTAATATTGATGAGTTATTGTGCAGAAGTGATGTGAATGGAAAAAATCACGAAGTAGCATAGATTCTGACTTGCCACAAACTCCCTGGAAAATTATGGAAATTAGCCAATCAGGAAGTGGTAATTTTACGCGGGCGGTGAATATGCATTTCTATTGGTTGAAGGTGCGCGAGCGCTTAACTTCTTAGCCAATCACAGAGTTGTTCCTTTTTTTGAAGTGAAGACTTCTTTAGGCGCGTTGTAGGCTGTTTTTGACAGGAGATACATTTATAATTTTGCGTCATGATATACTACGTAGGCATGACCGGCCGTATTGAGCTTGCGCGGTTTGTGTTATACTAGTGACGCGTAGTATAGGTGCCTGTGTACATGTAATATTGATATTTTGCAGCTCTTGTTCTCAAGCTGATGTTAAGTGATCACCGCTGTCCATAGACACTAGCAACACAAGGGGAGTCGTAAGTGCGTTACCAGCCTGTGTTTGCAGGGAGCGGGGAGGAAGAGAAACAGGGGGAGGAGAGGGAGATGGGAATGGGAGAAGTGCCTCCGGCGCTCTCACTGACCGAACGAAATGCAACAATGGAAGCACTATTACTTCACGTGGGCGTATGTGGGTCGGGTAGTAGTACTCAGGGCGAGCCGACCCATTCATACTGAAACCAGTAATACCTTCGGCGTGACTCTACCACCTATAAAAAATGATTATTAATTATTTCGATAAAAATGTATCTAATAAAGTAAACTTTAAGCTTTAAATAAGGCTTTTTGAATAAATTTAAGTTTTGTATTGTTTATATTTGGCTCTGTTGGATGACGAATTTGGAAACCACTGACCTCGCAAAATATTTATGTAATGAGCCAAAACAGGTGCGATGATTTTGTCATGGATGTGGTGGTCGAATTTATTGAAATTTTGCACGAAATCCTGAATCATACTATCTTATAATTCAAGTGAATCGAGTGCAATGACATTGGACACTATTGCTTTTTTATAACTCTAGGTACCTCCCAAGTAATGTTGCCTCAATGCGAACTGGCAATAGGATATTAGAATTAACATGAATAGAATTATCACAATACATAAAACTAGCGGGCCCAGCGGACATTGTCCCACCCTGATAATAAAAAAACCTAGACAAATTATATACCTAAACCTTCTTCGTGAACCATCAAAAAAATTGATGCAAGTGTCTAGGAATAAGTAATAGAATACATTTCAATTATTTTTAGAAATATCTGTCCGTCTGTCTATCGGTCTGTCTGTCTATCTGTCTGTCTGTCTGTCTGTTTGTATGAACACGCATCACTGATAAACTACTGTGTTCACAGTAAAATCATAAAGCATATCCTCGAGAGTAAGTTAGTCTTTGTTTCATTAAAATCGGTCCACTCTATGTAAAAGTTATTGTATATTTTAAGGCGCCGCGACTTAAATACGAGAGAAAAGTAGATAAATAAACTGTGTGTGGACTTAATATATTCAGATGATTTTATTAGTCACTGTTTTCTTCATTACGTTCCACGCGAGCGGAGTCGCGGGCACAACTAGTAATGTATATCGACGGGAGAAAGCGAAAATATCGTAACTTACCTTTTTGGCTAAATCACTTTTTACCATATTCTTGTATAAAAAATACCACTTCGAAAGGTGAGGGTCTCGCTTTCCTACGATTAAATTTTTCATTGATACGACCTTAGTTTTTTTCCTAGTTTTAGCACTATACATAAAAAAAAAAAATTTGAAATAGTTTTTGGCTCTGGTGTAAAGTTGGATTTTTGAAGTTACGACAATTCCGCTATCTTCCGTCGACATGTAAATGTATTCTTTACTTTAGTATCGTACAGTGTTGATACTAAACACGCAGGTTCACGCTAAACTTGTTTTTTAACCGTTCCTCATATAAGCCACCTGCCTTCTCAGGTTACACCTTGAAAAATAAAAATCATACTTTTAAATAGAGATAGGGATTGAAGATCGATTAATCAAATAAACGATATTTAGACATAGAAATTGTAATCGATAATAAACATCAAATCGGTCTAGTGAATCGATCTGATATTATAAAATTGTGATTCGATTTTTTTTACTTAGATAAAATAAAACCATAAAATAATTTACAATTTAAAAAAGATCAATAAAAATTAAGAGATTGATTTTTGAGTAATCGACCCTTTGCACCTCGACATTTTCATGAATCAATTTCACAGAACACGATTGTGATCGATTTAAATAAACATCGTTTTTTTTTCCCAAAGAATCGCCATCCCTACTTTTAAATAACGAGATTTGCATATCACAGTTGCAAGTTGTAACCTGCAGTGTGCCTTTTATGCAACATCTGGTGAATAAAACGAACGAGTTGTGACAAGCTACAGACCTACCACAGCTACAGACCAGAATATAGCCTTAAGTTTAGGCTTGCATTAATACAGTCAAGAGTTGAGTACAAAACAAAGTTAAAATACTATGATAAGAGTCTAAAATTAATATATATTTATCCTTAAGTTGTCTCGATGATATATATACCAGTGACTGTTTAGACAGTAGCAATATTTGTGGAAAACAATCTGTACTCGATTCTCGTTCTCTAAATCAATAAAAAATAGGTGTTTAATATTTGACCTAATTATTTAGAAAAATATAAAAATTATACATAATCCTCTATGCGTCTATGTTAAAGCACAGTGTCAAAAACCGTCGGGTGATTTCGCTTTCATTTGAAAGGGAACGTGGGAACAAAACAAAAAGGCTTATTGCCCGTTTTACTATCGATAGTTATTAACTCCGGGCCGCCCATTGTAGCTTTTGGCACTAGTCATTGCACTTCGGTTTATTATTTTAGTTACACGTTTGTAGCTATACTTTTGAAAGTCTTAGCACACACTTTAACTTAGGTTTTCTTGGTTGTTTATTGTTATTTGTTTTAATATTATGTATTTTATATGTTAAATGTGACCACGAAGTGTCATATCCAATAATACTGCGAGTGTCTAAACAGTCACCTGGTATATATATAAAATATAATACGTGGTTATAACTAAATTTGGGTTGTGCGCAGCTATATTCAAAAAGGTACCCGCCCCTAATAATCAGGAAGTCAATAAAATGTTGTTTCTGGGAGAATAAAAACATGATACGAATTATCTCGTAGTAGTATCCTGTTTGAAACTGCAATACAGAGGTTCATGTAAGACAAAGCTGCTGTTTTTTCTCTTTGCTGAAGCCACCGCCGATTTATATTTATGTAGTATTATAGCGAACGTTATAAGTTGTCCATGTGTACATTCCTTATTCCCGCGACTTGGTGACTCATCTATTATTAAATTGTAATAACGATTTTTTTGTACAGCATATAATAATGTAGTACAGGTGTGAAACTGTCAATTTGTTATTAAAGTAGACAAGTCTTATAAAGATTTTTGAAGTGAGAATATTTGATTTTTGTAATATCATTACCTACCCCACAATGGCAGTAATAATCTACTAGAAGATTAGCTGCCAAAAGTAAAATAAATAATAATAATACCGGATAGCTAACAGCAGAATAACGACGTTACGAATTGTTTTTTTTTTTCGAGCTGAATACGCTGACGTAGCAAAGTTTTAACAGCTTCACCGGACTACTAAGGTGAGCGCTTAAGGCACTCAGCCGATTTTATTTTGACAACTAACACAAGGATTATTTGTTATCAATTCTGTTGGAATTATGAGTTCTCTTTACCATCATCATAACCCTGTAAGTGACTCACTGCAGGGCCATAGACTTCTTAAGGTATGGGTATAATCACCACGCCAGTGCCCAGCTCACGACGTATTGGCGATTTCAATCTTTTAGAAAGTCATAGTTCTATGTTTCCCAACAGTGGTACTACAAGAACATTTCTGAGGTTCTGATTTCCTTTAACGTCAGCCGATACTGTTACCAATTTAAATTACTAGAAATATGTGAATTCCAAAAAGATCGTTGGTCCACCCTGAGATTCGAACTTGCGGACGTAGGAAAGATATTCCACCGGTCAAACCACTAGGCCACATCGACTTTTTCTCTCTTTAATTCTTGTAATTATCATCACCTCTGTTAATGACACAAAAAGGTGTTTTAGTTCTCACTCATTACCCAAAACCAAACTTGATCACCGATAAAGTATCGCAGAAAGTGTTTTACCGCGAAACGTACTCGTGTCTATCGTGATTCTAACCACATAATCACTAGACCACGGAAGCGGTCGAAATAGATTATCCGGGCCAATTCGAACAGTCACGATTGTAGTACCGTTACGGGAACGAATCGTACAAGAACTTATTTTTTGAAGGACGCTGAATTGTACAGCTCTGTCTGTCTAGACATTCAGATAGATTATTGACATTTCCTACTCTGATTTTAGTTATCTCTTCTTCTATATACTTCTTCGTTCACATACGGCTAGTTTATTTATTTACAACGAAGCCGTGCCCGTGACTTTATCCGCGAGGAACCTGATATACAAAACAGTGGCTAATAAAGTCATCTGAATGTATTAAGTCCATTTACTTATCTACTTTTCTCACGTACATAAATCGCATCGTCATTAAAATTACAATAACTTTTGATAGAATGAACCGATGTTGATGAAAGAAAGACTAAATTTTATTCGAAGATATGCTTTTCTTGGTGAGATTTTATCGTGAACCCGGTACCTTAGCAGTGATAGGTGTCCAAACAAATATACAAACAGCACAGATAGACAGACATTGCTTGAAATGATTGAAACGTTTTTTATTACATATTCCTAGACACCTGCCACAATGTTTTTTACAGAAATCTAAAAAGTACAGACACGTTCGCTTTACATTTTTTATTATATGTACAGAAGATATAGATATATCGTTTCATGTACCGAATTATTCGCTCATCTCTCGTCTTATGTTTCAGGAATATCCTAGTTTAATGGCCGAGTGTGAACATAAAATATTGAGTACAGAAGACATCCTACTCGGTTTATATATACTAAAATAGTTTCCATGACTTCTCTACGGTGCAGTCGTAAGTTACGGACATCTGAAGCGCGTACCGGAGACAAGGGGTAACTGTGAGATTTGGACGTAAGCCAAAAGTAACTGGGCCGTATTTGGAATTAATTATCGGGGTCCATCATGTCGGGGTCAAATATATATTATTGACGTCAAATAACTAAAAAAAATAGTGCATTCAACATATAACCAATTATTGCTTCAGCGTGGCTCTACTACCTACAAAAACACTTGAAACAGTCACATATATTTTATGTAGTTTTTATTGAAGTGAAGAATTACACATCACCTTTTTGAAACTAAACATCTTATTTACATTACATTACATATTATTGTAAACAAACTATAATGTCTTTAAAAAGATTTCAAGAGATTAGTGGTAGGTCTGTTAACTAAAGCGTTCAATGTACACACAACAGCGCATTTAAAAAAAAATACAATTTTGTTTTAAATCATTGTCACAATACACATTTCGACTGACTGGCATATCGGTTTACACAAATGCAAAAGACACGCTGTATTTCTTGCAAACACATAAGGATATGAGTTTTTATATGTTGCGCGTGCATTCTGACGTCATTTTGTAAACGTACAAAATCATAGATGCTACACAATCGTAGTCGGTTTTATTACAAAAAAGTTTCATACTTGGTTTAAAAATGTTTCGAATTAAATGCGTCGCGCTCGCTCGAGGCAAGTTCGCGTTATCCTTTTTCGCAAGTCTAACCTAACGTACCCAAAGCGAGACAAAAAAGCAAGATGGCGAACATTCAGCGACCGCGGTGCATTTAATTCGAAACCTTTTTAAAGTAATTCTATACGTATTTAACTTTTTTGTAAGAACATCGAATGTGTTTGACTTGTACAGACCACCCAGATTGTTTATGATACCTTTCGGTAAATCATAAAATCTGCGCTACACGTTTTGACCGCTATGATTATAGATTTGCACAGATTTAGGTATAAATACATATTATATTAACAATAACGAGATAAACTCTTGATGATATTATGTACAAGCCCAACTTCCGGCAATATTCAAAGCGACCAAAAAGATTGACAAGGACTATAGTTTACGTTAAGCTTGAACCTAATTTTTGATGTGTATACGATTTTGAATTTTTGTATTTCATTATCATTACATAGTATAATACAAAGTCCCCTAGCGCGTCTGTCTGTCTGTCTGTTCGCGATAAACTCAAAAACTACTGAACGGATTCTCAAGCGGTTTTCACCAGTGGATAAAGTGATTCATGAGGAAGTTTTTGGTATATAATTTGTCAAGGATTTTTTTTATAATCAGGGCGGGACAACGTCTACCGGGCCCGCTAGTAATGGATATAAATGCTTATTAAATCAACAGTCATTTTTTCTTCAACAAATTCTGAATATTGTAGTCTTGACTAGCTGTGTCCGCGGCTTCGTCTGCGTGTAAGCTTATGTAAAAAACAGTGATTAATAAAGTCATCTGAATGTATTAAGTCCATTTACCTGTTTACTTTTCCCTCGTACTTACGCCGCGTCGTCATTAAAACTACAATAACTTTTGATAGAGTGGACCGATTTTAATGAAATTGTAAACCCAGTAATTTAGCAGTGATGCGTGCTTATACAAACAGACAGACAGATATTTCTAAAAATGATTGAAATGTATTCTATTACTTATTCCTAGACACCTGGAACAATTTTTTTCTCGAAATTCGCTAAAGTACGTACACGTTACATTTACATTCTTATTATATGTTTTACATTCTTATTTAATATAGATTACGCCATATATATTTCTTGTCGTGAACTATTCCTTTATGCATATTACCTGTACGAAATAATTTCGATGGTTCATCTGCCAGGCGTCACGTGACGCGAATTTTTTAGCACCGTGACACCCCACTGAGTACGTCCCTGCTGTGAAGCGATGTCGTTGACTCCACACGACGCGTCGCTGCACTCGTCGGAGAATTCTCAGCTCCGTCTTAGCTAAGGAAACTATGAACATTTGGATTGTCCTTTTATCCCCCTAGAGACAAATATAAACATAACACTGAAAATAATTCCCAACTTTACTATTATTTCAGCCGAATTTACGTTTTTAAAGTGACACTTCTTACGACATGTCAGGGATTTTTGTATTTTTGTGACGGTTTGATAATTTTTTTGAAGTGATAACTCCTTCAGACGCGCTTAGCGGTATTTTTGGCAGGAGATATATTTATAATTTCGCGTCATGACATGCTACGTAAGCATGACCGGCCATATTATGCTTGCGCGGTTTGCGTCAGACTAGCGACGCGTAGTATATGTAATATTGATATTTTGCAGCTCCTCATACGTTTGATTGATTTATACACTTTATAAAAATGTATATAATTATTGCTCCGTGTGCCAATAGATATGGAAACCACATTAATATTAATAGTTTCAAAAAACAAATTCTGAAATTTAAATATTGTCATTTACACTATAATTAATATGAAAATTCAAATGAGAATACATTTATTTCATTATTTAGAGTTTTCACTTCTGTCGGCAGTCCTTATGACTAGGTTTTTTTTCCGATTTCCTGGATTTTTGATATGTTTTACACCTCTGAAAATGGCCCTTCTGGTAAAGTTTGAGATATTTTTATTACTTCATAATAATCCAAACTTGGTCTTTTTATTTGTTTTGTTTTGACGTGGCCTTTATAGAATATAAAATAATCACAGATATTTAAAATATTTTTTATAAAGATTTTTGAACTTCATTACATAGTATAAAACAAAGTCCCTTACCGCGTCTGTCTGTCTGTCTGTTCGCGATAAACTCAAAAACTACTGAACGGATCTTCATGCGGTTTTCACCAGTGGATAAAGTAATTCACGAGGAACGTTTTGGTATATAATTTGTCAAGGGTTTTTTTTTTATTATCAGGGCGGAACATCGCCCGCCGGGCCCGCTAGTTACTCTATAAATCGAGTTTTAAAAAATGAATATACCTTTCGATATTTTAAATCTTAAACTTCTATCCATTCCTCAACTATTTACTTTGGACTAGCTGTGCCCGCGACTCCGTCCGCGCGGAACGTAACGTAAAAAAACAGTGACTAACAAAATCATCTGAATTTATTAAGTCCATTTATTTATTTACTTTTCTCTCGTATTTATGTCGCGTAGTCATTAAAATTACATAAACTCGCCTTTTATATGCCAAACTGTGGAAGTCAAAGCATTTACTATTTACTCAAATTTCCCCAAAATAATTGAGTAACACAAAAATAAAAATAACCATCAGATTATTGTTATTTATTTATTCATGAATGTTATTTATACAGAATTCATGAATTCTGTATAATAGTTCTTATTTATGTAAAGAATTGTTGTGTCTAATATAGTGGTGCTAGTGTTAATATTCCGGCTCGGATGAGTGCCTTAAGCGCTCACCTTAGTAGTCCGGTGAAGCTGTTAAGACCTTGCTAGGTCAATAGCGTAGTCAGTTCGAAAAAAAAAAATTAATGTTCCGGTGGCGTTGCAGTCTCGCCTCTCGGGTGCGTCGTAGCGGTTCCGGACGTATAACACAAAATTATCGAAATATCGTGGAGCCGTTCTGATGTGATGCGGTTACGTACATTCGGCAATTATTTTTTATTTATAAAGACAAATTATATATGAAAACCTTCCTCATCGTCCTCTTCATCCACTGGTGAAAACCGCATGAAAATCCGTTTAGTAGTTTTTGAGTTTATCGCGAACAGACAGACAGACAGACGCGGTAGTGGACTTTGTTTTACACTATGTAATGATAATTTCATAATATCCACAATTTATTTATTAATATCTACATGAAATTTGGCATACATGTAAGAGGTACAGGAAAGGTCATCGGACCATTAATCCAGAAAGCCGTACTTACTTATTCGTATGTGGATTTTCATGAACGAATTTGTTTTCCATACAGATTCAGTTCTTATCTTTTCATACGCATAACAATCTAGCAGTATATGAATATGTCATTTAAAAATATCAGGCATGATTTTCGTTAAACGTATTAAAAAGCACAAGTAATATTTTTTCTTCAGCGTTATTCTTTCGCTTCGCGTCTAAATATATCAATAAGGCTGAATCTGTTAGCTTATATTACAAAGGTTCACTAACCACTAAGTTATCCAAGTGTTAAAGTAAGTAATGGCTAAAAAACATTCAGTACTTTCGCAAGAACCTATTGGTTAATGACAGATGTTTACCAAGACGACTACGTGCAAATAGAAACCAGATAGTTCACTACAAACGAGAACCTACTTTCAATGACACACAATTTAAATTGAGTAATTTCAACTATACAATTCTTTATTAAAACAAGCGAAGTTACGACCAAGAGCGAGTTCTGTAATAAATATAAAATGAAACAGAAATGTTACGGTTTTTTTTATCTTAAAATGATGTATATACTTTTCAAAATAAAATTGTAGTTTCAACTTCTTTGTAATTTTATTTTTAGGAACCAATCTTCTAGATTATTACTACCATTGGCATGTACATAATAATATAGTGTCTTGTGATAATTTTAATGTTCTATCAAGATGGTTGCCCCCTTCTTACAACTTTCCATAGAGTTTTCGTGGCATCTCATAATTCATGTTCCGTGGTATCATTTTCCACCCACATCACTTGTGCCAATGATATTATAAGTAAAAAGGTGTAGATATGTTACTTATATGATATTTTGACAAAACAAATGGCACGATAACGCACACATACGTAAAGTAATATTGTAACGCCACACTGTCTTAGATGAAATGTGGAAGCAAGATGGCATATTCCAATATCGGTGGTGAAAAATAAATAGTTATATGTTGCTTAGCTACTGACGGATTGATGGGACAGTCGTCAAAATAAGCTAGATAGCCAAGTTTTAAGAAGCCGCTGTCGAACCGCTTATGACGTATCTGCAGCTTTATCATATCACTAGCCTCATCCCACGACTTCGCCTGCGTGGAATAGTTACTTTGGGCTAACACTAACACGCAGCGGAAACTCTTAAGAGGAAAAAATAACCCAGATTTTGAAACTTTCTTCATTAGTGTTCCGCTCCTATGAGTTTTAGTGTGATGACATATAGCCTATAACTTCCTCTATAAATGACCTATATAACAATGAAATAATTTTTCAAATCGGACCAGTAGTTCCTGGGACTACCTCCTACAACGTCACAAACTCACAAACTTTACCTCTTTATAATATTAGTATAGATAGATGGACTTGTGCACAGTAACCGACCTATATTAGGAAAAATACCACCAAGATTACAAAATATAGAGACAAATAACACAAGATTAGGAATAAAACATAAAATCCACTACATAACAAACTAATATCCCGCCAAAAACTCCCAGTATACAACTTAAAAGTACCTACTGTTCAATTTTACAATAAAAAATAATATTTACATATTACGAATTCTAAATCCGTCTGTGAACTTTTAAGACACTTAGAGTGTGTAATGAGTTTCTATTTACATTATTAATTATACATTTTAATTAATATAGGTGACTTATTTAAGACAAATATTAAAGTTATAAAAGCAGTGATACTTGGTAATGTCACAGATTTAAGAGGTAATGATGATATTTATTTATCAAAATAAAACTTCTTTTGGGAGGATGTGAATTAGATTTTGTAAAACGAGAATATGTAAGGAAAACGAGATGGCTATAAATGTACGCATAGGTTTTAGGCTGTGAGAGAATGAGAAAGTATATTCTTAATGTACTCGATGTATACAAAGAGAGGAAGAGAGAGAGAGAGGGGACACGTTGAAATCTATAACACATTATTTTCTGTTGAACTCTAGTTGACTATCGCGAACTTTAAAAATAAAATTATGTGTCGTGTATTATTGACATCGTTAATATATGTTACTAATCTTTACCACTTCCATAGTGTATTCATCTCATTCCCTTAAATATCAATCAGAATATTAAGTTTCCCTTCTATCGCGCGTTACATATACATAACTTTTTTTTTAAGATCTCACAATTAGCAATACGAACATGAAGTGAACCGGCTGTTGTCTATAGCCTATGGTGTAGTTTTGTTTACGGAACGTGCACGCGGCGCTATAAAACTATGTGTTTATGTGAATTAGGTCGTGCACCTCGCCTTCCGCCTCCCAAATTGGAGAATTTTATTTGTTTTCTCACTGTTTTAGCGTTTTAATTCTGATTAGGTCAATGTACTAGTTGTTCTAATTACAGATTCATGACGTCACTGTAACCATTGGCATTGCTGTAAACATGTTTTTGAAGTGAAAACTTTTTTAGGAGCGTTGGCGTTATTTTTTAGTAGGAGATAAATTTATGATTTTACCTCACGACATGCCATTAGCGTGACCGACCGTATTGCGCTTGCGCGGCATGTGTCAGACTAGCAACGCATAATATAGCGGTCTGTGTACATGTAATATTGATATTTTGTATTGAGTTAGTGCAGTCTATCATATGTTTGATTAATTAATAGACTGTATAAAAATGTATATTATTGTTCGGAATGCCAATAGATGTGAAAATCAGACTAATGATAATAATTTCAATCTACATATTATTAAATTTAAGTAATTCACACTATAATTAATTTAAAAGTTGAAAAAAGAGCACAGTTTATATTTCATTGCTTTGAATTTTCACTTCTGCCGGCAGTCCTAATGACTGACTCAACTTTTTGAAGTAAAGCTTGTTTACGCACGCTTGACTTGGGGAGTAAGCTGGTGAATGCGTCACGAGAGCGTTACGTAAAGTGTGATCGGGAGAGGCGAACGGAAGTTGAGAGGGGGATATAAGTTAGTAAAGATAGAAAGAGAGAGAGTTACGTTTCGTATTATCAATGAAAATCCATAATAAATTTAAATATTTGTAGAAAATTAATATATGTATATATGTGTATATACATATATAAATATATACTTATACTAGCGGGCCCGGCAGACGTTGTCCCGCCCTGATTATAAAAACAATCCATGACAAATTATATAGGTACCTACCAAAACGTTCCTCATGAATCACTTTATCTACTGGTGAAAACCGCATGATAATCCATTCAATAGTTTTTGAGTTTATCGCGAACAGACAGACAGACAGACGCGGTAGGGGACTTTGTTTTATACTATGTAATGATGATATTATATACATAGATATAGATGGAGCTAAAGAAGTTTTACGTCGTTCGTGTGGTCTAAAGCACACTCGTTTTTTTTTTATCTTTTATAAGTTTATCGTTTTCCTATAATCGGACTTGACGTTAACTTTGGGCTAAGATTTTTTTAAGGGTGCCAAAGTGACCGAACCTCGGCTTGGGCTATGCCTTGGATACAACACCGCGAATCTATCTAAGCTAAACTAGCTATTCATACATATAAGAATTCCTGCGACACACATGTATACCTGCATATGAGCCTTTGGAATCCCAACGTGTATTTCGTGTCTAACAACAAATCTAAATGAACCCATGGCTCGAAAATAAGGGAAAAAATAAAAGCCCTTCACCATATGTGTACCTTTGCATATGTGTGGACGTATGTGGAGTAATCTGGGCTGTGTTTTTCATGACTAACATAGTAATACACTGGCTTTAGTAAAACTGGTTACAAATTGCAGCTGCCGGAACACGCTTCAGGTATCTGTATATGAATATAAAAATAATATTCCTGTTTTAGTCATTTTGAATCAAGTGGAGAGCTTAAATTACGAAATTAAATACTATGTGTAACAGTTTGAATGAATAACATACACAAATTATCATCTATTTTTTATACAGTAATTATTTTTCACTTTTTATGATTCCCTTGTACAAAAATTCATCAAAGCTACATGGGGCTTAAATAGGTTTACAATTTGGATCTAGTATTTTTTTATAACATGTAAAATCCTGTTAATAACATTTCACGTAAACCGGTTGAGGTAAAAAACAATCACATATACCTACTTTTTAAGATTTTTTGTTAAGTAAATTAATATAAATCGGAGAAGTCGTTCAAAAAGACAGACATAGTATTTTTGACGCTATATACGTGATTAGTAGCGTTCATAAAAGTCAACTAACATAAAATATGGAAATAACGCCATTCTGTGTGGATGCGCCAGGGCTGTAGTTAGAGTCGAATTTGAGGTAGGGCAGCATTGATTACAGGTAGGTGGTAGAGCCACGCTGAAACTATTACTGGTTTCAGCATAAATGGGTCGGCTCGCCCGGGGTAGTACCACCCTCTCACAGAAAACCGACGTGAAGTAACAGTGTTTGCATTGTTGCCTTTCGTTCGGTCAGTGAGAGCGCCGGAGACCCACCTCCCCTCCCCTTCCACTTTCCTCTTCCCTTCCTCCCTTCCCCCCTCCCTACACAGGCTGGCAACGCACTTGTGACTCCCCTGGTGTTGCAAGTGTCTATGGACGGTGGTGATCACTTACATCAGGTGACCCACCTGTTCGTTTGACACCTATGATATAATAAAAAAAAAAAAAAAAAAAAAGGTAGGGCGGAAGTAAAAAAAATATTATAATTGATCTGCCCTCGAATGTCACAATGTGGTATGTTCGGAAAAGTTTAGATACCTATCACTACAATGTTTTTTAAATCGCAAACTATGAACAAAACAATTTAATTCTAATAATTTATCTTAGTTTTGGTATTTTTAAGGCAGGGTATTGTGATTTCAAGGTATGGTATTGATTCACAATGCAAAGTAACGCCTTCTTCAAAAATATGGATATCGGTTCATCTCGGTGAGTGGGTTGTTTGTCCAAGCCTGTGGTAGTTTTGATGTTCATAATCGCCTTCTCAGGGTCCAAACTGAATAATGTATTTACTGTTTTTGAGTAGGATATATATTTAACAGTAATCGATTATTCAATATTAACAAATAAACTGTTTATCAAATAACCTCATGGACCGCATACGACGGTAGAGTAGTGGGGACGCAGACCGCTATCAACTATCGCATAAAATAGAGACGAAGGATAGGGAAGCTATATATAAAAACGCATTATATCTCATTCTCTCACAGCCTAGAACCTGTATATACGTTTAAATCATTCTCTCACAGCTTAGAACCTGTATATACGTTTAAATCATTCTCTCACAGCCTAGAACCTGTATATACGTTTAAATCATTCTCTCACAGCCTAAAACCTGTATATACTTTTAAATTATTCTCTCACAGCCTAGAACCTATATATACGATTAAATCATTCTCTCACAGCCTAGAACCTGTATATACGTTTAAATCATTCTCTCATAGCCTAGAACGTGTATAATATACGTTTAAAACTATCTCATTTTCGTTACACATTTTCGTTTCATTAAATCCATAAAGGGAAAGATTTTCTCAACTGTTTTCCCACTGCCTACTTATAAATAGAAGGGGGTTTCATTAATTACCTTTGGAAATCAAACGGGGGAGGGGGTCATGACTAATCTCACTAACCTCAGGTGGGGGGAAGAGGGGGTTTCACGAAATATTATGTAATTTTTTTTCGGGCAAAAAAAAAGTGTAAAAATGTGTGAAAAACAGATTAATTTAACCTAGAACATGTTTCTAGACTAAATATGCCGAAATATAACATAATTCTTCTATATATATTTATGAAGGTGTTAGGGCCACGATTAAGCTATTACTGGTTTCAGCATGAATGGGTCGACTCGCCCGGGGTACTACCACCCACGTGAAATAACAGTGCTTGCATTGTTGCGTTTCGTTCGGTCAGTGAGAGCGCCGTAGACCCACCTCCTCTTCCCTCTCTTCTCCCCTCCCCTCCCCACTCTCCCCATCCCTTCACCCCTCCCCAAGCACAGGCTGGCAACGCACTTGCGACTCCCCTTATGTTGCTAGTGACTATGGACGGCGGTGATCACTTAACATCAGGTGACCCGCCTGTTCGTTTACCTCCTATATTATACAAAAAAAAATGAGTTTGAATAAATCGATGTAAAGTTATTTAGTATTGATATCAAAATATAATTTAATAATAGTAAAAACAATATAGCAATTTTTATTCCAATTAATTTAAAGCATTTGTGCTCAGAATACACATTTTTAAAAATCTCACGTGAGATTAGAGGGGGGAGAGAGTTGAGACAAATCTCACGATATCTCACCAAAAGAGGGCTCAAAACCACCTCACGTGATTACTGGACGCCCCCAAAGCTAATCCCCGGTGAGGACCCAACCTTAATCCGTCACTGGTATTTCGGCTTCCAATAAAAACATTACAAGCTTATCTTTGTGATATCGTTTCGCATTGCCGTCTCCTTCATACAAGCTTAGCAACAAAACCAGTTTGTAAATATTTTAGAATTACTTCGTTTTTTGTATTTTTAGACATTGGTTACATATCTTATACATACTTAACCATGTAAGAGGTATTATTAAGGTGTGTACACATAGTATATGGAATATTTTCTTACATAATAATTATATTTATTATCAAAACATATTATAAATAATGTCCTTCGCCGCATGTAGTCCTGAAGCTGTTAAGACCTTGCTAGGTCAATAGCGTAGTCAGTTCGAGGAAAAAAAAAAAGTCTTTCGCCGCGTAGGTCTGTCTGTCTGTTCGCGATAAAGTCAAACTAGTGAACTGATTTTCATCCGGTTTTCATTAATAGATAGAGTGATTCACGAGGAGGGTTTAGGTGTATAATTTATCAAGATTTTTTGTAAATTAGTTGAAATATAACGATAATTGTTGGAAGTATCGAAAGAAGTCAAGTCAACCTCCCAGGGTTTCGTCCCAAACGCTGCTCAATCCCTTATATATAAGAAAACCCAGATATAAGAAAACAATTAAGATAATAAACGACGCAGACGAAGTCGCGGGTATCAGCTAGTTATTAATATAAGGGTATGTAAGAATCTCACTAATGGATACAATTTTGAGGTAGGGCACGAATTCAATCAATGCACGACTTGAATCTATCACTACATAATTACATAGTATAAAACAAAGTCCTCTTCTGCGTCTGTCTGTCTGTCTGTTCGCGATAAACTCAAAAACTACTGAACGGATTTTCAAGCGGTTTTCACCAGTGGATAAAGTGATTCATGAGGAACATTTTGGTATATAATTTGTCAAGGATTGTTTTATAATCAGGACGGGACAACGTCTGCCGGGCCCGCTAGTATTATATAAAACAAAGTCCTCTGTTAGTATGTCTGTCTGTTCGCGATAAACTCAAAAACTACTGAACGGATTTTCATGTATTTTTCACCAGTAGATAAAGTGATTCATGAGGAACGTTAAGTTATACAATTTATCAAGGTTTTTGACGTGATAACGTCTTATAAATCGATGTACGCAATCAATGTACGCCGACTGCACGCACGAAAAAGTATAACTCATTGTCACCCTCCTCCTGAGCCAAGCGTGCAAGGGAAAGCGCGGAACAAGCGATAGAGAGGCACGATTGACCTAAACGTTCCAGAATAACGCAGATTAGAGGATCTTAAATATCATACGTGTTTATAAGTTGTAAATAATTTGTCAATAGCACGTTACATAGCAATACAGAAAAGTTTTTATTTTTTATTACTTAACTTTATTTTTGGCAACCAATCTTTTAGATTATTACTGCCATTGTCGAGTAGTTAATAGCATTACAAGTTTTTCTTCTATTCCATTTTCGGCAACCAGTCTTCTAGTAGACTATTACCGCCATTGTCAAGTGAGTATCGATATTACAAGTTTCTTGATATAATTTCAATGAATGCCATTGTCGAGTAGTTAATAGTATTTCAAGTTCTTCTTCTATTCCATTTTGGCAACCAGTCTTCTAGTAGACTATTACTGCCATTGTCAAGTGAGTATCAATATTACAAGTTTCTTGATATAATTTCAATGAACTAACAAGATGGTGGCCATCTTGTTAGAACCTTCCATGGAATTTTTGTGGCATCTCAGAATTCATGGTACGTGGCATTATTTTCCATTCACTTCACTCATGCACAATAAACAAACTATATCACATAAAACACCACTAATTTTACATAATATAGAGTCAAATAACACAAGGTTATGAATAAAAAATAAAATCCACTACATGACAGAACAAGATCCCGCCAAAAACTCAACACAGAAAAGTTACCGTACTGTATAGCGCCATCTCTTGGTGAATATTTTAAACATTCTGCCCACCATGGAGCTATTTTACATAGTCCATAAAACAATTGATATTTCTAAACATAATTACGTGCACGATATAATATGTAACAAAGGTTTGTACTAAACTTAATTTTATAATAACTATCTAAAATTTTTGAATGACTGGTCCGTAAACCGACTTTAGAGAGATCCCCTCGTACATTTGAAATCCTCATAAAGACGTACACATTGGATGAATTATGCCAAAAAACAGTTAGGTTATATTTTCCTTATAGCTGAGGGATAGGAATGCAATTCGAACTATTCTCGATCAATTTCCATTTACATAATTCTTCACTATTACCCAACAGTTATCTCTTATATCAGCAATGACACTTGAAAACTAACTCTCTTTTATGTCCTAATATATCGTAAAACAACTAGACAAGACTAAGTATTGTCTAACTTAGTTTTAGACAAATATCTACTATATGTACTAATTTTTCATAATTTCAATTTTAGATATACTTAAATAAAATTGAAGTGATAGTTAAGAGATAGTTTCTGAAAGAGCCTCACCAATTATGACCAAGATTTTTACTGGCAGAGGACTTTTTAAAACATTAGCTACGCTACATTTAATTACGCTTGTCTATAGTAGACATATAATTATGATAAAATAAAAATCCAGTGTAAAAATCAAATGTTTGTGCACAATGAATTCCGAAACTATTCAACCGGTCTTCATGAAAGTTAGCATTTATGTATAATTTGGTCCAACTTGAGAGATACGATAATTTATATTTCGATTAATGGTCTCAATATTTTTTAATTACGAATCAAATAATTGTCAATGTTAATTATATTTAGTAATTGTAGAGTTCGATCATTCTCGAACAGATGGCGCTTTAAATTGATTTCTTGGCAGAAAACTTTAGGACCGACTTTTGAATTTCTTTTTCAACTCCAGTTTATTTTATGTTGCACTTGTTCTTCGTAGCCTCGCTTTTTCTGTATCAAGTTTTTAGGCAGACTAAAATCAACATGTAATAGCTGAGCCACAAAAGCGCGTGGTCGGGTCAACTAGTATTGGTGATATAAGGGACCAGAGGTAATTTAAAATCGTTAAAAAGATTGTAGCGTATTAATGATATCATTGTAATTAAAAATAACAGACAGTCAAGTATCAATGCGAATAAAATACGTTATTCTGATGAAACAGGAAAATAATTTTCATGAGAGCGTAGTCGCGGGTATCACAAAGTTTTAAAGTTATTGGTTGATAAAGTTAATGTTTTTAAACGTTTACATCAAATATGATCTCTATGCTTTAGTATATATAATTGTAAATATAAGCCGATGCAAATATTTCCCGAATGACTACACTCTCTATAGATATCTAGTAATTTAATGTGTGCTCTCAAATCAAGTTTATTCATCTCGATTCAAATGAATCATTTCCTTATCTAAATAACAAGCAGCACTTTTATATTTATACGTTGTCGAAGCAACTTGTTTACCACTCTTAAATCTTATTGAGTCGACGACACATGTGTTTTATAAAATATATATTATTCAGTTACTAAAAAATCTCCTAGACGACGCGACGGCCATTTTGAATCAGTTCGAAATTCAAATATCTATGGAAGTGAACTAATGACAACCGAAAATTCTGAATTATTACAAAAATAACAGTATTGCAAGATAAAAAAATATATTTTACACTGAATTGTTTTATTGTTATTTTTAAAACTTTCTAGTTATGATTAAACTCGTGTAACAGTGTCGTGAGATGTTGTAACAAAGAGATCATAAAGGATCATTAAGGTTTTTAAAAGCAAGTTTTTGTTTTCAAGTTTTATGAAAGCGGTGAGTGTAAGTAATTCCTTTTTAACATCGACTTTAGTTTTTAGCGGCATCTTAGTATGTTATGTAATGTTTTTTTTTAAATTCATTAGCTTGTGTTATTTAACTCTATGTTTTGTAATATTGGTGGCATTTTACGTAATATAGTTTGGTTACTACAAGTGAAGTGGATGGAAAATATAATATGGAATAATACCACGGAGTATGAATTTTGAGATGCCACAAAAACTCCCTGGAAAGTACTAACAAGAGAGCCACCATCTTGTTAAAATATTGAAGTACAGTCAGTACAGTCATTATGCCGAGCTACGATAAAAAAAAAAGAAAAAAAAGAAATTACCACTAAACACTTGTAATATGATTGGCTACTCAACAATGGCAGTAATCTAGAGAATTGTTACCAAAAAAACAAAATAATAAAATCATCGACTTGGCTAGAAAACACGAATCTTATTAAGTTATTCAGATCCTTCTAGAAATGTTTGACTAAGGTTATTAAAGTAACAAGGAATTATATTCTGCAATTTCGGTTACACTATAAAAAGTTAACAAGGACAACAGGTTATATTACATATAAAAACAACCGCACTAACATCAATAACACCTATAATGACAGAGATAGATATCTAAGCCAAATATAACTTAAATTATTCCACTTGTTATTGTTGATAGGTATTTTCCTATAGTATAATTTGCCGAGTAGATTTGTAGTCTGAAATAGTACTTGGGGAGTAATAGATTTATACAAATTTGTTTTTGAAGTGAAAACATCTTTAAGCGCGCTGTGCGGTATTTTTAATAACCTTATAATTTTACGTCACGACATGCTAGTAATTGTGACCGGCCGTATTAAGCTCGCGCGGCTTGCGTCAAATTTAGGGTCCTGTGTATATCTAATATTGATATTTTAGTATAGAGATTGTGCAACCCATTATATGTTTGATTAATTAATGAATTTTACAAAAATGGATATTATTGTTCGGAATGCCAATAGATGTGAAAACCAGACTAATGATAATAATTTCAATTTACCAATTTACAAATAATTAATTCTATAATTGATTTAAAAATTCAAAAGAGAACACAGTTATTTCATTGTTTGGAGTTTTCACTTCTATCGCCAGTCCTTATGATCGCCTCGACTTTTTTTTAAAGCTACACTATTATTATTTATCTACTTTTTTGTTGTCATCTATCTAATAGTATGTTTATTAGACACGAGATTATTTACATGTAATTTTTGTAAATAGAAATTTCCAAGCAAAAACTGTTTCTTAAACATTAGATTATCAATGACGTATAGATCCCTAATATTACAAAAAAATGGATAATACATGATTGTTTCAATTACTTCTGCAATATAAATTTTGGTCTAGTCAACAAAAGTTGAATAACATGAATTGAAAACGACGGTGTGACCAAAACTGTCTCATGATACGGATAAACTAGTAACGGATTTTATAATTAAAACAATATTACCTGTTTTAAAAGAAATTGGCAACGTAAAAAATGTTGAAAACTGAGTTGTTGAGATATAATAATCAATGCGAGGCACGTGTTCGAATCAAATTCGAAATATATATACACGTTTGTGAACCATATATGTTGGTATAAGTGTGACTCACTAGTGCACCATCTATGAATAATTTAGTTCAGATCGATTCGCGATATTGCATTCAAGGCACCTGCTTGAGTCAAGGTACGGTCACTTTGGCACCCTTGAGCTTGTCGCTAAACGGCTGAGTGCTTTAAACACTCACTCTAAAAGCACCGTCAAGCTACAAAGGCTCGTCAGGCTAACAGCGAATAATCAATAAAAAAAAATCGAGGCAGTCTTTTTTTTTCGAACTGACTACGCTATTGACCTAACAAGGTCTTAACAGCTTCACCGGACTACTGCCTCAACACAATGGAATTTAAACTGTATTCGCCTTTGAATTTTTAAATTAATTATAGTGTGAATTATTAAAATTTCATAATTTGTTCAATAAAATTATTATTATTAGTCTCTCTTCCACATCTATTCGCTCGCCTAATAATAATAATATACTTTTTTATACAATTTATTAATTCATCAAACATATGATGGAATGCATAATCTCAATACCAAATATCAATTAAATGAACACATGCTCTTATACTATGTGTCGCTAGTCGACGTAAGCCGCGCAAGTGCAATGCGGTCGGTCACGCTTATAAACCTGTAATGACGCGAAATTATAAATCTATCTCCAGCCAAAAAATACCGCTCATGACGCCTAATGAAGTCTTCACTTCAAAAATATTTAGATCTAAGTGCCCTAACCAAAAGGTGATCAACATACAAATTTCATGTTAATCTTGTTTAACGATTTAATTAATGCTTTACTGACAATATTGGCCATTATAATATATGTGAATGTCACACGACAATATATATATTTACTGACAAGAATTTGAAAGGCTGATGAAGTAGTTAGAAATCAAATAACCTGTCATGAGCTGGTATTTTTTGTCGCTGCTTCACGGTAATCCCAAGCCACGTACAACTCATTAGGCGTGGATAAAATTGTGAGAGTCTCAGATGTTTTTTTGAGGTTAGATAAGTTTATATTTTCAAAATAAAAACTTAGATTATCAGTGAAGAATGCCTATAAAGAATCGTTAAATTCCGACGCAGCAGAATTTGTGATAATGTTACTAAAATTTGTCTTTGGACTCGAAATTGTGACAGAAAATGAAGTGACATATTATGGTACTTATAACACCACCGTAGCTATCGTATGTTGGTTAGTACTGGGATTACATCAAATTCCTTGTGCAAGAGACATTAGATCAACTTCAGTTGCAGTGTCGTTAATACGTCAGTATTAATATTTAATGTTATTTTATTATCTCTCACTATTTCGGGACCAAAAACACAAATTTTACTATGGGTAAAAACCTGATAATGATTGTACTAATGTTTACAACTGTTCATTATCGAAAGACATAATTGTTTTGTCTATATAAATCGAATTGCAATCTATAATGATAAATAATATTTATAAAAAAAACTTGTATACGTGTGTCATTGCTTTTGTTATCTAAATGATAGACCAATGTTATGAATACGAAAGTGTTATAATATTATATGCAATGAACTTACACGAAACTTGATAAAGACGTAAATATTTTTCCTTCGACATACAGTTCACTCGCATCATTGTAGATTTAACCTATCCTTTCGGAACATTATTTCTTTCTGAATACGTGGTACGTTATGTCCTCTTTTCTACCACATACAACGTGTATGCAATTTCACAATAATAAGTTGAGTAGTTACAGCGTAACAGACTAACTAACATTCGCTTTTTATAATATTAGTTAGGGCTAGTTGCGCCCGCTTGCAACATAATATGAAAAAACATTGACTAATAAAATCATCTGAATATATTAAATCCATTTACTTTTGTACTTTTCTCTCATACTTAAGTCGTGTCGTCATCAAAATTACAATAACTTTTGATAGAGTGAACCGATTTTAATGTAAATATAACGAGTCTGTACTTTATAGATTGTGTGAAAAAAATTGTTACAGGTGTCTGGGAATAAATAATAAAACAAATTTCAATCATTTTTAGAAATGTCTGTCTGTTTCTTTGAACACGCATCACTGCTAAAGTACTACGTTCACAATAATAGCTCGTAACCATAAAGCATATCCTCGAATAACATTTGGTTTTTGTTTCATTCAAATAGGTTCACTCTATCAAAAGTTATCATAAATTTAACAACAAAGCGACTTCAGTACAAGAGAAAAGTAGATAAGTAAATAGACTTAATACATTCGGATAATTTTAATAACTGTTTTTTTAATAAGGTTCCACGCGGACGAAGTTGCGGGTCCAACTAGTTAACTATAAGTATGCTGTTAGTATTAATATCAAATTTAGTAGACTTAATTGAGATTAGCTTTTGTGGACCTCTCTTCGGTTACAGACCTCCTTTAGAGAATACCAAGCGTCACGTTTTTGCCATGTCTATCCAGCTCCTGTCTGCTGTAGATTGCAATTCATCTTACAATGTCGCCTTTGGCTTACCTTTCCTTCTATATCCATAGGCTCATGACATGGTCACAGTCAGAAATGCTATTATATATGGTGAGTAATAAATACGACATAGCTAGAAGACTGCGGTAACTACTTAATCCCAAGTTAAACTTGATAACTGTTTAATACTCCATAACATTTAAAACAAAAAAAGTTTTTTTTTTAAAAAACGTTAAAAATAAATGTTGACCTTATCAAAATATACAAAATACAACATACAAAATATACATTTTTACGCACACATTAAACTTTTTCAATCCCAAGGGATCATAGTAGATAGGGAATTAATAATATTTGGTAACTTATTCAATAAAACAAGCAACAGAAAAAAATAGTTGTAAAAAGTAAAAAAAAACATGCTAAATGAATGGGAAAAGTATCGTCATTTAGGCACGGTTAAATGGCATTGGAATTTTTTTCTCTTAAATGTTTTTTAGGCGATAAACTAATGATTTGAACGATAGTCAAGTCAAAAAAGCCAATTTGGTAAATAACGGACATCCTAATAAACATAATCTCGTGTTTAGTACTTATGTGACAAAGGGATTTTATTTTACATAATTAACTTTAATAAAAGTTTATGATATAAAATTATTTCTTACACGAAACAATCCTTACAACTGGAATCGAAGATATCAGCTAGTTAAATACATTAATTCAAGTTTACAATATTATCGATGACGCGACGTTTCCAAGTAAATAATTGAATACCGTAATAAACAGATAAACACCAGCTTTTATGATGAAATATTTGATTATACATAAATATAAAACTCCAACAATCCATATATAGAACTCAGAAAGTCGGACATTTGAAATTGTAATGTTCGAAAACAAAGATATAAAAAAGTTTAAATGCCAACAACACATTTAAATTAAAGACTTCATTATTCAATTAAGCCTTACTATAGAACCATGATTGAATCGATTTTAATCTTAATTGTGTATGTTTACTGAATCATTTATTTCAGAATATAAAAACTGAGATATTACTAGTATTCTGATACAGTTGGTAACACTGACCAAAACTAATGGCCTCTGACTAAAATTAATGGCCTCCAAACTTTTTCGCGGAAATTAGTAAAGTAAAATTCTGATTTTAATTTTGTAAACGATTACAGTTATTTCGAAAATATTTTACACAAAATTATTTTAAAAGAAGCATAAGTACATTTATGCCAAAGTTAAACAAAGGTCTACTGGACAAAAGATTTTAGTGACATTAATTATTCTTTTTCATTTACTTTATTTTTTGCAACCAATCTTCTAGTACGGTGTTTTTCAAAGTGTGGGTCACGGCCCCCAGGGGGGTCGCAAAGCCTCTTTAGGGGGGTCGCGAAGCTTCTATAGCGGAGTTGCAAAAGGTTGGGAAAACTGCTGCAGCCAAAAAACAATAAAGTTTTAAAAAGATTATTAAGAAAAATGTTAACTAAAGGATATAACCACTTTTATGAAATAAATACACTATAAAAAAAGCTTAGGAGAACTCTTATGTATTTATCCGAACCCTAATTATGAAAATGACTAAATATATTAAATTGAATATTTGTCACAAAATGAAATAGGTACATGAAAGAAAAGTAACGGGTAGGGTGATCGCGAAATATTTCTTCATACTAAAGGGGCCGTGTCAAGAAAAAGTTTGAAAAACACTGTTCTAGTAGATTATTACTGCCATAGTCGAATAGGTAATACCATTACAAGTTCGTTGCGATAATTTCAATAAATTAACAAGATTTTACTCATAATCTTGTGTTATTTGACTTTATATTTTGTAATATTGGTGATTTTTTACGTAATATAGTTCGGTTATTGTGCATAAGTGAATGGAAAATAATACCACGCATGAATACTGAGATGCTACAAAAACGCCCTGGAAAGTTCTAACAAGGGGGCCACCATCTTGTTAGGACATTAAAATTACCGTAAAACACTTGTAATATTATTACCTACTCGGCAATAGGAGTACAGTGGAAAATTGGTTGCCAAGAAGAAAAAAAAATATAATATATATTTTTTGATGAAAAATTTCAGATGTCAGCAAACCTGGAGAGCCTTGCGGTACAGCTTTTCGACGCTGGAGCAGTTAGATTAGGGGATATTGAAGCGAAAGTCGGAAGACGTACCCCTATCTACTTTGACCTCAGAGTGATCGTGTCACATCCTCAAATTATGGTGAGTAAATTTCTTATTTGTCAAGTACTAGCAGGAGTTTATATGTATACGAGTATGTTCATGTTATATGTATTAATAACAATAATCAACATTGACAATCATTTAATTTATAATTAAAAAAATATTAATGGAAATATAAATTATCGTATCTCTCAAGTTGGACCAAATTATACCTACATAAATGTTAACTTTCATAAAGATCCGTTGAGTAGTTTCGGAGTTCATCGTGGGCATACATCATGACGCTGGATTTTTATATACCAGCTTCTGCCCGCGACTTCGTCAATAGTTACTTTGGACTAACGCTAATACGCAGCGGAAGCCTCCAAAAGAAAAAAAAACGATTTTGAAACATTCTTAATTATGTAAGGTATGTCATAAGTAATATATATATATAAAACATGTGGGTAGTTTATATACTTTCGTGACTTTGACACTTTTGAATAAACGGATTTACAAACAAGCTGCAGTATTTTATTCTGGGATCTTATTCAATAAGATTAGAAACTCATTCAAAATCTCGGAATACGTCAAATTGGTGCTCCGCTCCCACTGGTCTTGGTGTGATGATATATAGCCAATAGCTTTCCTCGATATATGAGTTATCTAACACTGAAGAAATTTTTCAATTCGAACCAGTAGTTCCTGAGATTAGCGCGTTCAACCAAATTAGTTAAAGATTACTACTCCTCTCGTACTTAGCTCGAGCCGTCATTCAAATTACAATAACTTATGATAGAGTGGCCCGATTTTATTGAAACAAAGACTAAGTTACTCCTGAAGATATACTTTATGATTTGAGGTTTATGATTTATAGTGAATCCAGTGCTTTAGCAGTGATGCGTGTTCATACAGACAGACAGACAGACAGACATTTCTAAAAATGATTGAAATGTATTCTATTACTTATTCCTAGACACTTGCAACAATTTTTTTCACGAAAATCAAAAAAGTACAGACACGTTAGATTTACATTCTTATTATATGTATAGATAAGTTATATTAAATTTGTAGAACGATTTATGCAGCGCAAGGCGAGATAACTGTCACATTATATAAATTTTCCTAAGTCGTTTCTCATTTATCGTTATGTCTTTGCTAATTTAAGCAATAGCTTTTATAAATTACTTGTATAATTTTTTTCTCGAACTGACAACGCTAGTGGCCCAGCAAGGCCTTAAGGCCGAGCGCGCACTAGTTGCGGTGCGAAATAAACACCGCACCGGAAAAAATTCCGTAACAGATGGTCCGCGCATTGCGGTAGAATTTCCGAATAGTCTAAGAGCCAGTGAATGCCAGACCTTCGTTATTTTATGTTGATATTTATTATTTAAACTATTTTTTATTGTATCTTGAGTAATAATATTACATTGCTATTTTTATTTTGCAAATAACACAAATGAATATGTCTCCTATGAAGACGCTTTATCAAAAATGAATTACATTTTTTTTTATAAACTGCACAAACAATAATAGTAAAACGTGTACTTGTGGTATAATTTATTTACTAAGTTACTGAAAGAAAAGCAATAAAGGTCTGCATAAGACCACACTCACTATATATCTTACTTTCATCTACTTGGATATATATTGCCTCACGCTTGTACCTATATGTTTATCTGGCGAGGGGCTAGAACTGTCGAAATTGTCTGGCTACTGAGAAAATATCTAATAGTTACCCAAGTATCATGTTAAAATTCAGGTTTGACACTATAACGTATTATAGTATATATAGTAATTCAATTGCCACTTATTAAACTTTACAGATTATTGGCAGAGGTTGGCCACGATATGAAATATCTGTCAAGAAATGTCCTGATTTCTAATATTACGCCAACAAAATATACGTATAAAAACTTACACTATATAATTTGATAAATTTTAGTTCATATTTTATAGACCTTTGTTGCCTGCCAAAGTCACGATGACCCGAATTTAATTCTAGCTAATGGTTCCTACTTGTATCAGAAGCATGCACCAAAAAACTCTCAGCTTTTATAAAATAAGGAAAGCCTGGCCGCATTCACGGGCTCTTGCTCTACAAGTTTTACCCCTCATGTTTACTTTCTGAACTAATAACATGCCCTGGCTTCGCCAATGTAAAAAATGACAATTACTGAATGATTCTTAATAGAGACATTAAATACTTTTTGTACGTATTCTTAAGATCAACTCCGTAGTACCTATATTATTATTTTTTAATTGTGCCAACCAAACTTTTAGTAAATTATTACTGCCATTGTGGAGTAGCTTACAATTACAAATTTCTTACGATCATTTCAATGAACTGACAGGCTGATGGCTGTCTTGTTAGAATTTTCCTGAAAGTTTTTGTGGCAACTCAGAACCCGTGCTCCGTGGTATAATCTCCCATCCAGTTCACTTGTGAGCAATAAGCAAACTATATTACGTAAGACACCAACAATATTACAAAATATAGAGTCAAATAACATAAGTTATGAATAAAATTTAAAATTCCCTACATGATATTCCCAGACCCCGGTAAAAACTCCAACCTACATTATTTATATGTATCTTATAAGGTTTAGCCACCGTTATCAATAAGAGCACTCCAAAACTCCGTATGATTTCATTAGAATACGGCGATCATTCTCTACTTCAAATAAATATTTCATACATAAAATCCTTCCGAACAAAATTGTTTGAATGATTATGAAAACTGTCAAAATCTGTTACTTAGTTTACAAAAACTGAGGAAACACAAACAGACAAGACATAGTCTCCTTGTTATTTAAAACACGCAGCGACGACATTCCTCCACCGTAGTTCGAGCGCTACTGCGATGATTTGGTTTCTTTCCGAAAATTTTTCCGGGGGGCTTCCATACAATCATTAAAAAATTAGGAAAAAATAGAGAAAAAGGGGAGAGATAAACTTCGCTCTAAAAATACCACTGAAAAAAAAGAAAAATCAAAAGTCTTTCAAAAGTTATTGTACTTTTAATGACGACGCGACTTAAGTACGAGAGAAAAGTAGAACCAGTTACTTATCTTACCAGTTACAATAACTTTCGATAGACTTCTGATTTTTGGAATAATCGTACTTATTGGAGTGTGCCCTGTGTTTTGCAGTTTTGCTGTGTGGAATGCACAATTTAACTAGAGTTGGTCACGATTCCGAATTGTGCTTATTGAAGGGCCCAACTGCAATTCGGTTTTCGTGGTTGGGACTCTCTCGCACACATAGTGTTTACGTTAGGTACAGACGGACCGCGTGATTTTTTAAAAATTGGATTAACAATTAAATGCATAGTAATAATAATAAGCTCTTTATTGCACACGTTTAAAAAATACAAAATTAAACAGCAAATTACAATATACGTGTACAGTTAGGAGGTCCTTTCGCTTAGAGCGATCTCCTACAGGCAAACTGAAAACATTTCATTTTCAAAATACACGTTGGCAATATAGAAATTCACACCAAAATACGGACACTACACAGAAAAAGTAGAAATAATAATAATCTCTACATATAATAACAGGATAAAGGGACGAAATCTGTACATTAAATATTTTAAAGAAAAAATACTCTGGTGGGGGCTTAGAAACAATGACAGAACATATTTCCATGGTTTTTAAAATATTTGTCTGTCTGTCTAGATAAATAGTGTTAGGTTTTATAACAAAGCCGCAAAGGATATTATCGATTTGCCATGCCGGAATGTATGTTCAAGCAGCACGTCAAGCGAGTTTTGATGTATAAAGGCTTATTATAGGGTGGATCAATAAGTGAACGATTTTAATGTCTGGAACTAACACCTCTCTCTGAAGCTGTTACTGGTTTCATCATTTCAGCACGGAAACACCCATGTGAAGTAATAGTGCTCGCATTGTTGCGTTTCGTTCGGTCAGTGAAAACGCCGAAGGACCTGTCCCCTCTCCCTTCCTCTCCCCCATCCCCCCCAACACTGGCTGGCAACGCACTTGCGTTGGTGTTGCTAGTGTCTATGGACAGCGGTAATCACTTAAGATCAGGTTACCCACCTGTTCGTTTGCCTCCTATTATATAAAAAAAACAGTGCATTATAAAGTGCATGTGAAATGCAAAATAAAGTATACCAGTTTAATTACCTTGGAAACTATGCTTTATCACAGTTTCGGTATTGCAGTAAAACAGTTTATATCAGGACAGCGAAAGGTAACACCGATGAAGGCATTTTAAAAATATTTTTGAGTTTACCTATGAGATAATTTACAAATGAATTATTGATTCGTATTTGATAAACAAAGTTCACGGTAAACGAGTTGATAGACTTTTCCACGTATTCGCGTTCGCTGATATGGATCAAGATTTTATGGTCAATTTTGAGATAAAAATACCACGAGTTTATAATTTATGTTTATGTATCTTGTTATGTATGTATGTTGTTGACAATAATCTAATCTCGTGTTAAGTGACGATTTTGCTTAAGATGGTAAACATTTTTCTACCGAAGTAATTGTATTTATTATTATTTTAATTTCCATAGGGACCTAGAGATACCTTCTATCTGGGCGTACGTAAAATCACTTCCGATTAGTTATTTTGAAAAAGCTGTGAATCATCCCAGTCCGTTAGTGGTATCCGCCGCAAAATACCAACCCGTACCGAACGCTGCGCATTATAAAAGACGTCCGCGACATATTTTTACCGACCCTCCCGATGAAATAACGGCAGTGAACGATCAGTACCAACCAGCCTGTCTCTCCAAACAGAGCGTGTTCACGCCCACGCCCGCGTAACCACAGATCACGCCGCCGTGGTTTGGGGGTCAATTTCGCTCCCACATACCAGATTAGGCCCCCCTCGGTAGTGGCTCAAGCCAACGTCCGTTTCCTCGGCGTGGAGGCCTTGAGTACGCCGCTCGCGTGATACAGTGACAAAATCGTACATCACTGCACGTATCACCTCCAACACGTGCACGCATACACGCTTACACATGCAAGTGGAAGAGTTTTATTTTTTTCCCTTATCAAACTGAAATAGTTTAGAAAATTATCCGATACGAAATATATATAAGAGTTGTTGAGGTATGAATGCTTGGTACACATATATGTTTCAACAAATCATGTATGTATAAATAGTTAGCTTAGCTCAGATAGGTCGTGCGAGAAGAGCACGCGGAGCTGAAGCCCAACAGTCTGAGGGGGCTATTCCACCTCCCCAGGAGTCAGTCCTGGGAATGGACTGGGCCCCACTCCCTGCTACGGCGGCCCTGGAAGCGACGACTTCGACGACTGTGTCCCGTCGTCAAAAGAAGAAAAAAGTGAAGAAGGCTGCGGTGGTTCCTACTGCTTCCTCGACGCCCAAGGCGGCAGTCTCGGCTCCTGCTACTGCCAAGAACCGTCCTAAGAGGAAGTTCCCCTCGGTTCCGCGCACGGCTGCAGTGTTTGTGTCACTGCAGACCTCAGCGGAGACCCATGGGATACAATACAAGGACATTTTGCTAAAGGCAAAGCAGGAGATCGACTTGCACAGTCTGGGGATAGAGGGCCTCTCCATTAGGAAGACGATGACTGGAGTCCGGGTTCTCCGGGTCGCCGGCCCTCTACGCGCGGAGGGCGCTGTCCTCCTGCCGGAGAGACTTCGGGAGGTGCTATCGAATGCTGTGAGCGTCAGCACGCCGGTGAAAAGGGCTGATGTTCGCATCGTCGACCTCGACGAAACCGTCTCCGTTAAAGAGGTTGTCGCTGCTGTAGCACAGAGGTTAGGGTGCGAGCCGGCCTTTATTATGGCTGGCAGCATACGCACGTTCGGCAATGGAATGGGCAGCGTGCACATCTCTGTGAGATCGTTGGTAGAGGGAGGTCGCCTCCTAGTGGGCTGGTGTGTGACTCGCGTGCGGCTCCTGGAGCAGAAACCTTTGCGCTGCTTCAGGTGCTTTGGCGTGGGTCACACCCGGGCTTTGTGCCCGTCGGAGGTGGACCGAAGCGACCTTTGCTTCAGGTGTGGGCAGTCCGACCACAAGGCTGCGGTCTGTGTGGCCGATAAACTGCACTGTGCTTTTTGTGCCGCCGCCGGAAGGAGTGCCGAGCACTTCATGGAGGGGTGCGAGCTGTAAACCGCCTCCCGTGAAGGGTCGCTCATTCCCACTGGCTACACGACCTCCTTAGAGGTCAACCTAGACGTTGGGTGGACGTGGGGAGGTTCGCCTCCTACGTTTGTCCTTAAGCCGGACCAAGGGGGGATGGGTCGGAGGGCCGTCTCTCCATTGCACTGGTTCGGCCGTCTGGGAGACAGTGTACGCGTGCCAGGCTGTGCCTCTTTAGCGGGAGGCCCAGGATCTTATTTCTGGGCCGGCCATCGGGGCCACATGCGGAGTGCTTTTCATCCCTTGTCCCCTATCATGGCGGTAGTCGAACATAACCCACTCTCGCCTCCGGGAGGATGGTGTATCCATAAAGAATTCCCTCATGTAAAAAAAAAGCTCAGATAGGTCGCGAATCTCCTCGGAGGGGCGCTCAGTTTCCCTGGTGGACGATGAGTCCGTGAGGAGGACCCTCAAAGTGGCCGTCTCCGCCAACGGAGGACAGGCAGGAGGAGGCGGCAGTTTGACCGCCTCATCCCACCGTAACCGGACCTCCCCGACTCATCTTCCCATTGCACAGGTCAGGCGGACGTAGGAGACGGCCGCTGTGTAGACGGCTATCTCCTAACAAGACGGGGCCCGGCGACGGCGCCTTTGCTGCTGGGCCAACCACTGGGACGGCACGATGAAGTCTATAGAGATCTCGTGCCACCCCAACTATAGCGACAGACGTACACCGTGGGGTTTAGTCCGTGCGAGTCCGACATAACCCACTCTCTCCCCCGAGAGGGTGGTGTATCCATAAGGGATTTCCCCACGTAAGAAAAAAAAAGATAGGTCGCGTTTTTATGAAAATATCAGGCAACAGCTCAAGCCGAAGTGTACCGTGCACCTTTGAGCGAGTTGTCAAATAAAGTCGGCTGAGTGCCTTAAGCGCTCGCTTAGTAGGCCGGTGACGCTGTTAAGAACTTGGTAGGTCAATAGCGTAGTCAGTTCGAAAAACAAAACAAAAATATATATATATATATATACTAGCGGGCCGGGCGGACGTTGTCCTGCCTTTAAGTCAACCGCAGCGCCACCTACCGGGTCCAATTGTGAATCTAAACCATTCTCGGATCCACTGGAACACGCACACAAAATTTCATCAAAATCGGTCCAGTCGTTTAGGAGGAGTTCAGTCACATACACACGCACACAAGAAATATATATATTAAGATTTAAGAATCTGACGAATGCACACACTTTTAAGTTGAATAACTGCACGACATGAATATATTCCTAAAGTAGCCGGAATTTTTTGTAAATTAATTGCAATATCACTACATATTATAAAACAAAGTCGTCGGGTAGAAGCTAGTTTATTATCATATAAACCAGATCGAGTTTCTTGCCGGTTCTTCTCGATGACTGGGTTGTTTTCCGAACCGGTGGTAGTTTTGACGTTCATAAGTACCTTCTCAGGGCCTAAATTGAATAAAGAGTATTTTGATTTTGATTTTGATTATAACAGTATAAAATAAATATGACGTCAAATTATTTTAAGGCCAAGGTCAATACTCTTCCATATTTATTACATAATTCTAGTAAATCATTCTTAAACGGACAGTCCTTTTTGTGACATAAACAAACTTGTTTTGTATCGAATTGACACATTATTCAAATACATTTAAGCATTTGTATACATTGATATATGGCTGTTATATATCAGTGTTTGAATGTTTCTTCCATACCAACGTCGATTATATAGATAACTAGGTTCTGCCCCCAACTTCGTTCGCGTGGAACTTACTTTGGGTTAGCGCTAACTGTAACTCGCGACTTCGTTTACGTAGAAGGTGAAAATATTTTTAAGTAACACGTACGTTAACCCCGATTTTGAAACATTCTTCATTGGTGCTCCGCTCCTATTGAACTGAAAAATATATAGCCTTCCTCGATAAATGAGCTATCTAACACTGAAAGAATTAATAAACTGTATAAAAAAATATACAATTACTATTTGTAATGCCGATAGATGAAATTTAAATAATTCACACCACAATGAATTTAAAAATACAAAAGACAACACATTTAAATTCCATTGTTTTGAGTTACTTCCTTCTCTCGACAGTCCTTATGATTGCCTCGACTTTTTTTATACATATATTTAATGTATATGTAAGGTATATTACACAACATATTTATCTTTTTACACTCCTTCCCATATGAACTTTAACTATCCCTTATCTCAGCCTCCTTCGAGCGCATAATATGCTTAAAAAAGGTGTAAACTTTTATCTTCTATATAGACATTATGCTTACTATACCTTTGCACATCCTGACATATGTATTTATTCATATATAATATATGTATATATCTTTATATATACATTTCTTCTATACGTGTGCATGTCACTAAACTCCTCCTAAACGGCTGGACCGATTTTGATGATATTTTGTTTTCATTTGGTTCGGGTTCACAATTGGACCCGGTAGATGGCGCTGCGGTTGAATTTTAGACTTTTTTTTAATATCAAGGCAGGACAACGTCCGCCGGGACCGCTAGCATATGCTATTAGTAATAATAAAAATTGAAAATAGTAAGTAATAGTAATTTAATCAAAATAGTAAAAAAGGACAGTGAATGATGGTTGACACTGGCAAATGTTATCGCGATGCCATCCAGTGAAAATAAAGATAAAACATATTTTATATACATAGATAGGAAACATATGCTGAACAAAAAAAACATCTATTATTACAGAAAGCAGTTGCACAGCAGCTACAAAAACTCGCATCAGAAATAGACCATGATTTACTTTGCGGAGTGCCGTACGCCGCGCTCCCTCTAGCATCCGTCATGTCCGTCAACACTGGAACACCCATGATAATGAAAAGAAAAGAGACGAAACTTTACGCGACAAAAAAGTTACTAGAGGGCATATATAAACAAAACCAGAGGTGCCTTGTTGTGGAGGACGTGGTGACATCTGGCGGCAGTTTACTAGAAACAGTTGCGACTCTTCGCGCCGAAGGATTGGTCGTAACGCACGCGGTAATAGTTCTAGAACGCGAACAAGGTGGCGCTAGTGTGCTAAAAGCAAATGGCGTCACGGTAAACGCGATTTTCACTCTGTCCGGTTTAGTGAATATTCTGAATAATGCGGGGAGAATAAACGATGATACGGTAGATATGATATTAGAGCACATTAAAGAGTCACAATTCGGTACGAAGGATAATTTAGATTAGTTTGTTTTATTATTAATCGTACATTTTGTAAATTGTTCATCGAACGTTTTGTTCTTTGCCATTTTCAATAGGTAGTTAATTGTAGTAATGTCTCAATTTTACACAGAGTAGGTAAATAATTGTGTTAATCTATCGATACATTTTATATTCAAATTTTGTTTCAGTCATTCGTAACGATTCAACATAAATTTATTTCCATTTGCTAATGCAGAAATTGGTCGTAAGTATGTTGCTAAATGTATTAATATTGTAGACCTCAAATATATTTTATAGAATTAAAGTTATAACATATCGACAAATTTAACGATATTGTTGCTGTTGTATGGTTCTAAAACTATATTTAAGGATCGCTACATCTTTTGTCGGAATTGGTAAAGGTTATTTCCAATTTATATTGCTATAAAATATTAAAATACCATATTTTGTAATTGAACTGAATTATATGTAGAATGTAATATATATTACTTTATTTATTTTGTTTTATTGTACCCATTATAGTTACCTAGAGTCTTCGCTAAACTTTTTGACAGCTCTAAATATAGTTGTACAGAACACAAATTAAGATATAAAATTATATTATACTAGCGGGCCCGGCAAACGTTGTCCCGCCATGATTATAAAAAAATCCGGGACAAATTGTATACCAACACGTTCCTCGTGAATCACTTTATCCACTAGTGAAAACCGCATAAAGATCCGTTCAGTAGTTTTTGAGTTTATCGCGAACAGACTGACACGGTAGGGGACTTTGTTTTATACTATGTAATGATATATAACGCGCATGTATATACATCGCTATAACGTAAGAATAAATAAATGATAATGATATATTCTTATAATAATATCTTAACTTTGTCTTATATAAAATTATTGTTTATATTACCTACAAATCCGAAATTATTGCTATCTTCAGAGCGGCTAAAAAGATTAAAGAGGACTTTTAAATAAAATAGGTTTAATGACTTGTTTTTATAAAATATCACACTGATTTGAAGATTGTGAACGATTAAAACACGTGAAACTGTCTTTTTTTTTTCTCTCGAACTGACGACTGACTCGACTGACTAACAGCTTCACCGGACTACTAACTGTCTCATGTGTAATCAAATGAATCAATTGTTATTTGGTGCTTCACTTTGTGCATTAGATATACTTAAGTCTATTCACTATTTTAGCTCCAACGTATTGGCCTTTAAAACTTTGAACATTGTATTCCATTGTGATTTTTAATTTTCCCGCTGTATTGAGTTCTTATAGGTAAATTATTTCTCAGATTTGTTTACGATGTTAACCGTGTAACTTATTACAAATAAGCATCAAAATCAAGAATACTTCATTCAATTTAATACCTAGGAACCCAGTCATCCAGAATAACCGGCAAGAAAATGATCGGTTTTGTATTTTTAACATACATATATCCAAAATATGTAATACGTTACAATCGTTTTTAGTGGATGCACAGAGAGAGGTGTCAATTCCAGACATCACCATCGTTCACATATCGATCCACTCTATAATAGCCTTTGAACACCAAAACCCACTTTACATGGTGCTTAAACTAACTGTCTTATAAAACGGTAACGTGCTGTAGGACTTTGTTGTAAAATCTAACACCTAAAAAACTGTAATGAATATTAATATTCCGCCGATTTAACCATTCGGCCACCATTTCAACGAAAAGTCAAACTTACTATTCTTTAAGCTACTGTTGATTTTATATACTTTTTAGCTTATGTTTTTCTGCGTAAATGAGATTATTAAATATGAATTTTTATTCCTCAAACAGTTAATTATTTAAATTACATATTTATTTCAGAATTAATGAATAGTTATACGACCTAGTTGTTAATTGAACCGGTAAAATTTCTTCGCTATCCATTCAACAGTTTTCTACATATGTGATGGACTAGCCTCTGCCCGCGACTTCGTCCTCGTGGAATAGTTACTTTGGGCTAACGCTAACTTTAACTCGTGACTTCGTTTACGTAGAAACCCGATGTAAAAACATTCGTCATTGGTGCTTTGCTTCTATTGATCTTCGCATGATAATATATAGCCTTATAGCCTTCCTCGATAAATGAGCTAACACTGAATTTTTTTTTCATATCAGACCAGTAGATTCTGTCATTAACGCGTTCAAGCAAAGACTGTGGCGTAACGATAGGGTGGCAGGGCTGGCAAAATGCCACGGCAAAATGCCCGACCCAAGAGGGCCTCGGTCCAAGAGGCCGCGAGTTCAAAAATATTTTTTTACATTGTACCTGAGTATTTTATTTTATTTGAAAAGTATATTTTTATAAGTTCTGCTTAAAATCCAAAGTGAGACAACTAAAGACCATAATACGATTAACGTTAAGCATTTCAACCAACCTAATCAAAAAGATGAAACAAAAAGAAATCGCGTTTCCTTCCAATGAATGAAATTATTTCAAATTTCAGTGTTTTGCAGCCTTCCACTTTAAAAATTTTAAATGACACTGATCTAATAAAAAAAGCTCTAGAATTTGTTGGGATATATAAAAAAGACATATCTGAATCATTTGCCAGAGAAATTCTCAGTTTTCGATCCACTTTCAGAGACGAAATAGAAAAATCTTCGTGTATAAGAGACCTTGCTGATTTATTAATAATAAAAAAACATTTTATGTCCTGCAGCTTTCCTGAAGTATGCAATGCATTAATGTTAATTCTTACAATTCCTGTGACTACAGCTAGTGCTGAACGATCATTTTCAAAAATAAAGTTGATAAAAACCCATTTAAGAAGCTCTATGAGACAAGACAGGTTATGTAACTTGGCTATTCTATCTATTGAAAATTCTATGGCCCGATCTTTAAACTTTGATGATGTTATAGATACTTTTGCGGAACAGAAAGCTCGAAAAAAAGATTTCTCTTAATAAACATCTTATTGAAATTAAATTGTTATTTTTATTTAATTGTAAATGTATGCAGGTTTCCTCATGATGTTCCTTCACCGAAAAGCTAGCGAATAGATGATGAATGCATTGAGATATTATGTTCTATGGATGAATGTGAAGTCTCCAATGCGCATTGGACTAGCGTGGGGACTATAGACCATTCCCTCTCGCCTAAGAGAGGAGGCCTATGGCCATTAGTGGGACATATACAACGTGTAATTGAGTTCGCTGAAAATCTCGAAGTTTATTAAAATTAAACTGAGTACAAGGTGACGATTTTTAGTAATAGGGCCCCATCAAAAGAATTTGCCACGGACCCCATCAAAAGAATTTGCCACGGGCCCCAAATGGTATAGTTACGCCACTGAGCAAAGAAACTCTTTAACTTTATTATATTAGTAGAGATATGGACTTTTATAACAAAGTCCTAAAGCACATTACCGATTTGCCGCATAGTGAGTTCCAGCACCATCTTAAACGAGTTTTAATATTTAAGGGCTATTATAGGGTGGAGCAACATGGGAACGATGGTGACGTCTGGACATGACGCCCTTCTCTGTGCTCCAAAAACGAATGTAACTATCTATATTTGTAAAAAAATGTGTCATAAAAAGATAAGCCAGATCGAGTTTCTTGCCAGTTCTTCGCGATGACTGGGTTGTTTGTCCGAACCGGTGGTAGGTTTGACGTTCATAAACGCCTTCTCAGGGCATAAATTAGATAAAGTAAGAGTACCTGTCTCACAACGCCCGTTAGTTCTATTATAGGCCTCCATTTAAATATGTGAATTAATTAAACCCATGTAACTGTTAACGAAAGGGCGTTATAGTGAAAGGGCTCTCTCTGTCCTAAATAATATACTGGATTACATTTCTAGTAACTCGTAGCATAGCGATGCTAACAGACTTTCCGTTAGGCAAGGAAGCGCGTCACCATCCGGCCTAGTCTTATGCAAATACCCTATAGCTTGTCAATATCTACATCATATAATGTACTTTGTTTTTTTTCTATTTATTTTTGTCGATGGTTTGTTCAAAAAGGACACGTCCCCTCATCCATACAACAGTCAATAATCAAACAGATATCTTACAAAAGAAAAGAATACCAAAACAATTAAATAAAAAATAGAACATTGCAATCACTTTCTTGCCCTTGTACCGACGTCCACCAGATTATAGATTAATTTGGCTTCTTCCGATGCTGTACTTTGTATTTAAAAAAAGTTGAAGCAGTGAAGGACTGCCGACAGAAGTGAAAACTCAAAACAATGGAATAAATGTGTATTTTCTTCAATTTTTCAATGAATTATATACTGAATTATTTAAATTTCATTTGAAATTATTAACATTAGTCAGGTTTTCCCATTTATTGGCACTCCGAGCAATAATTATATATATTTTTATACAGTTTATTAACTAATCAAACATACGATAGGCTGAAGAAGTCCAATACAAAATATAAATATGTATAACATGTACAGAGGCCGCTCGTCAGGAGCATGTCGAGGTCATCGGTGACGGGAAAATCAAAATAATAAATCACATTGTGTATTTTTGAATAAATCCAACACATTTATACTCAAAATAGAGAGGGGCTCAAAAACACCTCGTAATTAATGTACGACACCTCATCCTTTACAACAAACGCAAACGGAGTCACGGGCGACTGCTAGTTATTTTTTAACTTACTACTTCTAGTGTTTTTAATAGTCGCCTGCAGTGCCGAATCTAATTTAATGATGAAGCGTACAGTCCACCTGATGTTAGTGGCCAATGCAGTTTATAGGTTACTGTAACCAAGTTCAAAAGGGCCGCAATGTTAAAATTACTGAAGCTTTGTGGTAAAAAAAACTTGTCCAATCTTGCACAGGTCCTGCTATCTTTAAAAATATGGCGTCCCCCTGTCCGTACCTCTAATGTTATGTAGTTATGCGTACAAACATGGAACGTCATAAGGTTACGTAATATTGATACAAGACATTGGTTCTAACTAATATTATAAATGCGATTGTCAGTTTGTCTCGCTTTCACGCCGTAACAACTCAGTCAATTATCATGAAAAAGTCCTGAGGAATGGTAATTTTTTTACTACATTAATAAGGGCGAAGCCACGGCCAAAGCTAATCGATAGAATTTTTTCTTTAGCACTGTTATCGCTAGTGAAAACAACTTACCGTGTTATTTTTACTACTGTATACTATTTGAACCTTTTCTAAAAGGGTTTTATCACTATCGTTGTTTTAGTTTATAGTATTAGAAAATAAGTGTTATATAATTCCCATAAACGCCTTTCAAGTGAGATATAAAATTAATCCGAAACCTAACCTCTTTAAGCTCAAATTTCAATGTAGTTGAAATACCACAATTGTTCAGTTAGGTGCTGAGTCGGTTCGCGATAATTAATGCTTAGAGCGAGCAGTCGCTTACTGTAGGCATTGTATGTTCTATGGCCGTTCATTGTATAGCATGATGAATAGCGATAAATGAAAGTTCGCAGCAGCCGTTCTAATTGTATAGGAGACTAGACTCTGCCCGCGATTTCATTCACGTAGAATAATTACTTTGGGCTAACTCTAACACGCAGCGGAAGCTCTCGAGAGGAAAAAAACCCGATTTTGAAACATTCTTCATTGATGCTCAGCTCCTATTGGTCTTAGCGTGATAATATATAGCCTATAACCATTCTCGATGAATGAGCTATATAACACTGAAAGAATTATTCAAATCGGACCAGTAGTTCCTGAGATTATCCCTTACAACGCCACAACGTCACAAACTCACAAAGTTTACCTCTTTATAATATTAGTATAGATTACTCATGGAGACTGGCCTGAGGATTCCAATATTTAAATTTGGTTATAAGTACATACGCTATTTGATAACTAATAAATATCTAGTGGACTACATGTCTATCATCTATACTAATATTATAAAGAGGTAAAGTTTGTGACGTTGTAGGGGGTAATATCAGGAACTACTGGTCCGATTTGAAAAATTCTTTCAGTGTTATATAGCTCATTTATCGAGGAAGGTTATGTATCATCACCCTAAGACCACCATTGGAGCGGAGCACCCATTACGAATATTTCAAAATCGTTTTTTTTTCCTCTTGAGAGCTTCCACTGCGTGTTAGCGTTAGTCCAGAGCAACTATTCCACGCGAAGTATACCATAAAAATGTTTGTGAATTTCTTTGAAGGACAATTTATTAATTAGCATTTTATAGATTTTTGTCAGTTTTGTAAATGTCACAGAAAATTGACCACACGTGAATGGAACTTGCAGAATTTCGTGGAATTATGGAAGAAATATTACCTTTATGTATACTATATGTTAGTAATCTTGATTTTTATATCGGTAACTAGAGGTCAAGAATCCTAAAAACTGATGTCCAGCCTTGACATTGTTTAGATGATGTATTTAAATCCTAAACTGTTTATCGTACGTAGCAAACATAGCCAGGTGTTCATAACAATTGTGTTGAAGTAAACTTATAACATCGTAAACTAATAACACACGCCATTATCTTTCAGCCGGTCAGCTTTAGATTGAATTGCACTTACCATCAGTTATATTGACATCATTATGTATACAATAATAAAAAATTTAGAAGCTTTCAAGTCCCCATTGAAACCGGTAATAACCGATGCGGTGCAGACCAAGTTCCACGAGTCAGATAGTATGTGTAATAAAACAACGAAATAATTTAAATTTGTTTAATTACCAGATGGAATATAATAATTATTACAAAACATTTTTATTCAAGACTCAGAAAAAATTAAATGTTACTAATTAAATCAATCGTTTCTTAAAAAAAAAAAGAAGTTGTACTGGTTTAAAAACGAAATGTTAAATATTAAAAAACTTAGATATTATAAAATCAAATTCAGCCTTATCAAACGAAAAGATCTTTTCCTTTGTGTGATCGTGTTTGAAAGCACCGCGCGGGCGTTCGGCGGAAGGGCTCACGTCGTTTAGGGAAGCTGTTTACTCGCATAAACACCCGAGAGTAGCCCTTCGCTCCACAAGGAAAAACAACGGGAATGTAAACGCAACTTGTTACCACAACATCAACGCGTACTCCCTAACAGACATACAATTAAAAACACGTTTAGTGTAGAAAGTTACATCTCAAAATACTAAAAGCAAAGGATGCGACAATCCCTGACAAGAGTCGCGGGGGAGGGCTTGCGAATATACAGGGGCGAGGGGTTTAGTTGTCTTCGATCTCCTGCTCCTGTTCCTCGTCGAATTCCGCGTCCTCGTCGGCGGTGGCCTCCTGGTACTGTTGGTATTCCGACACGAGATCGTTCATGTTGCTCTCAGCCTCTGTGAACTCCATCTCGTCCATGCCCTCGCCGGTGTACCAATGCAAGAAAGCCTTGCGTCTGAACATAGCGGTGAACTGCTCCGAGATGCGCTTGAACAGCTCCTGGATGGCGGTTGAGTTGCCGATGAACGTGGCCGCCATCTTCAGACCGCGGGGCGGGATATCGCACACGGCAGTCTTCACGTTGTTCGGGATCCATTCCACGAAGTAGGAGGAGTTCTTGTTCTGGATGTTGAGCATCTGCTCGTCGACTTCCTTCATGGACATGCGACCGCGGAAGATAGCCGCGACGGTGAGGTAGCGGCCGTGGCGCGGGTCGCACGCGGCCATCATGTTCTTCGCGTCGAACATCTGCTGCGTGAGCTCGGGGACGGTGAGCGCGCGGTACTGCTGGCTGCCGCGGGATGTGAGGGGAGCGAAACCAGGCATGAAGAAGTGCAGACGAGGGAATGGCACCATGTTCACTGCCAGCTTGCGGAGATCCGCATTCAACTGACCGGGGAACCTTAGGCAGGTGGTAACGCCAGACATGGTCAGCGACACGAGGTGGTTCAAGTCGCCGTATGTGGGTGTGGATAGTTTGAGCGTGCGGAAGCAAATGTCATAAAGTGCTTCATTGTCAATACAGTAGGTTTCGTCTGTGTTTTCTACTAACTGATGGACTGAAAGTGTGGCATTGTATGGTTCTACCACAGTATCTGACACTTTAGGTGATGGTACAACTGAGTATGTGTTCATAATTCTGTCGGGATATTCTTCCCTTATTTTGGAGATGAGGAGTGTACCCATACCGGAGCCGGTACCGCCTCCAAGGGAGTGTGTAAGCTGGAATCCTTGTAAACAATCACAAGACTCTGCTTCCTTGCGAACTACGTCCAAGACGGAATCGACGAGTTCAGCGCCTTCTGTGTAGTGCCCCTTGGCCCAGTTATTACCAGCACCGGACTGACCGAAAACGAAGTTGTCAGGGCGGAAGATCTGTCCGAAAGGTCCGGAGCGGACAGAGTCCATGGTGCCGGGTTCGAGGTCGACAAGAATGGCGCGGGGCACGTACTTGCCTCCGGAGGCCTCATTGTAATAAACGTTGATGCGCTCCAGTTGCAAGTCAGAGTCGCCATGATACGCGCCGGTGGGGTCGATGCCGTGCTCGTCGGAGATGATCTCCCAGAACTGTAACAACAGAAATTTGAGATCAGTATTGTCATGACTGTATTTCACGCGGTCAATAGCATCTAATGTGTACCAAGTCGCATACGTAATATTAGTTTAACAAATAAGACGAGTTTGCGCGAGAGAACAGTCTTGATGACTCATAGTCACCAAGGCGACAAGGCGTACAACATAAGGCGACTCCCGCGTCGCGTCGTTGTTGCATTAACATATTCACGAGGTCGTAGTTATCGATCGTCGGGGGCGTTTATAAAACTCAAATAAGAAGCGTTCGTCACCGGTTCAAAGTTAATTGTGGCGCAAAATTTTTATCCGCCGCCCACTTTCTTGCTTTTTCGTAACTTAACCTTATAAGGAGAGAATGCGTGCGAGTTTTTAGTTTCACGGTAAATTGTTTTGAGGCCATACATCGATTCAATCTAGGTCCCGCGTGTGGATAACGTTATTATATAGCTCTTCAGGTGCCAATTTTTTTTCAAATTACTCGACATTTTTCGTTATATTTGTTCAATTAAAACAGTATATCCATAAATTAAATGCTTATGTTTTATTCGGCGATATAAACTATATTACTTTAACGTTTGATCGCAATAATAGAATATATAATAGACCAGATAAGATAAAATCGATTAAGAGGCAAACAAACTTTATAACATTCTAAACACAAGATTAATATAGATGGCAGCACAAACAGTCCTAAGATCCAAAAACCGAGGACAATAGCTCATTTGTCAAATTCGGTAGGCGAGTCGCTTTATGTAACTCAGTTGGTTGAAATGTATTAGAAACATCGATTGTTTTCCGATGAGTCAGCGGTATGACATCATGCCAAACTAATCAGCATTATCGACCGACATGTTTGAACAAACGGTCATAAACAAATCAATAACAACATTATTCCACGCAACAGAGTGCTTGATAAAAATTTTATATCAAAATTTTCAATTATTCTCTACATGAAGATATCTACTAAATCATGTTTTCGACATATTCGAAGAACAGCATAATCATAATTGAGGATATTAAAAAAATACAATCATACTCTTTTCTAAGTAATTTTTATAATTATTTTTACTCTACGGTTATTGAAATGTTTGTAATGACAATATGATATGTAATGTACAATCTGTATGTAGTTTTTGGCGGGTTCTTAGTCTATCACGGAGTGGCTTTTATATTTTATTAATAATCTTACGATATTTGAGTTAGTATTTTGTAATTTTGGCTAGTATTTTAGTTTGGTAATTGTACATAACTGAAATGGATGGAAGGAATTACACGGAGTATGAATTCTGAGATGCCACAAAATCTTTCTGGAATGTTCTAACAAGAAAGCCACCATCTTGTCAGAACATTTAAATTGTCAAAGGACACTTTTAATATTATTACCTACTCGACAATGGCTGTAACAATATATATAAGTGTATGTCAGTATAAATGATATTGTAAAATTCTAACATTGTTTTTAATGGAAAATATTTTTGTGCTATCAGTTTATAATTAACGAATAATAATAGCAAACGTGTGGGGAACTCCGGCCGTTGCTAATAAATATAATCATATAAAAGTAATTATTAATAAAGAAAAATCTAACATTTATTAATGAACATAATTAAAAACGATTTATATTGTTTTGAAATTATTCGAGTTGCTGAAAATTCTATCGTTTTATATCTTGTACACCTGCATTCTCATAACCAACGGAGACTAATTATAAGAAGAATCATAAGCGTTTAGACAAAATTGTACTGAAAACCAAGTTTGTTTACGGGTTACAAGCATAACCAAGACTCTTACGTCATCAATTCCAATAGAAAAGAGTGCTCAAATCTAGACTTGTTAGTGAAAAATACACATACTTTTGCGAAAATGCGGTATGATCTCACCAGTGAATTCAGACATTTCGGACTACGTGTACGGGCATTTTGCCAATTTACTGGAAAACGGCATTCTCAATGGATTTATTCAGAACCTCAACACTAAACGAACGCTTGCAGCATACTTTTAAAACGAATGTGGTAACTGCTATAACTAGGTAGTTTAGACGGGATCTTGGTACAATATCATATAGTGAATTTTATCCCGCCCTGATAATAAAGAAAAACCTTGAGAAATTATATACCTAAACCTTCTTCATGATTCACTGCATCTACTGGTGAAAACCTCATGAAAATCCGATTAGTAGTTTATCGCAGACAAACCTGGCAGAAGACTTTGTATTATAATATGTAGTGATCGTGTTATTTAGCTCTATATTTTGTAATATTAGTGGTGTTTTACGTAATATAATTCGGTTATTGTGTACGTGAAGTGAATGGGAAATAATACCACGGAGAATGGACTATATTTTGTAATAAAAAAAATCCCTGCTGAGTTTTAACAAGAGTGCCATCTTGTTAGTTCAATAATATGATTGCAAGAAACTTTTAATATCAGTACCTACTCGACAATGGCAGTATATAATGATCTACTAGAAGATTGGTTGCAAATAAAAGGACGCGCGATTCTGCTGTTACTACTCTTGTACTATCCTACTTCTACGTCTAATAACTTGTTGATACTAGTAACTAGACCAGGACTGGCATGGATTCTGTGTTCTTATTAATGTAGTCTCAGTGTCTAAGGGATTTAAGTAAATCAACTATCTCATTAAATTTTTAACAGACTTCAAGAATTAGGAGGTTCGCAATTCGTTTCTTTTATATACATGACAGGTTCACACGTTCAAACAATTTTTTGGTTGGTTGTTATTGACGAGCTTAAATGTTATTAACAAATAAAAGGAATTTTATTTTCGTGCCATCGACGAGACGAAGCACTCATTACATTTACTAATCTATGATACTTGTACTATTTGGAAAAAAAATACTAAAAGTGACAGTAAAAAAATTTATCGAATTTTGAGCACTAGTTTAAATATATTTATCTCAATAACATACTTTTACTAAGAAGACGCTATGTCACATATAATTTCGCGACTTTTAACACTGAAAATTTGTAAATGTGATGTATTTAATCATAAAAAATCATACATACATTCTTATGCATTCATCAGAAACGATAACTCGTTCCGAGGACATATTTCCACGTATAAAGCCGTCCCGAATACTTGTAAAAAAGTTCAATCATCAAGCGCAGTTTCCCAACAGACACGCGGAATAACTATTTTAGCCTACGCGGAAGAAAACGCCGGTTGACGACCTCTCTCCCATATATTTCACTCTTCTTTCCCTTTTTCCGCGTCCGTAACGCTGTTTGTAATTAGTGGGTCAAATTTTATGCGTTCAGCGGCTTCCTATGATGCACTAAACATGTTTATGGACGTCGAAATAAATGTAGACTACTAGCTCGTCCACGCGTTGCTGTGGCTCAGTTATAGAAAAGGAAAATCAAAATTAAAACGTCGCACCATCTATAAGTCGGTTTTACAGTTTTCTGTCAACAAAAGATTTAAAGCGCCATCTGTTCGAGACTGGTGAAACTTACAATTAATAACAATAATCAACATTGACAAGCAATTTGATTTGTAATAAAAAAATATTGAGGTCATTAATTAAAATAGAAATTATCCTATCTCTCAAGTTGGACCAAATTATACATAAATGCCAACGTTTCATGTAGATCGGTTAAATAGTTTCGGAGTTCATCGTGGACAAACATTATGACACTGGATTTTTATATATACGTTGATACGCCGACCGGGAACTTTTTTCATACAAAAGGGGCAGATAATTGAAAACTTGAATATTCACAAACTTAAAAAACAACGAAATCAAGTTTTACTATCAACTTCAATACTTACAAACGCATTATATCGGGACATAAAGCAGCCATATATTAGGATCATAATGTTAAACGACATAAAATGGACCATTCATAAATAAAACCATACCTAGCCATTTGAAACCGTGCCAGTAAATAGACAATTCATTATTTGCATATGATACTTTCTGAGGCAATCCTCAAAGCAAATGAAATTATTATCAGAATACAAGGGTGAATACAAAAAACATGAGACTAACCAAAAGTAATCTTGAAATACGTATTCGGAGCCCGTGACTTCATCCTATGTTTTAAACTGTTCTTTTGTTATTATTAAGACCTTACAAGTTACCTCTATCAAATTGTATCATTGCTGCTTAACTCCTATACGTCTAGAGTCCCTACATTTGCCAGTAACATCTCATGAACATTGGTTCAGCAAAAACGGAAAATATTTTTCATCAAATAATAACATTAGTGGAATCGTTCGAACTGAATCAAGATACTAAAAAATAAATTCTTTGATGTTTTTTTTATCGAATATGTAACATTCGAAGAATCCGACCCATTTACAATAATGATGACTCAGTGATAGATTAAAGGTATTCTAAAAAGGAAAAAAAAAACCACCCTAAATCATAAAAAGCGTTAACAAAAACAACCCATTTGTATTTTATATGAATACACCTTGTTCTTTTTTTTTTTAATTCCACATATGCCGAGCCCCAGACGCGTTACCTACCAATACCATATTATACGTTATAAAAGACGGCCTACGATTGGTCGCCGTTATCAAGGGACGCGGCGGACAACCTTGAACCATGTTTAAATACAAAACAAGCTTCCCTATTCAGTAACGGATTTTTTTAGCGCGAAATCACCATTTACACCATACACCATAAGTTGTTCCATACTATTTTTAAGTGTAAGCAATTTTATCATGCGATGTGTAGTGAGATCACTTGTATATGTAGATCGAATGTTTTCTCTTGTAGGCTTTCTCTTGTAACCAGTCCTCGTCATATAATTACTCGGTAATTATAAAAAATAAAGTAACAGAATGAAAGTTTTTAACGACTTGCCTGAAACGGTAGAAAGATGAGAAATTATAAATACGACACGTGGAGCTCTCTAGGAATTAAGCGCTGCGCAAACTTAAATGTGATAAGTAAGTGAATGATTCAATAAAAATGACGCAGCTTTTCGAGCAAATTTCTTCGTTTCTAACCAAAGAGGTGACAAATCGGTTGAATATAGAATAAACTTGAATATATGTAATATGAAGAAAAACCACCATCCTCGAAATCAATGTCATACATAGTAAATAGTTAATAAAAACGTTTATATTTAAGTAAATAACCGATTTATTACAACTTATAATAAAAATACCACGCCGATTCCATTTTCACTTGTGTGAAGACGTCACAAAATGCCGGCCGCTAACGCCCCGAGTTGAAAGAACAGAATTATAATAAAAACAAATGAATAACGAGAACATACCTTAGCTCCGATCTGGTTTCCGCATTGTCCGGCCTGGATGTGCACGATTTCCCTCATTTTGTTAAATGTGAACTAAATAAATTACTTAACACTAATATTTCTTTGCTCCGCACGCACCACGTACTTTCGTGGCTGGTTGAAGAATGATTTTGTTCCGTACCGAGCGATCGACCAAAGCTAGGAATTCAATAGTGTTGTAGAGTTTTGGCGTGGCAAATTGTCGATAAAATTTGCCGCATTGCGACAGAAATTTGCGTAGGTTTGTAAAACAGCTCGCCACATTTTATGATGAATTTATAATCAATTAATAGTGACATTTGTTTTTAAATCTACTAAATTACATATAAATGGTCTTGTTACTTCAAAATTAAAGAACATATAAATTATACAAAAAACCTCTAATTTTATATTATTTTACCTGACGTATTCTTTATCAATAGAAAGCAATTAAAAAATGAATATCTATTAAATGTTATCTTAAAAAAGGTAATGGAATAAAAATATGTTTAAAAGTCATGTTAGACGTGATGTAAATCTTTTTAATTGCATAATATGTGTCACATTAAACTTTCTTTAAGTGCATTAAGCGGTATACGAAGGTCTCCATCAGCCTCGGATCAGTGATGCTCAATCTAAGAAAGAAAGAAAGAAGAAAGAAAGAAATATTTTTATTCATAAAGCATAACATAAAATACAAGTATACAAGAATGGACAAAAATATGCATATCTATGCATTATGAAATGGTGTCCAGCTCAGCATATGCTAGCGTTATGAGAAACACTTAGCGCTGATTTTCAGCTGGAACCCAATGCAAGTCACGGTGCGTAAAAAATAAAAAATATGAATTAAAATTATAAGATATAATATATATAGGGATAGTAAGTAATGTACAAAAATAATACGGTTCATAATATATATAGGGGAAATTAATAAAATAAAAAAGTAGGATACATAAAACAACATACAAGAGAAGCAATTGCAGGCGTGACAAAAATATGTATATGCAACTCAAATTGGATGCAAAACCTTTAGTTTACAAGCATTGCGATAATAATAAAAACTTTTTATAATGAATTTTAAATGTAAGTAATGCGTTGAGATTGCGCATTGGAGGGGGTAGGTCGTTCCAGCATTTGGTAGCAGCGAACTTAAAACTGCCTCGAAATGAGGTGGTAACATGGCGATGAGTACATAACATATACTTAGAAGCTCTAGTTCTGTAACTATTCAGATCTCTTGCCCAAACTAGTTTCTCATAAAGATATTCAGGCTTCCCGGTTTTTATCACACCGAATAATAGTGTGGCTAGGTGTAACTGCCTCCTATTTTCCATTTTTAGGAGTTGTCCTTGGTTTAAAAAAGGCGTGATATGAGTTCGTGATGGAATATGAAAACAAAAACGTGCGCAGGCATTCTGTACCCTCTGTATAAGCCGTTTTGTTTTATTACGAATACAGGAGTCATACACAATATCAGCATAATTTAATTTAGACAGAATGAGCGACTCACATAGCATAACTCTAACTTCTGTACTAATGTACGGGCGAATATTATATAGAAGCTTAAGTCGATACATACAATTACGTGTTGCTTCCAGAACATGCTTTTCAAAACGCAGGGATGAATCCATAAGTAAACCAAGATTACGAGACTCTGATACACACTCAATGGGTTCGTTGGATAACATGATCGCGGGTCGATTGAGCCTTATATTTACAATTTGTTTTTTGATCCTAAAACCATAAACTTAGACTTATTCGGAATCTAGTTTATTTAGCTCCAGTGGAGATCAAGTGTGCTTGTGTCGCTGACGTACTGAATTGTCTATTTTTTTTTTCTCTCGAATTGACTACGCTATTGACCTAGCAAAGTCTTAACAGCTTCACCGGACTACTAAAGCGAGCGCTTAAGGCACTCAGCCGATTTTATTTGACAACTAGCTCAAGGGTGCACGGCACACCTCGGCTTAGGCTGTTGCCTGATACATGCAATTCGCGACCTATCTGAGCTAAACTAAGCTAAGCTAACTATTCATACATATATGAGTTGTTGAAACATATATGTATACCAAGCATACATACCTCAACAACTCTTATATATATTTCGTACCGGATAATTTTCTAAACTATTTCAGTTTGATAAGGGAAAAAAATAAAACCCTTCCACTTGCATGTGTAAGCGTGTATGCGTGCACGTGTGTGGAGGTGATATGTGTAATGTTGTCGCAGTGATGTAAGATTTTGTGTCACTATATCGCGCGGACAGCGGACTCAAGGGCTCCACGCCGAGGGAACGGACCTAGGCTTGAGCCGCTGCCGAGAGGGGCCTAGTCTGGTAGGTGCGGGAGCGAAATTTACCCCCAGACCACGGCGGCGCGATCTGTGGTTACAGGCGTGGGCGTGAACACGCTCTGTTTGGAGAGACAGGCTGGTACTAATGGTTCGCTGCCGTTATATCATCGGGAGAATCGGTAAGAATATGTGGCGGACGTCTTTTGTGACGCGCAGCGTTAGGTACGGGTTCGTATTTTGCGACGGATACCACTAACGGACTGGATGAATTGTCTATAATTGGTTCCAGACTTACTTTCTAAGTAGGAGTTCTTCGTTCTATGCCAACGTTTTCATTAATAGGTATATTATATATATAATAGAATTATATATGTTTTCACTTATTATTGTATGCTCATTAGCATACACACCCTTTTTTTAATAAACCAAAATAAAACCGGAATAGATGAAAAATGGGTATCCGGCACTCTCACTAACCGAACGAAACGCAACGATGCAAACACTGTTACTTCACGTCGGTTTTCTATAAGTGAGCCGACAGATTCATGCAGAAACCAGTAATAGCTTCAGTGCGGCTCTACCACCTACATATTTCGGTTATATTCAGATTATATATTTTTTTACTAATTTCCAATAATTTATAATCTCATTTTTGTAGAAGAAGCCTACATACAGTAAAATAAATTTATTAATGCTTGACACATATTAACGTTCATTGGAGATTATCCAATGGATATCTCATTGAAGTTTACTTATGATAATAACTAACAAGTTTTTCAAAATATTCATTTACATAATTAAAACGTATAGTCTCTTAAATTATTTCTTACATGTAAAATTATAATTATACTATATACACAAAATAATGTTATACGTAATTCACTGAAAAATATAACAGACAAAATATAATCAAAAATTATAACAAAATGTCAAAAGAAACAAATGTCTTTCCAAAAAAAAGGAAACTTTATTACATTTTGAAGTTGGAGTCCAGTAAAGAATAGTATAAAAGACATCAGGGAAGAAGTGAGATATAAGAAATCAAGGAGACTATGCTGGCACAATTAACCGTTAAGAGGTGAATAATATGAGGATATTGTAATACACAAATTTAACCGTGTATACGTTTTGTATGTTATTTAAGCAAAATTTAAACGTATCTATACAAATAATAGTAAAATTGATATTAATAACATATAAAATTGATTACAAAGATCAGAAAATCGGCATTGACATGAATAGCTTAATTATTAAATATATTATAATCGATATCCCAAGTTTGTCGACATTTCGACTTCACTAAGTTCTCGTCTGTGTTCCTATTGGTTGGCGCAACCATCTGCGCGTCCAAGCAGCCAACATTCTGATAATAATTGGGGCAAAACTTTTTACTGTTATTTATTTCACAATAACTATAAATAAGAATATAAATACAAGATTAAATCATAAAATACCTTTCAATATCCTTTGGTTTCATATCATACTTGGTATCTTAGAAATACGTTTGTAATGAACATTGATGGCGTCATTGATTATTGTAGTAGTTGTTATGTTGGCACGCCCGAAAAATTGAAGCCGGTCGACGCATAGCTCAACAATGGCTGAGCCGGCCGGCAAAAATATTACTATGTAGATAATTATGGAGTACAAATTATGTATGAACTAATTAATTCCGTCAAGTCCTGTCTACTCTATATATTGAACGATTACGGTTAGTTTAACATTTAATCCTTCTATATAGGAAGATAACATTTTATATATTATGATCGATTTATATATATTCCAAAACTCAAGACTAATCGCAAAATTTGCTAATAAGATAATACCATTACTGTTTATAAGATTTCAAGAGAAATATATCGAATTACTAGACAAGGCAGGTTTCGTTTTCAATATATTATAGGGTGGGTCATTAAATGATAAGTTGTTTGGAATTGATTCAGTGTACATGTTTATTAACAAAACGCTAATCGAATGTTAACAGTACTGTTTAAATATGTTATAATTAGATAATTCAGTACTAAACATAATTAAATACTTTATGTACAGTTATGGTATTAACTTTAGTCTTCTGTCTTTCAATAGAACTAGGTAACGTATTTATTTATAACCCATTTATTACGAACTATACGTATATACGTTATTTATACGAACTTTGGGTTTGTATTTTATATATTTTTTAAACCATTAGTTAGAGTAGAACCTCGATAAGTTAAAATTCAAGGGAAACATAAAATATTTTAAGTTATAGATTTTTTAACTTATCAAAGGTGTATTGTTACACTCGCACTTTCGCCGCACACTTTCTTGAAGGCCAAATCATGCCGTTTCTCTAAGTTTTCTAACCAGCCATTGTTAGCTTTAAAATTATGGATTTTCAGCGTTGACAAGCTCTTCAGCTTTATCTTTCTCTATGAGTCTGTAACACTGATATTTTGGTTTGGACACTGTTTGAAATACGTAAATAAACATTGCTCCAAAATAGGAAATTCAGCAATTTTTCTACATAAAAGACTTTCTCCAGATTCTCGTTTCTTCAAGAATTCAGCTTCTTTTTTAATTTTAATTATAAGTGAGAATGTACTTTCGTGTATTCCAAACAGAGCCGCAACATCTTTCCTTTTTAATCCACTTTTCACCGCTTTTAATTTATCAGCGTATGTTAGTGTTGTTAATTTTTGTTGTGAAACTCATTTTACTTAGGTAACTTTTATCACACAGCACAGTTTCCTGGACAGTGATCAACAACTAATCATCCAAGTAAGCCGCTGTCGTAGCCACCGCAAATAAAGCTTTTAAGGATTTCAAAGAAACAATAGGTGATTGTATAGTTATTGATTGTGTTAACAATTTAACTTGTAAACACGTGCAACCAATAAATTTCGAAAATCTTTTTGTTTTGTACATTCATTCGATGACTCATTGGCAGACAGTTTATGTTACCGATGCTCATCAAAAGAGTTGTTTAAGTAACTGAGGGCTAATTTAAGTTTAAGATATATAGGTTGCGTATCTTACGTAAGGTTTGAGGTTTTAGGCTCTGAGTGGAAGGGAGCAGATTATTTTTTGAAGTTATAGTGGTTTTTACCTTATCGAGGTTTGACTTATTGAGGTTCTACTGTACCTTGATACTAAGATACCTACCAATAAATACCAATTGACAGGGTTTTTTCAAACTTATTGTAGGTGGCTCTACCACGCTGAAGCTATTACTGATTTCAGCATGAATGGGTCGGCTCGCCCGGGATACTACCACCCTCGTACAGTAAACCGACGTGAAGTAACAGTGCTTGCATTGTTGCGTTTCGTTCGGTCAGTGAGAGCGCCGGAGGCCCAACTCCTCCCCACTCCCTTCCATCCCTCCACCTTCCCCATCCCCCATCACCACTAACACAGGCTGGCAACACACCTGCGACTCCCCTGGTGTTACTAGTATCTATGGACGGTGGTGATCACATAACATCATGTGACCCACCTGTTCGTTTGTCTCCTATGACAAAAAAAAAATATTTGATACTTAGTTAAATTTGGGCAAATTAAACGATATCTGTGTAAATTATAGCCTGTGCTTTATATAATAACTAGCGGGCCCGGCAGACGTTGTCCCGCCCTGATTATAAAAAAATCCTTACAAATTATATACCAAAACGTTCCTCATGAATCACTTCACTTTATCCGCTAGTGAAAACCGCTTGAAAATCCGTTCAGTAGTTTTTGAGTTTATCGCGAACAGACAGACAGACAGACGCAGTAGGGGACTTTGTTTTATACTATGTAATGATTTAAAGTTTCGTCACAATCCGCTAAGTAGTATTTACGTCAAAAAGAAATAGAAATCCATACACACCCACGGACTTTGTCGTTTATTATAATAACTTCTAGTATAGTATTATCTATGACATTATCTGATGAAATATGGAGACCAATTGAAACAAAGCCACCTAGTGACAAGTTATAAAAAATATCAATGAAAAAGCAATGATTGTATTCATGAAAATCGGTCATATGGTGTTATGGCCTATGGTCCGCGTGGAACCTAATTTAAAAAAAACAGTGACTAATAAAATCATCTGAATGTATATTAAGCCCATTAATTTATCTACTTTTCTCTCGTAATTAAGTCGCGTCGTCCTTAAAATTACAATAACTTTTGATGAAGAGAAGCGATTTTAATGAAACCAAGACTAGATGTTACACTAGGATATGCTTTATGGCTCTATGTGCGAGGTATCGTGAACGCAGTAGGTACTTTAGCAGAGATGCATGTTCAAACAAACAGACAGACACTTCTAAAAATGATTGAAATGTACTTTATTTCTTATTTCTAGACACTGGCCATAATTTTTTTCACAAAAATCTAAAACTACAGATACGTTAGATTTACATGCTTATTATATGTATAGATGTAGATAATAGGTCTTTACCTATGAAATTGCCGTTCTGCAGTACTGGCCATTTCAAATCAAAATAATTTTTGTTTGGCTAAGAATTCTAATTTCAAATTAATTTTATTTTAAAAACATGGAATTCTTTTTCCAAAAGAAGTCATTTGTTTATTGATTAGTGTTACATTTTCATCGCATTTCAATCTTTTTTGTCATCATGGATACGTTAAAAATTCGAGTAATTATGGAATATAGTACCGTCGTGGCAGCAACGCGGCACAAGCGGCACGCAACATCAACGACGTTTACGGAGCTAACACTACAAACCAACGCACCACCTGTCATTGGTTTGCTCGCTTCCGTACTGGGAATTTCGACCTGAAAAATGAACCTCGCGGTCGTCCGAAGTCCGTGGCACATCTCCAACCAGCATTGGTCAATGGCTCGTCTCCGCTGCTTCTGCACGACAACGCGCGACCTCATACTGCACAGCAGACGGTCTCCAAGTTGCAAGAACTGGGGTTGGAAGTTCTCCGTCATCCGCCCTACTCACCAGACCTTGCGCCTATAGACTACTACTTTTTCCAGAATTTGGATAACTCCTTGGCGGGAAAAAAATTCAATACCCGAGAGGCAGTACAAAATGCCTTTGAAGAATTTGTTGCCTCCCGTCCAGCTGATTTCTTTAAGAAGGGCATCAATAAACTGCCACTGCATTGGCAAAGATGCATTGATTGCATGGGTGATTACTTCGATTAATACAAATAAAAAATACATGAAAAAAATTCGTTTAAATTTTTTCATAGAAAACGGCAATTTCATAGGTAAAGACCTAATATATAGAACTAGCGGGCCCGGAAGACGTTGTCCCGCCCTGATTATGAAAAAATCCTTGACAAATTATGTACTAAAACGTTCCTCATTAATCACTCTATCCACCGGTGAAAACAGCACGAAAATCCGTTCGGTAGTTTTTGTGTTTATCGCGAACAGACAGACAGACAGACGCGGTAGGGGACTTTGTTTTATACTATGTAATGATAGAAGAAAAGGCAATACTAAGAATCGGCTGAGTGCCCTAAGCACTCGCCTTAATAGTCCAGTGAAGCTGTTAAGACCTTGCTAGGTCAATAGCGTAGTGAGTTCGAAAAAAAAGTCAATACTAAGAATTGAAAGCAAGAAGCCGTGAAAATTCATGATCGTGTAAAGGTAAGTTGGAAATGAAATATCGGATCAATATTTGTGGGTTTCATCTGTAGGGTATGAACAAAGAAATCGATATTTCGAATTTAGCTTATTGTTACAATCCGTATACGAACTCTTCACAGCAACAAAGTAACTCATTGAACGTAGCGAACAAAAAGGATGAGGTTCTAAAAAGAATAGGTTAGGAACTTTGTCCAATCTCTCGAATAATGACGTCAACTTTGAAGAGTTTCCCACTCCTTTTTATTGAAAGGTATACCAGGGCGCTGTAGTGTCTGGTGAAGTTGTTATGACCTTGCCAGTTCAATAGCGTAGTCAGTTCGAGAAAAAAAAAGTCCAAGTTGATCTCTATTCTGTATAAATATGAAGAGAAATCACCGGCAACCTGGAGGTTATTACCCATATGGTTGAGTGCCTTAAGCGCTCGCCTATAAGTCCGGTAAAGTTGTAAACCCCGTTAGACTAATACCGTGTTATTACAAAAAAGTTAAATGCGTATTAAATACTTGGTTTAAAAAAAATCCTAATAAATGCACCGCGCTCGCCCGAGGCAAGTTCGCGATATCCTTTTTCGCAAGTGTAACTAACGTAACCAAAGCGAGACAAAAGAGCAAGATGGCGAACATTCTGCAACCTCGGTGCGTTTAATATGAGACCTTTTTAAGGCCAGGGTTCAATACGTATTTAACTTTTTTGTAATAACACCGATAGTGTTATTAAAAAAAAGAGGAGAAATCATCAAGTAGAATGCGACCACAGCATTATAAAACATATGTGTGACTGAAATATAAATTATGTGATATCAAGTTTATTTAATTTGTCGAGAACAAAATAAATATGTTCGATGCCAAGAGTCAATTCGAGTATTACGTAAGTTCTGATGGGGGGAAGGAGAGGTCCTTGATTTGCTCATTTTTGATGACATAACGGATGGAGGGCTGGGTGGTGTTTACTGTTTACGTCAGCGGTTATTTATTTAACCAGAACAGATTAAAAATACTTTTTTTTTAATGTCATAACAGGCCAACGAACAGGTGGGTCACCTGATGTTGAGTGATCATCACAGTCCATAGACACTAAAAACACCAGGGCAGCCGAAAATGCGTTGCCAACCTGTGTTTGGGGGAAAGGGAGGAAGGGGCGAAAGGAGAGGGGAGGTGTTCCTCCGGCGCTCTCACTGACCGAACGAAACGCAACAATGCAAGCACTGTTATTTCACGTCGGTTTTCTACGAGAGGGTCGTAGTACCCCGGGCGAGCCGACCCTCCATGCTGAAATCAGTAGTAGCTTCAGCATGGCTCTACCACCTTACAAATAACTTACCTTATATAACTGTTTACGTAAGCATGGGAGGGGGGCGGGGGGTAAGAGCATAGTTTACGTAAGAGCATAGTTTACTTTTGCTGACCAGGGGGAGGGGGCAGTCCGAAATTACAAAAATTCGGGTAACGTAATACTTGAACGATCCCAAACAGCGTTTAATTTACACATGGGCGTAACAATATGTTCAAGTCATTTACTAACGGGACTAAAATAAACAAGGAAATATTAACAAATATTCATAAGTTAAACATCCTTGGAATTGCAGATTACATTGCGTCCAATTGTGACCACAGAACATCTGTGCGCCACACTATTGTTAGAGTTTTTATTGACACGTGTTTTTTAGGTGTGTTTTAGGTTTTTTTGTAGGTGGTAGAGCCATATTGAAGCTATTACCGGTTTCAGCACGAATGGGTCGGCTCGTCCGGGGTAGTACTACCCTCTCACAGAAAACCGACGTGAAGTAATAGTGCTTGCATTGTTGCGTTTCGTTCGGTCAGTGAGAGCGCCGGAGGCCCATCTCCTCTTCCCCCACTCCTCACACCCCTCAAACACAGGCTGGCAACGCACTTGCGACTTCCTTGGTGTTGCTAATGTCTATGGACGACGGTAATCACTTACCATCAGGTGACCCGCCTGTTCGTTTGCCTCCTACAATATAAAAAAAATTACAAATAATAATAATAGATTTATTTTTACCTGTTCTCATCATAACCGTTATAAGGTATGGCTTTGTAGAATGTCATAGTTATAAGTTATAGTCCATTATAATGTTCATATGTTATGGCGCTTTAGCCGCTTGGCAACAACTTTAAGGGTGCAAAAGTGGCCGAACCTCGACTTGGGCTGTTATCGTGAAGGCAATAATACGAAATTTACTGAACTAAACAAGCTAATAAGAATTAGTGAGCCACATATCTGTAGGTACCAGCATGTTTAGTCCTTGTATCTCTCTCAGAGCTGTAGCTAGAGTCGAATTTGAGGTAGGGCAGCATTGATTACAGGTAGGGCGGAAGTAAACAATTTATCACAATTGATCTGCCCTCGAATGTTCGGAAAAGTCTAGATACCTATCGCTACTATTTTTGATGTGATACATCTATATGCGAGGGTAAACCTGATTGTTAGCATTGTGATACCGTGGCGATACAGGCCGTGGTGTGTATGTAAGACGTGGCGACACAATGCCATGCGCAAGCGACTGTGTGTAATCGATCTCTTTTGCCGCACTGAGCTCGCCTACCTATAGTGTAATTTGAGATTCGAACAATTTCGATGTTTCACATCTGCCAGGGGTCCCGTGACGGCTCATTTAAAAAAAAATCTCAAACTACGAACAAACAATTCAATTATAATATTTTATCTTAGTTTTACCAAAAACTACGATAAGGAACTTTTTAAGGTAAGGCATTGTGATTTCAAGGTCGGGCGTTGAGCCACAATGTCCCCTCCCTAGCTACGGCAGTGATCTCTCTAAGAAATAAGTCCTGAATCCGCCCTAAGCACTCTGTGCCAGATTTCAGGAAATCCCTTCTTTTTTCTTTTATTAATATCTCTATCTTCGTCTAACTTATATCTTTAGTCGTCCTGGTCGTTGTTTTTCGTATATAAATCATTAATTTTTAAATCTGTGTTCATTCTTGTACTTATATCACCAGCTTTAGGCCGCAATGAGCAATTAACATCAGATGAAAGAATTTTTGCCGGGATGTTGGAACGTTATGTAGTGGATTTTGTATTTGTGGACGTTGTCCTGCGCTGATAATACAAAAAACATTGACAAATTATATACCTAAACCTTTATCATGAATCACATGATCTATTGGTGAAAACCGCATGAAAATCGGTTCAGTAGTTTTTGAATTTATCGCGAACAGACAGACATACGGTGCAGAGGACTCTGTTTTATAATATGTAGTGATTCATAATCTTGGACGCTTTGACTCTATAATGTGTTTCACGTAATATAGTTGATTATTGTGCATAAGTGAAGTGGATGGGAGATAATACCAGGGATCATGAATTCTTGCCACAAAAACTCCCTGGAAACTTCTAACAAGACGGCCACCATCTTGTTAGAACTTTGAAATGATCGCAAGAAACTTATAATATCATTACCTACTCGCAATAACCTAGTAGTAAACTACTAGAAGATTGGTTTCCAAAAAAACATCACATAAACTGTTTATTTACCCCTTTGTTGACATAAAGAAAAAGAAATATTAACTTCTTTCATCTAAACCAACTCACTATAGTAACCTAACCTAAGCTAAACTTGAAGGTATTAGATAATAATAAGAAAGTATGAAACTGCTATACCTCAGTAGTCTTTAACTACGCATATTATATTTACAACATTATATTGTAAAATGTATAGGTAAAAAATCTGTTATTTATAATACGAGGTCAGGCCAATTTATTAAAGCAGCTTTTCCACCCACACGCTAACTTAATTTGGTAGCATAAGGTTGTTGGCATCAAATATCGCCTTTCATATCCGAAGCAAGAATCCCTTCGTATTACTTCTTAAGTCGTGTACAAACCTGGCGAAATCAATATATTTTGATATTTCTTACTTAATGGTAAGAATCTTCTAGAACAATTTTTTGTAAATGACAATTTCGCTCTTTATGTATATATGAATGGCAATATAGATTTTTTTTTTCAATGTGGATCGTCCACAACGACACGGAAAACATTTTTTTTACTGCTATACAATTATATTAAAATATGAGCGGGCGCGGCGGACGTTGTCCCGCCTTGATAATAAAAAAAACTCCTAGACTCAAACCGCAGCGCCACCTAAAACTACCAGGTCCAATTGTGAATCTAAACCATTATTGAATCCACATGAACACACAAAAAATTTTGTCAAAATTGGTCCAACCCTTTTTTTTTCGAACTGACTACGCTATTGACTTAGCAAGGTCTTAACAGCTTCACCGGCTACTAAGGCGGGCGCTTAAGGCACTAAGCCGATTTTATTTGACAACTAGCTCAAGGGTGCACGACACACCTCGGCTTGGGCTGTTGCCTGATACATGCAATTCGCGACCTATCTGCAAGCTAACCTAACTATTCATACATATACGAGTTGTTGAAACATACATATATGTGTACCAAGCATACATACCACAACAACTCTTATATATATTTCGTATAGGATAATTTTACTAAACTATTTCAGTTTGATAAGGGGAAAAAATTAAACCCTTCCACTTTCATGTGTAAGCGTGTATGCGTGCACGTGTGGGAGGATCGGTAAGAATATGTCTCGAACGTCTTTTGTGGCGCACAGTGTTAGGTATATTTTCGTAATTCGCGGCGGATACCACTAACGGACTGGGAAGACTCACGGCTTTTTCAAAGTAATTAGTGGTGAGTGATTTTACATAGGCCCAGATAGTCGGCATCTCCAGTGGAGGTCGACTCTCCGGACGTACCATGGGGCACCGGTCACTTTATGAAAGACGCGGTTTTGGAGAACCTGCAACTTATGAAAGTTGTTTTTTGACATATGTGCGAAAACGGGACAACTATATGTCATAACGGGACAGATACACGTCTTATACAAAGTAAGCTTGGATCTAAGGGACATCTTACTCCTATGACATAGCGGTTTTGTTTCACACTCGACTATTATATTTGTTATCTATATGTGACTCGAACTTTAAATGTTTATCTAATGTAACACCGAGATATTTGACCTTGCCGGCCCAAGGTATATTAGTTTCGTATAGCCTGATGGGTTGAAGGTTATTAGCGCGTCGCTTGGGATCGAAGAGTACCGCGGCACTCTTATCAGGATTAACTGCTATGCGCCATCGATGAAACCATTCCCCGAGTGTGCAAACGGCCTTTTTAATGCGCTTCCTAAGAAAGTCCGACCGCCAGCCGGAAGCATAAATAATGGCATCGTCAGCATAACAACCTACCACGACCCTCGGAGACCGAGGTAGGTCACCGATGAACAGATAGAAGAGCGAGGGCGCGAGTATGGAGCCCTGTGGCACACCTTAGCGTATCGGATGGGATGCGGAGACAGTTTACTATCCACTCTAAAACGGAACGTCCTATCAGTGAGATAATCGCGAATGATATGAATTAACCTATCGGGTACGCAAGATTGACATAACTTATATATGAGCCCTCCATGCCAGACCTTATCGAAGGCCTTGGCGACATCGAAGAAGAGAATTGGTCCAACCGTTTAGGTGAGTTTAGTCACATATGCACGGACAGTATACATAAAGATTTGCATGGTGGTAGTTGTTTTAAGTTCACCTAGCTAGCTGTCACCCTAAAAATGAAAATCTATTGCCAATCACCTGTTGGTGTATTCCAGCAGCTGCACTTGGGAGGCAGACCCCTCTCGGTTTAGCGTGTTTATCATCTTAGATCGTTTCGTCATTTAACATGAGATGAAATTGGTGAGTAGAAATATAAAGTACTAAAAAACCTGTTATTATCGTGCCTCGGTATTATTATATTCCTACATTGATATACAAAAACCCAAGATGCACACTTTACGTCTCATAGCCGGCACACAAGAATGAGTGCATAATTTTGGATTATGCACTCATTTCAAATAGTCTCGCGTCGCGCTTGCGTCGTTATACAAACAAATTTAAATCATTCAGGTAAGGTCGAATTTGCAAAATCATAAGTTTATCGCATAACTATAACCACGTATCTACTAGAAATATGAAACACTATAAAAAATTGGTTAGTTTTTCGAAATGATCAAAACGTTTTTTGAATTGTATACATATTCCTACAGCGATGTTTTTTTCCTAATCGAGTGCAAAGCGACGTAGATATCCACTCGCTACGGCGCCTGAGCGCGGTCTGAATTCTTCCTCCTCACTTTTGTCTAAATCGAATATAAATAAAGAAATATTTTGAACCTTATTCCATAGGAGTTAAGATCTACGTAATCTACATAAAACCTGAAATTCTGTTTACAACTAAATATTTTTTTTCTCAGATATAGTAGTTAACTTGGATGTTATTTAATTTAAACTTCATTATATGTAACATAAGCAAGTATTTTTTGTTTATTAAGAAAAAAGTATTTTTTTTGAAATTTTCGTAAATCTGCGCTTTGCGCGAGGGGACTACGGAGAATTCATTTTCTTTAATGAAAACCTATTAATTTTAAAACATAACCACCTAGATGTACATGATTGTTAAAGCTTAAATGTATCTGTAGTTAATCATTATGTTTACCAAAGTTCATAGTTTTCATGTAATTCGTACGGAGAAACCGTAAAAATGACCATTTTTTGAGAGTGCGTCCTTAATCGAAATATAAATTATCCTATCTCTCAAGTTGGACCAAATTATACATAAATGACCATTTTCATGAAGATCACTAGAGTAGTTCCGGAGTTCATCATGGCACAGGACTTTTATATATTTAAGATTACAAGGCAAACTCAAAAATAAGACAGTTGCATACTATATATATTTAATTTTCAACACTGGAACTATAAAATACACATTAAGAAAAACAAATTTTGTATCGAATTCTACATATATAAAAAAAGATCTTTAATATCACATGCGTTAAAAAAATTCGAATTAAAGAAGAAATTTAAATATTTAAAATGTGATTCAGACTTTTCAAATATTCCATCATTCCATCATCTCTTCCTCTTCCTGCTCGTCATCGAACTCTGCATTCTCATCGGACCTGGCCTCCTGGTACTGCTGGTATTCAGATATGAGATCGTTCATGTTGCTCTCAGCCTCTGTGAACTCCATCTCGTCCATGCCCTCGCCGGTGTACCAATGCAAGAAAGCTTTGCGTCTAAACATAGAGGTAAACTGCTCAGAGATGCGCTTGAACAGCTCCTGAATGGCGGTCGAGTTGCCGATGAAGGTGGCCGACATCTTAAGACCGCGGGGTGGGATGTCGCACACAGCAGTCTTCACGTTGTTTGGGATCCATTCCACGAAGTAAGGTGAATTCTTGTTCTGGATGTTGAGCATCTGCTCGTCGACTTCCTTCATGGACATGCGACCGCGGAAGATAGCCGCGACGGTGAGGTAGCGGCCGTGGCGCGGGTCGCACGCGGCCATCATGTTCTTCGCGTCGAACATCTGCTGCGTGAGCTCAGGGACGGTGCATGCGTGGTACTGTTGGCTGCCGCGAGATGTGAGGGGCGCGAAACCAGTAATAAAGAAGTGCAGACGAGGGAATGGCACCATGTTCACTGCCAGCTTGCGGAGATCCGCATTCAACTGACCGGGGAATCGAAGACAGGTAGTAACTCCAGACATAGTCAGTGACACTAGATGGTTTAAGTCACCATACGTTGGTGTGGACAGTTTGAGCGTGCGGAAACAAATGTCATAGAGTGCCTCGTTATCTATACAAAAAGTTTCATCAGTGTTTTCTACTAACTGATGGACTGAAAGTGTGGCATTGTAAGGTTCTACCACAGTATCAGATACTTTAGGCGAAGGTACAACTGAGTATGTGTTCATGATTCTGTCAGGATACTCTTCCCTAATTTTAGAGATGAGGAGTGTACCCATACCGGAGCCGGTGCCGCCTCCGAGGGAGTGTGTTAGCTGGAATCCTTGTAGACAATCACAAGACTCTGCTTCTTTGCGAATCACATCCATGACGGAATCGACGAGCTCAGCACCTTCTGTGTAGTGTCCCTTGGCCCAATTGTTACCGGCACCGGACTGACCGTAAACGAAGTTGTCGGGGCGGAAGATCTGTCCGAAAGGTCCGGAGCGTACAGAGTCCATGGTGCCGGGCTCGAGATCGACGAGGACGGCGCGGGGCACATACGTGCCTCCGGAGGCTTCCTTGTAGTAAACATCTATGCGCTCCAATTGCAAATCCGATTCGCCACAGTAGACACCGGAAGGGTTGATGCCATGCTCATCAGATATAATTTCCCAAAACTATAACAATAGAAAATTAGTATCAGTATTCACCACAGGTTTTCTATTAGGTTTTCAACAATAATTTTTAGGAACAGACAAAAGAATAAATAAGTGATCAAATATATGGTGTTCTAATAATATATACTAGATGATTGTCAAAAATCTAGTCCCTATGATAAATATTTGGAAAATATTCTGAAACTAAATACTTATATTGTGGTGTGTGTTACATTCATATTACTCCCTTACACAGGAATGGGTACATGTGCAATGAATACTGGGGGGTAGAGGTGAATGCTGAGGCATTTCATCACATTATATATACGCATATAATCTTGTTTTCTCTATATTTCTTAGTATAAAAATTCCCAAATGTGACTCAAGGTTAACAACATCTTGGACTGAGTAATCGTTTAAATGGCAAATTTTATATGGTCTAATTGACACATGCTATAAAAATCTATCTTGTCCGAGTAAATCTACACTAATATTATAAAGAGGAAATGTTGTATTTTGTATGTTTATAATGAATAAACTTAAAAACTACTAGACGTATTTCGATAATTCGTTCATCATTAGAAAGCTACATTATCCGTGAGTAACATAGGTTATATTATTTACTAGAAAAAATAGGGACCCCTACTAAAATTTCAATAATGTAATCTAAGGTATGAAAAATATTGCCATAAAATGACTTTCATCGTATGCGCTGCGGAAACTGAATGATAGAACAAAAATATGTTCTACAATATTAAAGAACATGTTAATATCTATAAAATACCTTCAGGTACCATACGTCCAGCTATTGTGATTATGTCACTATAACTACATTTTTGAAAGAAATCTTAACAAAAATCAGACCATGCCTAAAAGACCATGTTATTCATGACTTTATATTAATCCTTATCCGAAAACAGATGAATTCACCGGATAGTTTTTTTTTTTATCTTATCATTTTGTTAGGTTAGCACAATCATCTACCTTCGAACAGAAGACATTTCTTTCTGTAAGATTTTCGATTCTGGGTTGGATCGTGCGTACAAGATTTTCAAGACTATGATCAGTTTTAGCCAATCCACATATGTTTAACCTAAATGTTTAAAACAATTGTTCACCCTTGCGAAGCCGGGACGGGCCGCTAGTAGTTTACAATTAACTTGTATTATAATATAAAAAGTAGAAAACATCACAGGAAACAGCAAAAGACAACAGAGAAAATACAAAAATGAAAACTAATTCAGACTAATCTACACACCAGTAAAAGCGTAACATAATTATTGTGTTATGTTTTTCTCAAGTGCTAAATACAATAGTCATAACATGATTAACATGTTAGAAAACCCTTAAATGGCAATTGAATAAATAGGTCGCTATAAATAGTTTTTTTTTCGACCTGACTACGCTATTGACCTAGCAAGGCAATACAGCTACAGCTTCACCGGACTACTGTAGATAGATGAAATTGTTGAAATGACATGATTAATTTTAAAAAATCTGTTTCTCTAAATATTATACGTCAAAAGCATATACAATATAGAATATCACATATGAATACTGCAGAAAGTTTTCCAATATTGTTAAATAACAAGAAAAATGAATATTTCAAATAAAAAAAAGAACAGTTATTGTGGGGTAATAACAACTACTATTGCTTTTCTTTCTTTTTAATTTTGGCAACCTTTTTGGACTATTAATGCCATTATTATTACTTTCTAATAATGTCTAACTTTGATACTTTCACCACAGTATAAAATTATAGGGCATAAATATAAATAACCTATAGCTTGTGACAATCTGAATTTAAAATATGGAAACAAACATGCCAGATGGAGTATTTGGCGGGATTTTGGTCTGTCATGTAGTGGATTCTATATTTTATTCATAATCTTGTGTTACTTGATTCTATATTGTGTAAAATTGGTGGTGTTTTATGTAATATAGTTTGTTTATTCTGCATAAGTGAAGTGAATGGAAAATAATAACACGGACCATGAATTCTGAGATGCCACAAAAACTCCATGGAAAGTTTTAACAAGATGGCCACCATCTTGTTAGTTCATTGGAATTATATCAAGAAACTTGTAATATTGATACTCACTTGACAATGGCAGTAATAGTCTACTAGAAGACTGGTTGCCAAAAATGGAATGGAAGAACTTGTAATACTATTAACTACTGGACAATAATCTAAAAGATTGGTTGCCAAAAAGTAAGTTAAAAAAAAACATGGCAGATATTTGTATTACAATGTAATAATTGTGATTTTATTTGTGAAAACTTGTAACAAAGCCTATGTAAGAGTCCATTGAATTGTGTGATTATAAATACTATTAGTGAGGTATAACAGTAATATTAAATTGGAGTTTGTTTATATTGTCATCTGTGTCTATTGATAGAACAAATTTCGAATAATATTCAAATCTGTACAAACATATGAGAGCAAGTCAATCCTTTCAAACAACAATTTAATTTTATTCTTTCTACTTCATAACATTTTTACATAATATATTTTGTTATTATCATTTTTTTTTTCATTTTACTTCCTTAAAAGCTTTAAATATGTTATTTAAATAATAATTATTGTACACTAGCTTTCAATCGCGGCTTCACTTGGGTTAATGTAAATTTACATACACCTTAGAAACAATCCTTCTATCAGAATGTAATATAACCCAATGTCCTTTTCTGTACGTCTGATGATTGATTGTGTAGTTAAGGCGTGACAGTGAACAAACTCACATTCCCTTTTATGATGGTAATTATGATTAATGCAAATATGTGTTCGTCAATTGCTATTGATTCTGAAGGGATGGTTATTCAGTCGTGAGGCTCTGTGAAACTAAAGTTACTCCCAATGATCAAATTTTCGATGGGTCTGTGATTCCAGTTAAGAGAATATCATGTTAAGAACCTCAATAGGACTGCAGTTCTGAGGCCAATTATTATATGTTGCTATTCCTAAAGACAGAGTTAAAAAAACTTGTGTGCCAGTGTACAATGTCAAAGACACCCTTCAGACTGGAATATAGTAGCATGATCATTGATGCATGATGCATGATCATGCAGAAATGATCGTGGCAGTGGTGCTTCAGCATCAGAACCATGCATAGGCTATTCCAAATTCAAATAGAAAGTTCAATTTTATGACCTTTGTAGTTGTTTGCAGTTAGTTACAGCTTTTAGCATGTTGTCTTTCTAAATTATGGTTGATATGATCTACTCATCTACCCCTTCACTATCCAAAGTTATGAAACTTTTTATATATGTGTATATTGTATATTGGTGTTATATAAGCATGTTTTAAGATCAGTGAAGTTTTAGAGGTCAATATTTAAAGATTTTCAGTACAATTTAGAGAGTTTTAGTGATCCAATGATTATATTAACATTTGTAAAGTAATTTGACTCCTTAGTAATATTTAGTTGTAGGGTGTATTGAAAAATATCTTATTAACTTCAAGCAATAACGACTTGAATTTTTAGCAAAGAACCAATCTTTTATGGATATGTTCTAATAGCAGCAATTAAGTGTCAGCTTTCTCTATGTTTATCATATTTAACATAATGGGCCACATTGTTACTATACATCAGCTGAGATTGTTGTCAACTGCAAAAACCTATAAGCAATAAAAAATCGAGATAAGCCAGATTCATAATAAAACCTATATACCTTGCTAGATAATATGAGAAAATGTGCAAAAGCTCAATGATAGGGTGCCTACCTCCGTCTTGCCTAGGTTTGATGGCAACGTGAGGGTACTTTGATAAACCTAGTTAAAGGTGAATAATAATGAGATTTCAGAGTGTTACTTGATATTCCTGAGCTACCCCGGAAGGTGGGTATTCAAAGTGGGAATATCAACCTTTTTTTTAACTGCTTCGGCGATTTGATTGCACTTTACCTAATGAAAAGTACAGTACAGTGTATAAATATCGGCGACTGTCGGTGTTAAATACTAACGGCAGTCATCGCTATCATGCCGACCTGCAAAAGTGCTTCTTCACATCTCATTTGAAGGACCTCATATCATATGAAGAAGGGAAGACACTAGCTGGGAGGCAATTCCAGATATTCACAGTGCGATAAAGATAAAGAACTTTTTCGTTCTTGCTGGGATATTTGCCTCTGTGAATCTCTGGAGTGCCCGTGTAGTTCTGTAGTGGAAAGGAGGTGGGATGGGATTAAACAACTTTTCAGAACACCCGTCATGATACAGATGATAAAACACATTGAGGCTATGTCTCTTCACAACTGAAGCAGTTCAAGGTAATTAGTAACATCTGCATCACTCTCAATATGAACAGCCAGTTGATGCAACCTGTCTAGTACATCAAGAGAGTATTGGGCGAAACCATCCCAGAGATGCCAACAGTATTCCATGCACGGCCTAACTTGTGCCTTAAAGAGAGGGTATAGCTGCCCGTGTGTTAAAAACCGTTGGACTCTATTCAGGATGCCCAATTACTTAGATGTTGCAGAGATAACACTCCCAATGTAGTCCTTGAGATGAAGGGCACAGTGGATATTGTACCCTAGGATGCTTAAGCTGTCACATTTTGCAAGCGAGTCATTCTGAAGAGTGAAAAGGGGTGAAAATGGGGATTTTTTTACAGGAGAACACGCAAACCTGTGTTTTCTTGGCATTGAACTCAACCAAGTTGCTTGTTCCCCATAGAGATCCTTTAAAAGTGCTTTTCATCCTCAGCTTAAAATCAGAAAGCTCCTACAAATATTAAGGTTTTAAAGTTTTATATTAGCTTACGTTTATAGGATGTTACGATTGGTTTGGATTTTAATTATCCTCAAATGTAGCAACGTACCGCGCTTAGATAAGAACTACCGACCGACGTGAGGTAGGAATAAACAGCTTTTGTGAATATATTCAAAACAGACATACTAGGGTTGTGAATATTCTTTGATATATTTGCTGTGATATATCTCAGTATGTATTATTATGTGGTCGTATTCCTCTTATAACAACAATTTTTCCCATATTGTAAGGTATTTCTTTTTTTTTTTACAAAACTCAAATCGCGGTGGATGGCCACGTGGAGATAAAGAATAGTTTGAATAATCCGTCTCTCGAGTGCCACCAATTTCACTTTCTGTGTAAAGCTTAATAAAAACAAAAGAATAATCAACAATTATTAAAATAAATGTATAGTTACGTTACCTTAGATCCTATTTGATTTCCGCACTGTCCGGCTTGCACGTGCACAATTTCCCTCATTTTACTGTGTGTGAAGTTAACAAGTGATTTGATAACAATGAGTTTCTAATCTACTAATAGTTCTATCAGGCCGGTAAAACTTTTAGAGGAAGAACAAAATTTCCTAAACTTACTGGTCAACGGATATAGAAAAAGTGATGTCAATGTTGCCAACACTGACATACTAAATGATGCAAAGTAGACTATTAAAAGATACGAAATGTATACCAATTTTCCAAAACTCCGTTTACTATATACAAAGAACTTGTTCACTACAAAGAACGTTCATTATCATGGCTGGAAGTTTTTAGACCCAGAACTCAGAATACAGGAACCAAACCTTCATTGTCTCTGAGGACACTTTTTCTCAATGTTCTTGTTATGATTTTTTTACATCGTAATTGTTAATTATACTTTGAAGTTTATCAAAGTTCCTAAAACTTAACGAAAAGTTTAATTAATATTAATAATTTAAAAAAGATCTATCGAATTTAAAAGATCTAAAAACGAACTAAAAGCAACCTGTGGCAACATCGAGTAGTGGTGTACTAATTTAGCAAAAGTTGATCGATAAAATTTACCGCATTGCTACATTTAGATAACGTGTAATATGTTCTCTAGATTATATGTTCAATTTGGTAAGCGAAGGTATTCTCGTTCTTCAAAGTTTAAAGGTAAGTTCTATGTACAAGATTTAAGTGTATTAAGATTTTAAAGTACCGTACAAAATAAAAATTATGTTATGCCTTCATTTTTAAATTATTATTTTTGTTTCTATTATCCTGACAATATAATCAACGTTATTTTTATTTATAGCTAGCGAGCCCAGCGAACGTTATCCCACCCTGATAAAAAAAACTTGACAAATTATATACCTGAACCTTCCTCATGAATCACTTTATATAGTGGTAAAAACCACATGAAAATCCGTTCAGTAGTTTTTGAGTTTGCCGCGAACAGACAGACGTGGCAGAGGACTCTATTTTAAAATATGTAGTGTTTAAATAACCTAATATGGGACACGGGTATGTTAGTAAAGCATTGGTGGAACCTAATTCAAAAACAGTCAAACAAATGAAATTTAATAAATTTATAGCGCCTTTAGATGTGTCGTTTTCTTAATTTTAAATCAAATACTATTCAAAGGAAGTATATGCCACAATTAATAGGTTACAAAAATAGTTTAAAAAATCACAAAGAAAGAAAATTAATTATTATACAGAAGAATGATATAAGCAATTTAGAACAGACACTTCATTGTGGTAACTGTTTGATTATTGATTAAAATACTTACCCCTACCCGCACCATATTGAATGGAACTTTTTTTTATTACATAATTTAATAAAATTATAATCGATACTAAGTATTTAACTTCCCCACACAACGTACGTTTTCTTTTTCTATTGGTCACCAAGCTGTCATTTTATAACAAATAATTCTCCGACTCATTGGCTACTTACGGTAAAAAATACGAAGTACAGTCCTCGCCAAACTTTTAACGCTAAACTATGTACCCAATTAAAAATATAAATCCAGTCACTGAGTATGTACAACTAAATATGCCTAAAACGAAATATGAAAAATTCCAAATCTTATATAAAAGTTTGGTACAGACTATAGAAGATTGATGACCAAAAAAGGTCTTTTAGTTTTTATAGTAAAGAGGAAGGAAGGATATATATCTAACCTTGGATATATTTTCCCCGTGTCTTTTATAAGTCACATTATACTCTAGTGTTAATTTGTAGTGTAATTTCATGCTTGTGATCTCGCTAGTAATAGTTGCAAACCACGCCCAACACACACACTAGCGCTAATATGTTAAAAGCTTGCTTCATATCACCGAATAAAGAATAAAGCTTCATATAGAGACAGCAGGTACTATGCGGTCAAAAAGTGCGCAGTTTCACATATATTGGGGGCAGCGTCGAGTTACGTCACTGACTTGACTTGTCGCACCTATTAGTATCATTTCCGACTTCTGCGACATTATAAATTCAACAGTAGTAGTTATAAAATTTTATACGGGAATTGTGTAATTGAGAACATATTGGTTTTGTACATTACTAGATTTTTACTTCTATTGTCGGAGTTTTTGGCGGGATCTGGCATCTCATGTAATAGATTTTATTTTATTCATAACTAGCTGTGCCCGCGACTTCGTCTTCGTGGAAGTTTATCTAAAAACAGTGATCAATCTTTATTGATCGTTTATTTACTTTATTGTACTTTTTCGATGTTCGTGAAAAAAATTGTGGCAGGTATCTAGGAATAAGTAATAGAATACATTCCAATCATTTTTAGAATTATTTATCTGTCAGTCATTTGTCTGTCTGTGTGTTTGTATGAACACGCATCACTGCTAAAATACGGGGTTCACAATAAAACCTCAACAAGAAAATCGTAAAGAATATCCTCGGTAGTAACCACGTTATTTATAAAGCATATCTTTGAGAATAACTTAGTCTTTGTTTCATTAAAATCGGTCCACTCTATCAAAAGTTATTGTAGTTTTAATGACGACTCACGTTGTGGTAGTAGTAGTAGTCATAATTGAGACTATAAATTATTTCTAAATTCAAAAAAGAACAGTTATTGCATTGCTTGGAATTTTCATTTCTTTCGGCAGTCCTTAAGAGTGCTCGACTTTTTTGTGTATTGTGTAAATTACACAGGTTAACCCCTGGACTGTCCAAAACTATACCGGTGTTATTACAAAAAAGTTAAATACGTATTGAATACTTGCTTTAAAAAGGTTTCGAATTAAATGCACCGCGCTTACCCGAGGCAAGTTCGCGTTATCCTTTTTACGCAAGTTTAACTTTTTTTTTACATGGGGAGATCCCTACGGATATCCACCCTAGCCTGGCAGGTATGTCCGACTTGCACGGACTAAAACCGCATGGTGCCTTCTTACACCTATTTGGCCGGGGAGCAGGAACTGCCTACGGCACTGCGTCTGCTCACCCGGCAGGTGTCGGCCCCTCATAAGGGGTCAAGATAGTAGACCCCTCAGGAAGGAGGGGCAGGTGTTGCACCCCCCCCGATGAACTGGGGGAATCGCGCGGCACAATGCGCCTCCACCACGCGGGCCTGCTATAGTGCAGGGCGACGGACGTGTCCGCGTCACGTCGCCCGCAGGACCTTTACGGCGGCCTAATACATCATCTCTGACCCGTCGCCGCCGTGTTCGTCGGCCGCACGAAAAGAGCGTGGCGGTCTGCTCTCTCTCCCTCTCCGCTGCCTGCTTAGCGAGCATAACTGCCTCGTAGTATGAGGTGATGGAGTTCCACCCGGTCTCGCTCTCAACCATCTTACAGACAACAGTCGAGAGCGAGAGATCCGGGCCTATGGCCGCGACGAGCTCGCGGCTTGGCACGCGCACGTCCCAGGTGGGACAAACTGCTAGTGTGTGCTGCGCGGTTCTTGCAAAATTAAAATAATATCTACTAGCGAAACGTTACTTGTTATTATTAAAAAACAATTTAGAATAATTTTCGAGAACACAAAAGTGCATAACACCTCATTATTTCACAATGTCTTATTTTATGTCTGTCAAAGTCAGCAAAAAATCTTCCTATAAATGTTTATTTAATAATAATAATGCCGTTAACCTGTGTTTTACACAATACATATTATAATATATTTATTTTCATCATATTTCTATGATAGGACAGAGTTAGCTGATGGTATGTCTGGCATTAAAACCTATTTTTTGCCGTGCATACCCTGATTTTTAGTCTGTATCGTGCTTAAAATTACGCGCTTTTAGTAATAGTAATAATATTCGTCCAATAGGACAGGCGAAGGAATTATTCCATACTGCCAATTCTGAAGTTGTCAATATAGGTATTTCTTATGTATCCTTTAACCAATTTTCTTTCGTGTCCAAGTTAATATAAAGACATAAGCGCCAAATCTTCTATGTAAGATTTCGTACATATACTTTTATCCATCTTTTTAATCTTAATCTCCTTGTTAATAGTAGCGTACCATCTTCTTTGTCTGAATTATTTCGTTTCTCTCACCCAGAGTATTTGTTAATTTCCAGTGTTTGTTAATTTTCAGTGTTTGTTAATTTCCATTGTCAAGTAGTTAATTCAAAGTTCCAACAAGATGGTGGCTCTCTTGTTAGAACTTTCCATGGAGTTTTTGTGGCATCTCAGAATTCATGGTCCATTCACTTCACTTATGCACAATAAACAAACTATATTACATAAAACACCACCAATTTTACACAATATAGGGTCAAGTAACACAAGATTATGAATAAAATATAAAATTCACTACATGACAGACCAAAATCCCGCTAAAAACTCCCTACGCGCTTTTAGAAACAGCTAGGCCGTCACATATGATATTGTAACAAACTGAACAAAAAATATTAGTGTAAGGTAAAACAAATAATAAATCATTGTTTAGTATTATTATGTACATTGGTGACGCCGATGCGATGTCGACGTCACCGTAGGGGACGCGCGGGTTTCTATGCTAAATTAAGTGGACTGTATTTGCGGGGGTGCTATATTTGATATTCAACTATTGCGATCAGCTACGAAGAGGGAGACAAGGGTAGGAAGGAAACTTGGCACATACCTCGCGGCGCTGCAGTTTCCACGTGTCTAGCCGGCTAGGTGATTCTCGTTTCTCTTCACTGGGTCTCTCCCACACAACACTTATTGTTTATAATATATGTCGGCACGTATGTAGCGATGCGTTTATTTCTCACTCGACCATGCGAAAACTCAAAATGTTAGCATGCGGCGCGGTGTGGACAACACTACAGTAATGTACTGGCAGTAGCAGCAGCAGCGGCCGCGCGTCCATCACGCGCGGCGCGAGCAACAACACTGGTAGCAGCAATGGCGGCAGCACGGACGCGCTACCGAATAAGTGCCATAGGAGGGGGAGCGGGGCTGGTGGCGTGATCTGATCACAATTAATTGGTCGGGCTTCAAAGTGGCGTGATTTGATCCATAATGCGGGAATTTCAAATATACATAAAGTGGCACAACCATACATCAAATAAAGAAAGAAAAACAAAGAACGCTTGTTATAATTTGGAAAAAGTACATTTCTTTTAATAACATTTCAAAATATTAATAACAACCAGCAAGTCGTGGTTGGGAGTTTTTGGCGGGATTTTGGTCTGTCATGTAGTGGATTTTATATTTTATTCATGATCTTGTGTGACTTGATTCTATTTTGTGTAAAATTGGTGGTGTTTTATGTAATATAGATTGTTTACTGTGCATAAGTGAAGTGAATGGAAAATAATACCTCGAACCATAAATTCTGAGATGCCACAAAAACTCCATGGAAAGTTCTAACAAGATGATGGCCACCATCTTGTTAGTTCATTGTAATTATATCAAGAAACTTGTAATATCGATACTCACTTGACAATGGCAGTAATAGTCTACTACAAGACTGGTTGCCAAAAATAAAATAGAAGAAGAACTTGTAATACTATTAACTACTCGACAATGGCAGTAATATTCTAAAAGAGTAGTTGCCAAAAATAAAGTTAAAATAAAAAAAGTCGTGGTTGTCTAGTAGTTTGACAGGTGGAATATCTTTCGATGTCCGCTAATTCGAACCCCGGCATGTACCAACGAATTCTTCGGAATTTGCGTACATTTACTAATTTAAATTGGTAACACTATCGGCTGACGGTGAAGGAAAACATCGTGAGGAAACTTGAACCTGAGAAATGTTCTTGAATTCCTACTGTATTTGGGAAAATATAGAACTGGATTTCTTAAAGTAAAATATTAGTTAGGATAAATTAGATTGCTTTGGATCTATTATTAAGATTGCTAAATTGTCGCGATTTCCCATTGTTTTCTTAAAATCCTACATATATATTTGCTGGAAGCTAGACGGAAAATTATTGATAAAAATATATAATAGAACCGCATAGCAGTTGATCCATGAAAGTTATTTTTAATACAGGATTTTAGGCGGCATACTCATTAATCGCATAGAGTTTTCTACCTTCAACCTATGTTCACACTTTTATGCTAATGTTAAGTTATGTGAAAATAATAAAAATGCGATATGTAATCACAACACTTATACAGCAGGACTCCGCGTGACGCGGAGTATGCTTCCCATCAAAGTAGAGCGTAATATGAAACAGCGTTGAACGAGGTTATCTCATCGTGTAAATAATGGGGTTAGGGGAAGATGGCTAGGAAATTGGTCTGGTATCTAACTGTCTGTGTAATCTGGTATATTTCATTTATTAATTATGTTTCTATAACAATAAAACAAAAATGTATTTCTTACAAATATAGAAACATAATAAAGGAATATATACATATAAAATAAAAATAAAATTCGAAGTCAGTATGTTTACTTTCCAGATAATTCAATCTTTTCTGTATTTCCAATTATCTGCCTTTTTATCAAGAAGATATCTAATCTAATTTCTGTTGTCTTGTGTTCTGTAAGAAATTGTTGCTAAATGGAGAAGATATCCATAACAGCCCATCTTGCCTTGCGTCTACGTTTGTATAATAAACACCACAGGAAAGATGAAAATCGGAAATGACAAATGCTTCTATAGCGTAATTTTAAAGAAAAAAAATTGAGCCGTCACGGGACGCCTGGCAGATGTGAAACACATCTACAACGTAGTAAACAACACTGTATACACTATAGGTATGCGAGCTCAGTGCGGCAAGAGAGATTGCGCACAGTCGATTGCGCATGGCATCGCGTCGCCACATCTCGTCACGCCAACAATCAGGTTTACCCTCGCCTACAGATGTTTCATATCAAAAAGCACATCCGTAATTTTGGACTGTGATAAAACAAATTCTTGATATTGGCAATGAAAATTTTTTTGCACAATCAATATTTTTCGAGTTCTGAATGGTTACCAACTACGTGCTATAATATAATATATGCATCTGTGATTTTAACACAGAAAGATACCTAATAATAATATATATTATTATTTATTGCAATGATTAAGTACTAGCCTCTGTTCGCGACTTCGTCCGCGTGGAATAGTTACTTTAGGCTAACGCTAACACGCAGCGGAAGCTCTCAAGAGGAAAAAAACCACGATTTAGAAACATTCTTCATTGGTGCTCCCTTCATATTGGTCTTAGCGTGATGATATAGCCTATCACATTCCTCGATAAATGAGCTATATAACACTGAAAGAATTTTTCAAATCGAACCAGTAGTTCCTGAGAGTACCCCCTACAACGTCACAAACTTTACCTCTTTATAATATTACTATAGATATACAGGGCACTTTGTTGATATTTTTGACAGTCAACACGTCGTTTGGAATTTTTGGTGGGTTCTTAGTCTGTCATGTACTGGTATATTCAATTTATAATCTTGTATTAATCGACTCAATATTTTGTAATATTGGTGACATTTTACGTAATATAGTTCGGTTTTTTTTTTCTCCAACTGACTACGCTATTGACCTAGCAAGGTCTTAAAAGCTTCACCGGACTACCGTTATAGTTCGGTTATTGTGCACAAGTGAAGTGGATGGAAAATAATACCACGGAACATGAATTCGGAGATGCCACAAAAAATCCCTGGAAAGTTCTAACAAGGGATCCACCATCATGTTAAAAATTGTCACAAGATACGTGTAATATCCAATACCTACTCGACAATGGCAGTAATGAGCTAGATTGGTTGACAAATACATAATGAATAAATAAAATAAACTAAGCTCAAACTACTCCACAGCGTTCTAGAATAATGTAGCTTTTAATTAGTGAAATAATATTCAAAATCGTTTCAGTAAATCTGTGATTTCTTACGAATACATTCAGGCACTTTAAGAGCAGAGAGAAAGACTATTTACTTAATATGATATATATTCAGTTTGTATAAAACCATTCTTTATAGTCAATTTCTCGTCGCTTGAAATCATCAATATCTCGTGGACTTTCTCCGGTAGTTGGGCATTCACTGTCTGTATTATTTACTCGAGGCATACCTACTTGCTACGAATCAGTCCTTATAAGGTAAGTTGTGTCGTTGACTCAGTGCATACAATTATCGACCATCTGTTCGATTCTTTCCATGTAAGGTCTAGTGTTGCCAGATACATCGACTTTGAATTAATCTCATAACTTCAGTTGTTTACAGAATAATTTGGTAAATATTTAACATATATTTAAACATGTTACTTTTACTAATAATAATGTTGATTTGTAGATATTAAAAATATAAACATAAAGTTTTTTGTCTCAATACCATGACTTCTAGATCTGTCAACAATAGTGTAGATTATAGTCTTGTATGTATAATCTGAGATCGAATTTTTCCCGCGCCACGCGACGTTTGACACGTCACCGCAGCCAATTCTGTTATTTTGGCGGCAATAGTCAATACCGCGTAGTAGCAAAAGCGTAAAACTCCAGCGTCACTGAAAACTGTGCTCTTTAGATGCTATATCTATTTTTTAGAGAATGTTAATAGAAGAAAATAACACCATCAATAGTATTTCAACTTAAACGAAACTATTTTTTTAAAAGTATATTTAATTTATAAAATACTAGCCGTCACGGCGGACGTTGTCCCGCCCTGATAATAAAAACCTTGAAGTTAGACATATGCTGTCGGTGACTTTTTTGTAGGCATTATCAAGTTCTACAAATTTTCCCTAGAACTCAATCATATATCTCTCATCGTTAAATCAACATTCGTAAGAAACGTTTTCGTTCGAACGTTTTTTCTCAGAGTTCCTTTGCAAATCCGACTACTACAAAAAAATCTTTTTATTTTTACGGTTGACATATAGCATATGACACTCACAAATAACGTGGCTTTCTATTGGTAAAAGAATTTTCACAATCGGTTTAGTAGTTTCTAAGATTACCCCCTACAACGTCACAACGTCACAAACTCAGAAACTTTACCTTTTTATAATATTAGTATAGATTGCCAGTAATAAAAACTAATCATCGATAAATATTACTTTATAAATAAATAAATAATAGGTCTTTACCTATGAAGTTGCCGTTCTGCAGTACTGGCCATTTCAAATCAAAATAATTTTTGTTTGGCTAAGAATTCTAATTTCAAATTAATTTTATTTTAAAAACATGGAATTCTTTTTCCAAAAGTAGTCATTTGTTTATTGATTAGTGTTACATTTTCATCGCATTTCAATCTTTTTTGTAATCATGGATACGTTAAAAATTCGAGTAATTATGGAATATGAGTACCGTCGTGGCAGCAACGCGGCACAAGCGGCACGCAACATCAACGACGTTTACGGAGCTAACACTACAAACCAACGCACCACCTGTTATTGGTTTGCTCGCTTCCGTTCTGGGAATTTCAACCTGAAAAATGAACCTCGCGTTCGTCCGAAGACTTTGGTCGACAATGACGAATTAAAGGCGATTGTGGAAGCTGATAATACACAATCTACGGCTGAATTAGCAGCAGCTTTCGACGTTAGCGTCAAAACAATAATGGTCCATTTGCGTCAAATTGACAAGGTAAAAAAGCTTGACAAATGGGTGCTCCACGATCTCAATGATTGCCAGTGCGAAGTACGACGCGTCGAGACGTGCCTTGCACTGCTCAACAGACACACAAATGAAGGAATTTTGAACCGCATTGTTACCTGCGATGAAAAATGGATTCTGTTTGATAACCGCAAGCGCTCAGCAAGTTGGTTGGATCCTCGTTCAGCACCTAAACAATGCCCTAAACGAAAACTTACCCCTAGAAAAGTGATGGTCACTGTTTGGTGGTCTAGCGCCGGTGTGATTCATCACAGCTTCTTACCAAACGGGGTGAGCATTACTGCAGATGTGTACTGTGAAGAACTAAACACAATGATGGAGAAGCTGGCACATCTCCAACCAGCATTGGTCAATCGCTCGTCTCCGCTGCTCCTGCACGACAACGCGCAACCTCATACTGCACAGCAGACGGTCTCCAAGTTGCAAGAACTGGAGTTGGAAGTTCTCCGTCATCCGCCCTACTCACCAGACCTTGCGCCTACAGACTACTACTTTTTCCAGAATTTGGATAACTCCTTGGCGGGAAAAAAGTTCAATACCCGAGAGGCAGTACAAAATGCCTTTGAAGAATTTGTTGCCTCCCGTCCAGCTGATTTCTTTAAGAAGGGCATCAATAAACTGCCACTGCGTTGGCAAAGATGCATTGATTGTATGGGTGATTACTTCGATTAATAGAAATAAAAAATACATGAAAAAAAAATTGGTTTAAATTTTCTCATACAAAACGGCAATTTCATAAGTAAAGACCTAATATTTCTCTTAGTAATAATATTCCTACAAAATACAGTATGAAACTTACAACATACATACGCATATGTATGTAATTTCGCAAACCATCTTCCAGTATGACTCATAACTTGTATGTATATATACTAGGGTTGAGAAAGAGTCAACTATTTAATTATCGAGATGCAATCTATTTTCCGGCTTTTCGGAGGGATTTTTTAAACCAAAGAAATGCTAAGTATGAACATACTTTATAGCTACAAACATGTACCATGTACTTTAAAAGAAAAACTAAGATTTTATTTACAAAGTGATTAAATATATCGAATACTATAAACGGGCCTTAATCATTTGTTCAATCTCTCGATCTACCGAATAATATTGTTCGAAAATAATTTATTTCTAGTATGTGCTTGATATGTTTTAAGAAAAAAGTGATAAATGAACAACAATGAACCGTAAAAGGATCAGGAATGTTTCTGTATTTGTATATATTATGATTGTAAACAACACGTATATTGTGTGAAGCGAAAGGTAATATTGAAAACGTACCTATGGAATAAACTATATATATAATTTAAAAAAAATCCTAAGTCTTCTTTTTAAAGCGAAACTTATGGCAGGGCTTTAAAATTCTGATCGGCAACGTTTTTGTGTGACGAAAAGTGATGAGGGTAAACGCTGTGTTGGGTAGAGTGTTGAAAACATCAGTTCTCGTCCGATCACCTAAGTTAAGCAATGTCAGATGCGGTCAGTATTTTGCTGGGTGACCGCCTGGGAATACCGCGTGACGTTTGCTTTTTGTTGTATTTTTTTAGCTGTGGTTTCGATATTGACCGGCTTATATCCAGTTATCTAAAGGATTTTACCAGCCAGCAAAACATCGTAGACTCTTTAAATATTCAGTTCTCGAGAATCTGTGTGTTTTTCTTAAGCCCTCACTGGTACATGCAATCCAGTTATGTAACTAGGGTTGGCACCAATTTTTTTCAGTTAAAGTACATTGCTAAGAATAGGTAAGGAAAAAAAGTACATAGTATAAAAATAAAGTACAATTTATTTTTCTTTATTGTATGTATGTATACTCCTGGCCGTTTTCGGCCACAGCGACTGCTTCAACTCCGGCGCTCGTGTGCTTTCATATGGCTAATATAGCCGATTTTCTTTTCTTTATTATTATGTTTACAAACATATTTTTATTGATTTTTGCAGTTTGTATTAAACTAGTATCTGCTAGACAATTTTTAGACTGCTAGACATCTTTACAGTCTATATTTAAATGAAAGTAAATAAGTGATTAATTTTTTATCAAATTCAGAGACGCTCTGTTTGAAATCTGTTCAAGAAATCAAATCATGCGAAATAAAGTATTTTCGTGAACTTTATTGTTCTCATAAAGTATAGAGTACAATGACCTGGGAATAACGTACAATGCTTTATTATAAAGTACGGGTGGCAACTCTATATGTAAAATGTCTACAAAGTATCGACGTTATTGATTCAAATCAAATCAAATCAAATCAAAAACACTTTATTCAATTTAGGTCCTAAGAAGACACTTATGAACGTCAAAACGTCAAAACTACCACCGGTTCGGAAAACAACCCAGGCATCGAGAAAAACCGGCAAGAAACTCGATTTGGTTTATCTCTTTAACAAATATATATATAATATTTAGAATATATTAGGTAAATGTCACAAACGTTTTTAATGAATGCACAGAGTTGAGTTAACATCACCATCGTTCACATATTGATCCACTCTATAATACGCCTTTTCACACCAAAACCCGCTTGACATGGCGCTTAAATTCGCGATCCGGCAAATCGGTAATATCCTTTGGGACTTTGTTGTAAAGTCTAACACTATTTCCCAAAAAACTGTTACTGGTTTTACTAAGTCTAAAACGTGGGACAACCAGCTTGTTACAGTTTCTAGTATTTAGATTGTGCCGGTTTTTTTACGAAATCTAGCTTTTCAAGGTTCTTACAGACATACATTCAATTCTCAAGAATGTATATTGGGAGGGCAGAGTTAAGATACCATACTCCTTGAACTTGGTCTTTAAGGATTCGCGAGGTCTCATATTGTAAATTGCTCGAACTACCCGTTTTTGTAATAAAAATATGGTGTCTACCTCAGCTGCTACCCCCCACAACAGAATGCCATAAGACATTAAGCTATGGAAGTAGGCGAAGTAGACTAACCTAGCAGTGGCAATATCAGATTAATCGATGACTTAGTAGTCATAGCTAGTGGACATCCCTATACCTGAACTACGTACTTTCTCGCGTTCCGTAAGACGTATTGTATACGGTTTGCGTTACATCACCAGTTGTTATCTCGAAAAAAAAAATACAGCGCATTGCAAATTGACATACAAATATGGGCAACCAGTTACAGGTTATGTTGTTAGCGCAATGTAAAATGGTAGAGAAACTTTAATTAAATTGGGTCAGAGGTATTAATTCGAAATACAAAATATTGACTATTGAATTAAGCTTTACTGTGTTAAATCAAAGGTTCCTAGAATTTTTTCTCATAGACCATTATCAAAATTTAGCTAGCCAAACTGGCTGGCAAAACCAAGCCAATATTTTTGTTCTTCAGTATCGAAAGCAAATAAATTTTCGTGGATTTACGAATTGTGAACCACCATTTTTTGTCATGCCAGCGTAGACCCCCGTAGAATCTCCCGTGGACCCCTGGAGGCCTGGATCACTTTGGGAACTAATGCGATATACGGACGAAAAATTTGAGGCGATGAAAAAGTTTCACTTTAGTAAAGATTTAAAAAAAATACAACAATGAGACTAATACATATGTAGGAAATGTCGATTCCTGAAACTATTAACTACATGTGGGTGAAAAACGTCACTCAATTGGCTTAGCCTTGTAAGTGCTCCAGTGAACGTAATTTACCTCCGCGCAGCACTTTCATACAAGCCAGCTAACACCTACGTTTTGTAGTTAAGCTGAGACAAGCGTGGGTGCTGTGGTGACCTTTTTCTGTATAATTGGACGTAGTTTAAAATAAATAATCACTACATGTATAAATACAGTCCTCTGCCACGTCTGTCTGTCTGTTCGCGATAAACTCAGAAACTATTGAACGGATTTTTATGTGGTTTTCACCAGTAGATAGTGATGCATGAGAAAGGTTTAGGTATATCATTAGTCAACGTTTTTTTATTATCCGGGCGAAACAACGTCCACCAGTCCCACTAGTAAGATAATAAGTTAGATATAGATTACCTGCGATTTCGAACATGTTGGAGCTGTATTAGTTTTTGTTTACTGTAGTACAGCAACGTGACTGCACCGTGTCTGATGGTGAGCACAGTGCATCCCAAAAACAATAGCGACTACCGAGAGATGCGCTATCTCTCGCTGGTCGCCGCTGTCATGCCGGCCTGCGTAAATGTCTCTTCACGTTACGCTTGAAGGACCCCATGCTATAGGAAAGAGGGAACACACGGGCCGGAAGATTGTTCCACAGCTTCACTGTACGGCAAAGATAAGAAGTTGCGAACATTTTAGCTCGTGCCCGGATAGGATTTACCGTAAAACTATGGCTCCGAAGCCCAGCGCGCGTGGTTTGGTTATGAAAAGAAGTGATTAAATTAAATAGCTCTTCATTTGTAGATAATTAATCAAGTGGTGTGAGAATGTATATCTAATGTCTAGATAAATTGTATTGTAACTAACTGTATAATAGTAACTAATTGTAAAGAAATTATATTTTTTATAAACACTAGCCGTGTTATTACAAAAAAGTTAAATACGTATTAAATACTTGGTTTAAAAAAGTTTCCTAATAAATGCACCGCGCTCGCCCGAGGCAAGTTCGCGTTATCCTTTTTCGCAAGTCTAACCTAACGTACCCAAAGCGAGACAAAAGAGCAAGATGGCGAATATTCAACGTCCGCGGTGCGTTTAATATGAGACCTATTTAAGGCCAGGGTTCAATACGTATTTAACTTTTTTGTAATAACACCGTAGGAGTTCAGATATGTGTGATATAGGGCCAGCGGTTTAGTACGTATACATAGGAGAGAGTAAGTAAACTGATAGATAAAGTTGCCTACAAATAATTTCTCAGAACAAAGAATTCTTTTCATATTTTTTCCGTACATAAAATAGATTTATAAGATAACTAGCTTCTACCCGCGACTTCGTCCGCGTGGATTAGATACTTTAGGCTAACGCTAACACGCAGCGGAAGCTCTCAAAAGAAAGAAAAACGATTTTGAAACATTATTCATTGGTGCTCCGCTTCTATTGGTCTTAGCGTGATGATATAGACTATAGCTTTCCTCTATAAATAAGATATCTAACACTGAAATATTTTTTAAATCGGCTCAGTAGTTCCTGAGATTAGCGCGTTCCAGCGAACAAACTCTTCAGCTTTATAATATCAACTAGCGGACCCGGCAGACGTTGTCCCGCCCTGATTATAAAAAAAATCCTTGACAAATTATATACTAAAACGTGCCCCATGAATCACTTTATCCATTGGTGAAAACCGCATGGAGATCCGATCAGTAGTTTTTGAGTTTATCGCGAACAGACAGACAGACAGACGCGGTAGGGGACTTTGTTTTATACTATTATACTATACTATAAATAAATATTAATATAGATTGACAACATAGACAAGCGTGCGGATTTCAGCTAGTTCAGAATATTTTTAAAAAGCGTGTATCATGAAACATCGGGTCCGACATGAAGTCCGATTTGACATCACGACAGCATGGATATCTAACCACAGATAATTTGTAGGTTCGTAAACAAATACGTTATCAATCATAATATTTAATGTTTTAACTATCACAAACTTACAAAGTTCATTGGACGTCGTCTTCATTAGATAATGGATATCTGAGTAAATGGATGCATTATGCGTCCCTGTATATAATTGACTAATAGGACTTATTTGTCGGCGGCCATTTTGAAATGGTAAATGTAGCAAGTAGTAGGGTAGTGCTTCCACAGATTAAGAATACATTTTTATGATCTGTAATGTGACTTTTATAAATACATAGCTATGCCCGCGACTTCGTCCGCGTGGAACTTTACGTAATAAAAATTGATTAATAAAATCATCGGAATGTATCAAACCCATTCACTTATCTACTTTCCTCTCGTACTTAGTCGTGTCGTCATTAAAATTACAATAACTTTTGACAGAGCGGACCGATTTTAATGAATCAGGGACTAAATATTACTCGAGAATATACTTTATAATCTTCTTGGTGCGACTTTATCGCAGTACTTTAGGAGTGATGCGTGTGCAAATAAACCGACAGGCAGACAGACGTTTCTAAAAATAATTGATATGTATTTTATTACTTACTCCAAGACACCTGCAACAATTTTTTTCACTAATATCTAATAAGTACAGACATGTTAGACTTACATTGTTATTATATGTATAGGTATAGATAGCATGTTTATAACACGTGTAATAGCACCTTATATCCATATCATATAAATAAGTTATTACAGGTTAAATTTAGTTTAGAATGTAAACTATGTGATATAATACCGTTTTAAGTTGTCCTCCATTATTAAAGTTCAAGTTCAATTATCAAACTGATAAGACGGATAAATATCTTGTTTAATTGTAAAGTTAACCTCGAATTTCTCTATCTTATTCATTATCTTTTGTTATTTCCATTTAAGTATTATCACTTTTTCCTTAACATGCGAATTCGCTATTGACTAAAGTTTAATATGACGTGAATACGAATTTTTTGATGATATGTCATCTTCAGCGTGTAAGAGATCCACTGCAGGGCTATAGACCTCTTCCCGAAGGAAGGTATAATCACCAAGCCAGTCCACGAAGTATTGGTGATTTCAAATTCTAAGATATCGATAGTTATATATTTTTTTACCCACACACTGCGGTACCACGAGAACACTTCTCAGGTCCAGGTTTCCTCGCGATGTTTTCCTTCACCCTCAGCCGATAGTGTTACCAATTTAAATTAGTAAGTGTACACGAATTCCGAAAAATTCATTGGTTCATGCCGGGGTTCGAACCTACGGACATCGTTCAAACAACTAAACCACCACGACGATAGATAGATATTTTTTTACGTATTATTTATATTTGTAAAGTCTAGAAATTTACAAGCTAATTGCATATGTAGTCTCAGCCCTCTTTTTTTAATTTTGAGACACACATCTCTGCAAGTAACTGTATTCTATCATAAACAATATACACACATCAAAAAAGTCTAAGCAACATGCGTGATATTACAAATTTTACCGTTTATATTAATTAATTTCTAAGTATTTACTCGAACAAAGTGCGTAGGTAAGTAAACTTTTTTGTTATTGATGACATACTGGCTGGTTGTAAAAAAAATTTGATTATGTTTTGTTTTTTCATAAAATTCAAATGACTGCGAATTTGTTTGAATTTAAGTGCGTTTTAATTGCTACGTTTAGTCTTGATTTTATAATTTTTTTTTTTTTTATATTTATTTATTCGAAGGAATATCAACAGCTTTTCATACATAATTTAAAATACAATAGTCAACTTAAAGCTAATTAAAGATATTCACTAATAGATAATGATATGATTACAAGAAGATATTAAGTGCTGATTAGAAATATAGAACAGTGGAAAGTTACATATTACACAACCTGATCAAAGAATGTTTTGATGACCGCCTGTTTTGCTGCATTAATTGGAGTATTAAAAAGATCTAAATTAGATTCTTTACTAAGTTTATTGTAATTACAACTACTTCGCAAAAAATAACTATTCTTTCTATAATTGGTATTTGAATGAGGCACATGTATCAACGAGCTATGACGAAGAACAGTAGACGAAGCCCTTAAAGAAATTTTTGAGAGGAGATCTGGACAATCGACCTTGTTTTGGGCAATTTTTAAAAGGAAAGAAATGTCTGCAATCATACGTCGTTTATCCAGTGGTAGTAAATGGTGCAATTTACAATGCTGCTCATAGGATTTAGAATCATATCTTTCATGCATACGATAACATAGAAAACGTAAAAACGTAAAAAAACGTAAAAACGTAAAAACTAATTTTACCAACCATTTAAATAAAGTTAGCGACAAAATTGAATTGTTAGATATTCTTTACGTCATGAAGCGACGTCATTTGATGGCAGATGAAATGCAAAGAGCTGTAGGGATATTGCAAGCGGGAAGTAATCAATCTCAGGTATCTCGACATTTTGGCATTCATAGAAGTGTTATTTGTCGTCTTTGGCAGCGCTACAATAATACAGGAGAACCCGCTGAACAGCATCCAGGCCGTAAAAGGAGTACAACCACTCGGTAAGACCGGTACATACAACTGACTGCAAGACGCCAGCCGATGTTAACCGCTCGAGAGATAAGTTTGAGGCTACAAATTTCAAGTGGTGTTGATGTAGGTCCTCAAACTGTGCGAAATCGACTGCATGAGTACGGCCTACGAGCTCGACGCCCAATCAGGTGCCCACCGATACGTCACGGGAATCGCGCTCGTCGATATGAATGGTAGAGTGTGTAGAGAACGCATAGCATGGACCCAGGAACAATGGGATAAAATTATGTTTTCCGATGAGTCGCGATTCGGGTTTAAGCCTGATACAAGAAGGGTGCGAGTGTATCGTCGGCCCGGAAATACTGAAAGGCTCAGGTGCGTTCAGGAAGTTCATCCATACGGCGGCTCAACAGTTATGTTATGGGCGGGTATTATGAAGAACAGGCGAACTGAGCTCGTTTTTGTAAATGGAAACATGAATGCTGAAAATTACATTGAGGATATTCTCAGACCTTATGTCTACCCATTTGCACAAATCTTTGGCTCCGATTTTAGGTTAATGCATGACAATGCGCGTTCACATAAAGCTCGGCGAACCAGTGAATACTTTGCAACGGAGAACATCCGGGTATTGCCCTGGCCTGCACAATCGCCAGATCTCAACCCCATCGAGCACGCATGGGACATGCTCCAGAGACGTGTTTTGAAGGGCTTGGACGGAGCAACAACAACCCAGCAGCTGAAGGATTTGCTACAATTCCATTGGGAGCGAATACCGCAAGATGACATAAACAGTCTCATTAATTCAATGAATAATCGTTGCCGACAAGTTCTGAATAGCAGAGGAGACCATACTTTGTATTAAATTGTTCTATTCTTTCACAATAAATACATTTTCTTTAGAAATTTCATTTTGTAAGAAAAAAGTTTAGTTTCTTATGTATATTAGTTTCTACAGTATATTCTAATATTGTTCATTTCTGTTATTAAAAGAACTTATAAAGACAACAGCTGTTATTTTACAACATAGAACCCTAAAGATATTATTTAAAAAACAACGTTATAATGTGAAGAACCATCCTAAAATTTAAATTAGTACATGTTGCTTAGACTTTTTTGATGAGTGTATAATATGTTTTTATAGATAAATCAAAAATAAATCGGTGGTAAAAGCATGTATGGGCAAACATAGTCAAAGCCAAACAGAATTTATTATTATTATGTGTATACTAGCGCGCCTGGTGGACGTTGTCCCGCCCTGTTAATAAAATCCTAGAATCAAACCGCAGCGTCACCTACCGCGTCCAATTGTGAATCTAAACCAATCTCGAATCCACTGAAAGAGACACAAAAAAATTCATCAAAATCGGTCCAACCGTCTAGGAGGAGTTCAGTCACATACACACGGACAGAAGAATTATATATATAAAAATAAGTATAAAATGTGCAAGAGATGCTTAATATAACTAACGTATTTAAGTTTATAAGTATTAATGCTAAATCCGTCTAGATATCTTTCGAATTGTACGGCACATTTAGAAGATATAATGAGTATAGTGGACTATCTAGCGAGATGTCCTTACTAAGTTACATCTTTACTTATCCAACCCCGTGACATCACTCCTATCTTAATTTTAATATCCATATCTTAGCCACATGTAATCTTCTTTCGTCTGTTGTAATTATAATATTTGTATATATTGTAATGGCAGACTTTATTACATGTCTGGTTATAATTCCTCATTCTAAACTAGCTAAAACCGCAGCTGCGGACGGTTTTACTCCACAGTCATTTTTTTCGTCTTGTAATTGTATCGTTACGCATATTTTATACCTTCAAGATATGCACTCTCTGTACATATAATAGTAAAATATGTAAAAAAAATTCATATACAACATTTCTTCAAAATCTGTCAAATCGTTTTTGAGGTTAAGTCAAAAAATACATACAGACAGACAGATATATAAACAGAAATATTTTAAAGTGTCAAGTGTCCGGAAAAGTGGCGTATTAAATACTAACATTGCACAAAATTGCCCTCAAAATAAGCCTGTACATTTATTTGAGTTATATTTTAATATTCATAGATATCTAACTGTGTTTAATAATTGTCAATGATTCATGTATACTTGTGTGACCAGTTTCTGCACTAAATATGGATAATTATAACCTGTGATCAAATCATTGACATTTTCCAATAAAAACAACATCGTGAACTACATTCTAACCTGTGACAAACATGACGTAAACGATATTTCTGTTGAATTTATGACTGACATCATCCTGTTATCAGTCGTCCAATTTACATGGCTCCCTTCCTCCGCCATTTATGACGTACTACTAAAACAACGGGACTCGGGTACGGCTCAACTTGTTTGGTCGTGTAAGTCCATTTCTATATATAGACCCAAGGAGAATGATGTCAGGTAATATAGGTATATTGTTCTAGTTGTTTGCTTCAATAAATTTATTTATGCACTGCCATTAGTAATATGTTTTTGTATGAGTAATACACGCTAAAACAATATAGACTGCTTACAAATGTCCATATACTTACTAGATTCATCCATTTTTTTAAGAACTTGAACATTTCTGTTCAATCAATGATATTATAACTAAAAAGGCTGAAACCATTGTGTTCAATATTTCCCTTAAAAATCGTCCATAGGAGCATAGAATATTCTCCTGATTTTAATCTCTATGGAATTCGGTGGTTTGGATATAGATTATACATTTAATTTTTTATCTATTTATCTGAGTATTGATAAAAGAAGAACGACTGAATTAGGTACATTACTTACGATAAGTCACAAAAGAAAAGTAAAGTCGGTGACATAAGATTAGGGACTTGCTATTTGTAGATAAAAACTTAATGGAAATGTTTATTTATTACGACCTTGATCAGATAAAGTTTTCAGGGAAATATTATTGTGTCATACGTTTTTGTAGATATATTGTGATGTAATTAATACACGGAATGCGTCCTTTATCGTTTTGCTGTGGTAATTATTATAATTTTAGTTTTCTTAAACTTATCGATATATTAATCGATTATAAATACGTTTTGGTATAGGTTATAATAATTTTATATCTATACTATATGTAGGATATGCTGTATGCACCGAGTGCTGGGCTACGAAAGAGACGAATGAGAGAAAATTACATGTGGCGTAGATGCGAATGTTAAGGTGGATGTGTGGTGTGACTAGAATGGATAAGATTAGGAATTAGTATATCAGAGGATGTTTGAAAATAGCAACAGTCACAGAGAAGTTGAGGAGTAACAGGTTAGCATGGTATGGGCATTTCATGAGGAGAGATGAAAACCATGTAATTAGAAAAGTGTTGAGTATGATGGTGGACGCATATACGAGTAGAGGAAGACCGAAAAAGGTATGAATGGACCGTGTCAAAAATGATATGTGCGTAAAAGGTGTGAATATTGACATGTCATTTGACAGGAGAGAGTGGAAAAAGAAAACATGTTGTGCCGATCCTACTTAGGTCGGATAAGGCTAATGATGATGATGACTATATGGTGGATAGGTTGTAATGTGTCGTTATTGTAAATAAAATATTACTGTGTTATCATAGTAAATAATAGATTATGTTCCTTTTTACGCGAGTAATTTTTATTATTTAAATGACATATTAAAAATTGAAACGATGACAAATAAATAAAAATCTTTATTATATACATTAAATTACTGTGGAAACAATATATTTTTTATTATAATTTAAAACTTCGGTTACTGAAGCTGTCACATTTGGCTTTTGAAGTTTCGTTCAAACTTTAATTATATAAAGAATGCTTAGAGTATTTCAGCCTTTACATATATCAGATCTTGCTCTTTACGAGGCTTCGCGGAATCTAAAGAATGTACTTTACAATACAATATACTTATCGATTCACTTTATGTCATAACCAGGGGTTAAGTTTTGCTATCTGTTATAAAGTTAGAAAGCATAGTCACGGGATTTTTTAATGTTACTCGAATTAAGTAACAACTTATAATGGCATGGACTATTTTGCGGGAGGCTTCTCTAATGGTCTTCGATTTCTTGCTCCTGCTCCTCGTCGAATTCCGCGTCCTCGTCGGCGGTGGCCTCCTGGTATTGTTGGTATTCCGACACGAGGTCGTTCATGTTGCTCTCAGCCTCTGTGAACTCCATCTCGTCCATGCCCTCGCCGGTGTACCAATGCAAGAAAGCCTTGCGTCTGAACATAGCGGTGAATTGCTCCGAGATGCGCTTGAACAGCTCTTGGATTGCGGTCGAGTTGCCGATGAAGGTGGCCGCCATCTTCAGACCGCGGGGCGGGATGTCGCACACGGCAGTCTTCACGTTGTTCGGGATCCATTCCACGAAGTAGGATGAGTTCTTGTTTTGGATGTTGAGCATCTGTTCGTCGACTTCCTTCATGGACATGCGACCGCGGAAGATAGCCGCGACGGTGAGGTAGCGGCCGTGGCGCGGGTCGCACGCGGCCATCATGTTCTTGGCATCGAACATCTGCTGAGTGAGCTCGGGGACGGTGAGCGCGCGGTACTGTCTGCTGCCGCGGGATGTGAGGGGAGCGAATCCGGGCATGAAGAAGTGCAGACGAGGGAAGGGAACCATGTTGACGGCCAGTTTACGAAGATCGGCATTAAGCTGACCGGGGAACCTGAGACATGTGGTGACGCCGGACATGGTGAGGGAGACTAAATGGTTGAGATCTCCGTAGGTGGGTGTGGACAGTTTGAGTGTGCGGAAGCAGATGTCGTAGAGTGCCTCGTTGTCGATACAGTAGGTTTCGTCTGTGTTTTCTACGAGCTGGTGCACTGAGAGAGTCGCATTGTAGGGTTCGACGACGGTGTCTGATACTTTGGGCGAGGGGACGACTGAGTATGTGTTCATGATTCTATCGGGGTATTCCTCACGGATCTTCGAGATGAGGAGTGTACCCATACCGGAACCGGTACCACCACCAAGGGAGTGTGTGAGCTGGAATCCTTGTAAACAATCACATGATTCAGATTCTTTACGAACTACATCGAGAACAGAATCGACTAGCTCAGCGCCTTCTGTGTAGTGTCCCTTGGCCCAATTGTTACCGGCACCGGATTGACCAAAAACGAAGTTGTCAGGGCGGAAGATCTGTCCGAAAGGTCCAGAGCGGACAGAGTCCATGGTGCCGGGCTCGAGGTCGACGAGGATGGCGCGGGGCACGTACTTGCCTCCGGAGGCTTCATTGTAGTAAACGTTGATGCGCTCCAGTTGCAAGTCAGAGTCGCCATGATACGCGCCGGTGGGGTCGATGCCGTGCTCGTCGGAGATGATCTCCCAGAACTGTAACAAAATCAAATCGCCGTTAGCGAATCGGGTATCGGTAACAAAATTCAATTAAAATACCGGCACGAAAGCTAATCGCTCTCTCGAATGGTTTGTATGTGACTTTAGCAACTTTCCAACCGGTTCTAGTAGTGCACCCATAAAGATCGCCGTCTGATCGTACGTTGCGAGTACGTCTCCACATTTAGGTCAAAAACAATAGTGGTTAATCGTCCGTTAAGTGAAGTTAGACTGTTTAATGAGTTTTTAACGATGCTACAACTTAAGTATTACTGATTATGCAAAACAAAGGCGCCTTTACGGCGGCCAACGCCCACGAACCAACCCATTTTCGGTCTATCCATCCGTATAAGTGGAGACAGCATCGAACTCGTTCGAAATTTGCATTAAATTATTCGACAAGTAAATTCATAAGCGCCATATGGCCAACACCGTCTCTTTAATAAAAACTTTTACGATAATTGAGAATCATAAACCAGTGAGTGATGCAATTGATTATAATTGTACTATATTTAGTTCCGCGGTGTTGTCTGTTTGCACTTAAAATAGCGGATGTCAATTGAACAGCAATTTTAATTTAATCGATTACCTATATTTATCATTCGACTAATCAAACCTAGTCCGAATCTATTTTAACGAACTACGGAAACTGAAATGAAATATTTCATTTATGAACATTAATATATGCATATTATAATTTCTAAAACAGATAATCGAGAATATCAAGTGGAATTATTTTGACATATAAAAGTACCACAGGTTACAAAAACATGTTTCTGATAATGATTTTGATAATTATTTATGCTGGACATATTTTACGTACGTATAGTATACGTTTTTATAGTCTATACATAATTATCTATGGAGTTTATAAAAAAGTGGGCACATAAAATCAACAATAAATCATCTCAAAATATCGACCGACATTACGTAATCGTCCGCCGCCCGGTGTAAATAAATCCTTGACAGTAATATAAGGCTTTTAGAATGTACAGCGACGACCAAGCTAGGATGATGTCATCTATCCAGCCAGCCAACCGTGTGGGTAACAACACATACGCTGATCGCATAGTCAGATATGTACATATACGGTAATATGTTTAACGCGAACCTTCGCGCCGTGGCGTTATTCATTAGCGTGCGTACCGGTCTCAATATATTTATCTGGATATACGACCTCCTTTGATTTTTTTTGGTAAATATCAAACACAGGCACACGCCTATTTTAACTGTAAATCTTTTCTGTTTTGTGAATTTCAAATTGTTTTTTATTTGCGATTTTAGACTCTTTTAATGATTAGGTTGAAAAAGTTTGTAGATTATATGTAATTAAATTAAATTTACGCTTCTGTGCAGGCGCTTTTGAGCATAATCGGTATCAAAAAACCGCATAGATGATATTATCTGTGAGGTCATTAATCATGTTTTTTTAGTGTTTTAAATTACGATTTAAAGAGTAAAACGATATAACTACGTATATACAAACTATAACAGAATATTATTGTAAAAACGAGGATTACATGTAATTCTATCATGAAATTCGATATCACTTAGTTTAGGTACAATATTTATCTCGCGTTTGTCTACCATAGAGTCAAACACAATTTATTATTAGGCGTGACTTATTAATAAGGTACTTATATCATGTATATGACTATTATACACATAAGCATAACTTAGATAAATATGTATTTTATTATCTGTTTTTTTTTCATTCCATGGTGATCGCATGTTTTGTCTTTTTTTTAATATATGCTTTTCAGTTACTACTAAAACTTACAACTGAGTAAATTATTAAAAAAAACGATTTAAAGCCTGAAAATTTTGGGTTACATTTTTATGTGACAAATAAATATACATTAGTTGACACCCGCGACTTTGTCTGCGTTGCGTTCTTGCATAATACCGTTTATAATACCGATATACTGTAATGTCTAAAAATGGTAAAAGAGAATTGCAATAAAATTATGTTCCGGTTTAAATGAACACAGAGCCCTGATTGTTAGATATTAATGGTTAGAAATTAAACATACGAGTTTATCTTATCTGCGTCGAACGGAACGTTCGTCGGGTTCAACGAACTCGTGTTCGCCGGTCGATGTCCATTTATAAATAGCCACCATCAACTCGCTATAGCGCAGACTGCACTACACACATAGCCATGATTTAGCTCGCATACCGTTAAACTAGGCTGGCAGGTACATTGAAACCCTTAAAAATTTAATTTACAAAATTTAATGCGGCTTCAGTTTTTTTAATTACGTAAAGAGATGCAAAGGAAGTCTTATTATAAGTCCAGTGACAAAATAAAAATAAAATTCAAGAAATCTAAAACAAATTAATGTTCTATAACTTAGCTTACAATTTATAACATTCCTGCACGTTTTTTTACGTAAGTATGACATGATATGTGGAAATATGTTGGTATTTAATGTAGACATTATGGCCCTATATCGATTTACTCGATTCTGTCTATAAATGCACATACACAAATTGAGTAAAAATACTTCTTAAATTTGTCTTAACTAATATTTTAATAAAAATGGAGTACGGTTTTGAGTGAAATATCTAATCATATTTTCTGCAAAACTTTTCAAATCCGAATGTATTGTAAGGATTGCAATAATAAATTGACGTCTCCTTGAAGATCAAACTGCATGGTCATGAGCTACGTATCTGTCATTCTTAATATATGCAATTTATAAACAGAGGTTTAATATTTTCCTAAATCCTCTTTCCTATAGCACGTTGCTTAAAATTCTGACTCAATTTTGTATCTGATTATTGTAAAATTGCGAAACGTTATTTCCTACAGTTATATATTTGAGATACATAAACTTTAACTGCATTCAACCAGAGTGTTTTTAATGGTTTTTATATTATTCATATTCCCATAGCTTGCCATAAAAATTAGTGCATGTTGATAACACAGAGAATAAGTATACTGTATCCATTTTGGTCTAAGTGAATTATTTTGTGTGACAAATAGTGGGTACAAAAAATTATATGTAATGTATGTCAAACCGCAGGCAGCCTGCTATACACGTGGATACAGCCTCTCTGATTATAAAGTTCATATACAGTGCGGTGAAATTGTGAAGTTACAATCGCCAGATCCCCTCAGCTTTCTCTCGTCCCATCTCTGGTACTGCCATTCACCGTTCACAGTACGCTTTCGTTTGTCTTATCTAGTTACTAATATATCCGCTCGCCTTTCACTTTTTGTCATAAATTACAATACGCACTTACATGTATTGAAATTGTTTTTATGCGCTCGCAGTTGTAAAAATTCGATACGGTATAATAAATTATTACTTAAATTGTACGGAGATGGATTTCATAGTTTAATTGCTTTAGAAATCTTTTCACGTGCAAGTTTGGTAAGAAGTGACTTAAAGTCGGTAAAACTGTTATGTGGTGATAGCGAAAGTAGAACAAGTCGCGGGAACTAACTATCTTCTGTACATATAACAAGAATGTAAATCTAACGTGTCTGTATTTATTAGGTTTACGTGAAAAAAGTTATTACAGGTGTCTAGGAATCATTACATAGTATGCTATGTAACAAGCCCTCAAGTAAACAAAGTCCTCTGCTACGTGTGTCTGTCTGTGTGTTGATAAACTCAAAAACTACTGAATGGATTTACTTGCGGTTTTCATCAGTAGATAAAGTGGTTTATGAGGTAGGTTTAGGTATATAATTTGTCAAGGTTTTTTTTGTTATCAGGGTGAGACAACGTCTGCCGGTTCCGCTAGTAAGTAATAAAATACATTTCAATCAGAAATGTCTGTCTGACTATCTGTGTGTCTGTCTGTCGGTTTGTTTGAACACGCATCATTTCTAAAGTACTGCGTCAACGATAAAACCTCACCAAGAAAATTATAAGGCATAACTTCGAGTAACATTTAGTCTTTGTTTCATTAAAATCGGTTTGGTCTACCAAAATTATTGTAATTTTAATGACGACGCGATTTAAGTACGAGAGTAAAGTAGATAAGTAAATGGGCTTAATACATTTAGATGACTTTTTAAAAACTGTTTTTTTTTATTGTACCACGCCAAAGTGACAACGGTGACTACCGAGAGATACGTCGGTCCCCCATCGGTCGTTGTTGTCATGCCGGCCTGCGTAAATGCCTCTTCACGTTACGCTTGAAGCCTTGAAGGACCCCATGTTATACGGCCCCACGGTACAGCAAAGGTCTTATGTTGCGAACTTTTTAGTTCATGCTCAGATAGGAGTTACTGTAAAACTTTGGCTGCGAAGACCAGCGCGCGTGGTTCGGTTGTGAAAAGGAGAGGAAGGGATTAATTTTAATAACTCTTCAGAACACTCGCCATGAGACAGACGGTAGAACACGCTCAGTGAGGCAATGTCTATGCGCAACTGAAGCGGCTACATACGGCTCTTTCACATAAGGTTCCACGCGGAGAAAGTCGCTGGCACTTCTAGTATCAGATAAGTTTGTTCAAACGCAAAGAAATGTAATGTATAATGGGATGAATAAAACATTCAAAGCAAAAACGAATCCGATGGAATTAAGTTGTTAATAAAACCACTTTGGAATTGAGATACATCTCACAATAAACTTTTTATTTTATCTCTTAAATACGGACTTCATGGTGTCGGAATGATTCATGCATGTTTTTTTAGAAATCATAATAACCATGGCCGGCGTAGTGTAACGTAAATTGCCGCACAATTTTCATCGTTTCGGTGCATAAACAGACGGTGAAGTTATGCATAACGGTGAAAAAAAAAAACATAGACAAAAAACAACGTCGGTGTTATGTTTGAAAAAGTTTTTGTTTCAATTAACCGACGCAGAAATATTGACCAGTGTCACTAGTCGAAGCCTTAATTCGATAACAAACATAGTTTGCTATTTAACTTGGTAAAAATTTCTAAAAATGATTGAAATGTATTTAATACTTATTTCTAGACACCTGACATATATTTTTTTAGAAAAATCTAAAAGTACCCGAAGTAAAAAAAAACCCGATTTTGAAACATTCTTTATTGGTGCTCCGCTCCTATTGGTCTTAGCGTGATGATATAACCTATAGCCTATAACCTTCCTCGATATATGAGCTATATAACACTGAAAGAATTTTTCAAATCGGACCAGTAGTTCTTGAGATTGCCCCCTACAACGTCACAAATTCACAAACTTTACCTCTTTATAATATTAGTATAGATATTCTGACTACTACAAACTACCCAAACCATATTACGTGTAATAACGCTTAGGTTTTAGAGTATACAACAAAGTTACATTTATTAATACATATTATGAATCAAAAATGACCTTGATGTATGGCATAGACTAAAGCAGTGGTACCGTTTGTTACAAATTTATGACTGTAATTCTTTGAAAGATCTTTAAAGCAATTAGTCTATGTCGTATTGGAGTGGTATGTAAATGAAGCTACCAAACAAACATCGATTGGATGAAGATTGGCCATCGTAATCACCTTTTTTACTATCTCAAAACAGTGCGAATAATGGTGGGAGTTTTAGGCGGCATCTTGGAATGTCATCTAGTTGTATTTATATTTTATTCAAAATCTTGTGTTATTTGACTCTATATTTACTTATATTGGTGGTATTTTACGTAATATAGTTTGGTTATTTGGGAAATAGTACTTGGGAGAATGGATTCTGATTTGTTACAAAAACTTCCTAAAAAGTTCTAACAAGGCAGCAACGTTACCAACTCGACTATGGCAGTAATAATCTACTAGAAGATTGATTACCAAACATACAGTAAAAAAGTGTGTGTGTGTGTACTTATGTACACGCTTTAGAAGTTATACTTCTTTGGCGTAACAAGATAAAAATCTTTTCAAAAATTTTATCTCTCGCCTTATTCTACGTTTGTAGAAAAAACGACACTAACAATAGAAAAAAGGTATTTATAAATTGAAAGATTTAATACAAATAAACAAAATATTGACTATATATGTTAGCTAACTTCAGGGTGTCGGTTTTTCGTGAGGGTGTGCGCGCGCATCGTAAAAATTTACTCTCATCATTTTTCCCTAACGCGCCAAAAGAAGTATAACTTCAAAAATAAAAAGAATCTAATAGAATACCAATATGTTATCGAAAGGTACAAGTCTCGAATTACCATCACATACTTTTCCAATTAAAATGGCTTTGTTCACGATATATGTTATTATAATGCTATACTTAATCACGTAGGAGACAGAGAAAGATGGCAAAAATATTCAGCGAGACAGATGTATTTTATAATTCAACATTGACACAACTTGTACAAGAAATACGTGTGTGGACTGTGGAGTCATGCATCTCCGGTGATTCATTTTCTCAGTAACCACCCGTTTGTGTTGAACACAGATGGTTATATATTTAGAGACGTGCATGATGAGGCAGGCACTTGAATTCTTTATTTTTTAATCCGAGTGCAGCATAAAATCATCCAGAGGATATTGGAAGTGAAAAACTGTGTATAAGCGGGACTGTGTAAAAAAGGGCAATGCTTTTCGAGCAAATGTTTATTTCGGAATATTTCTCTGGCACGCTCGGTAGCTTAAATAGCTTGATGAATAAGCATACGATAATGTCTTTAGATAAGTCTTTAATGTAGGTGTAATGTAATATTTCAGTTTTACTTATATAAAGTTTTTATTTACCGAAACTCAACTGAAGTATTGTTCATTTTTGCGACCGGGCCTTTTGTTCTTCCTTATTGACAATACATATATATTATTGAACTTTAATCAAACAATGGAAATTATTAAAAAATATCTGTACTTGACTACGAATAGTTGACTATGAAACTTTTTACTACCTGAAATCGAATATAGCGTCTTTATATTTTAGAGTCACGGGCTGCCAGCCTACTAAAAGGGCGCCGTTTATAGGATAATCTAGAGATCATTTGCCTTTTAATGTCTAATTGAGTTACACGATTAATGGTGTTTATATATATTGAATAAGTAACCATCGATACGTTGTCACAGATTATCTCGTTTGATAATGGCTTAATAATACTTTTCCGGTATTATTTTCACTCTTTACATGTAAAAAAATATGCAATCAACACCAATTTTGAAAGTAGTTTCTTCAATGTTGCTTAATCGATGTTATTATTATTTTATTGGTATATAACGATGTAAAAATCGGCCTCGATTTAGAACAATTGTCTGCGTTTCTAGTTCGATGGTTTTAATATCTCGCGCACCTAGTTCACACGCCAAGCTACCTAGATACTTCTCATGCTGAATGATAAAATCAGTTTTATAGCTTATTAGAAAGTTTGTATTGTTTAATTTTTATAAGCTGATAAATAGATTGGAAATACTTCAATCAATAATTCATTATAATTATTAATTGTTAAGAAAGTTTTGTAACATCGGTTTGTTACGTCACAAAATTCCATCAGTAACAGATCCAATGTAGATTAATATTATAAAACAAGTCCTCTACCAAGTCTGTCTGTCTGTCTGTTCGCAATGAACTCAAAAACTACTGAACTGATTTTCATACGGTTTTCACCAGTAGATAAAGTGATGCAGAGAAGGTTTAGGTACATAATTTGTCAAGGCTTTTTTATTATCAGGGCGGGACAATTTCCGCCGGGTCCGCTAGTGAATATATATGTGGGATCATTTTTCATTTATTACTGAAAATGAAAGTAATAAAATTGATAAAATAAAATAAAAACGAGACACAATAATATAAATAAAATAAATCTTTTTGTCCGTAACTATGCTATATTACTTCGAAATTGATGATTGTTTTGTGATGTCATTTTTTTTTAATTTATCCTACCTACTATACAATTGATAAATAAACTAAAATAGGTATTTGTCACATTTGACATTGGCATAATTGAGACATTTTCATTCGTAAATTTGTTTTAATTTCTTTATTTTGTAATTGATCGCGAATGTAGGTTCTTAAGGCCTGCCATTATACTATTTTTAACAATCTTCTTACAACATAAGAATCTGCAACATTTATTTGAGTTTCCCAAAAAATATGTGCAGATATTATTTCTAGAAACCTGTCATTTATTCATAATATCTAAACTATACCATGCATCATGCCGTCTATATCGCAGATACGAAGTCAAATAACATAAATTCAGGAATAAAAGTGTGACTGCTAATGCTTTTCCTATATATAAATATACATACTCCGCTTTTAATGCCGCCACCACAGACTATGTGTTTTTCCTAGCCCTTCGGGGTTGCCACAAAAATAGTGAAAAGTAATATAGTAGTGGAACAAAGTAGTTGTGTAAATACTACGACATCCAAGCACCGCAACGGCATGATCGAGAAGTTTCACCGTTACATTTGATAAGAAAGCTGTTAATTACGTTCGATGTACATGATAATTATATGCAAACAGCGACGCGACGTAACCTTCATTAGTCGCTGGTAAATGGCGCCGCAATATATATCAATATTACAACTAATGAGGTCACTAAATAACATAATGTCGTCCAGAGAGAGAAGCCAAATTTAATGATTTTTGTAGTATTATGTTTTCTATAGGTATATTCGGAATCAGAAAAAGAACAAGATAAGTCTTAATTCGACTAAAAAAAGGGGTTTAAAAAGTTTTGTCCTAATTATTATATCGATACTATAGTCTGTATTTTTTTTTCTAAATAGTATAATGTATATTGAGTATTATGCCAAATATTATAGATTGTAAACAGATATATATATAAATAAATTTTCGACTTGTCGATGGAAAAAATTCTTTGCGATGTTTTTATTGGTGGCACCAAAGCTCGTAAATCAGTACGAAAGAATAAAGATAATAATGACAACGGGTTTGAATTTTTGGCGAGGTTTTGGAATGTCATGTAGTGGATTTTATGTTTTATTCATCATCTTGTGTTATTTAGCTCTATATTTAGTAATATTGGTGGTGTTTATGTAATATAGTTAGTTTATTGTGCACAGGTGAACTGGATGAGAAATAAGACCACGGAGCATGGATTCTGACTTGCCACAGAAACTCCCTGGAAAGTTCTAACAAGAGGAACCACCACCTTGATAGAATATAGAAATGATCGCAAGAAATATTATTATATCATTAAAATATCAATATTATAATATCATGGCCTACTCAACAATAGCAGTAATAATTTATTAAGAGATCGGCTGCCAAAAATAAAATATAGCTTAAAGCTAAAGAATAATGTAGCTTTTAATTAGTGAAATAATATTCAAAACTGTTTCAGTAAATCGTGATATGATTTCTAATGAGTTTGATTCAAAAAGTTTAAAATAAGAGAGAAAGATTATTTCTGATCTGAGTTAATCGTCATGTTAATTCATAATTATTATTGACAAACCAATTAAAAATGCATGGTGGTCCAGTGGTTGGTCCGGTAGAATATCATTCCGATGTCCGCAGGTTCGAACCCCGAATTTTTCGGTATTGGCCTACATTTACTAATTTAAATTGTTAATAGTATCGGCTGACGGCGCTGGAAAACATCGTGAGGAAACCTGAACCTGAGAAATGTTGTTGTCGTAGTAATAAGTATATGCGGGAAAATATAGAACTGTGGATTTCTCAGAGTTTGAATCGCTGATACGTCGTGTGCTGGTGTGGTGATTACGCGCATACCTTCTTTCGAGAAGAGGCTTATGGCTCTGCAGTGGGTTTCTTACAGGGGTGATGCAGAATTCAAGACTCTTTAATTTTCTTTAAAAAACCATATGGAGTATTAACATTACATACGAAAAATTCATTAAGAATAATCTATCAAAACGTAACAGATTAACCAAGATCGTCAGTTCCTCGAAATCGCTTTAGTATGAAATATATTCATGATAATCTAAGCGTTTATTGTGTTTTTTTTTCCTTTCTTAGAAGCACATTAGAACCTCGTAATCGCTTTAATATGAATATTTATATATTTTACTAATGATAATTTAAGCACTTTTATCTTTATTATGTTTTTTTTTTAATTCTTAGAGGCAATGATTATGGTTCTGTGGTAGCGAGACGCGCGGTCCAAATAGCGATCTTAAAACATTCGAAGAAGGAAACTTGTCGCGATAAGATCACGATTAATGTGGTGGTACACATTTTCGAGTACTCTTTTAATTAATCACTCTTGTCATACTAAAAATATACCAAATAAACTAACAAGACAGAATCAATTCAGTACGCGAACAGTTGACGATTGGCAACTATACATTAAAGTCAATTATTTTATCTCCATTCGTCCAATGCATGCATATAGCATTGAATAAATCTATCAAACAAAATATAATCTTTAATATCGAATTCAAACACGATAACAAATTTCTTATTATAAATAATAGGTACATAATACTTTAGTGAAATTTTAAAACCGAATAATAAGAAGCCAGGCCATGTACGTGATAAGCGTTGCTAAGTGACGCATAGTTTATTTTTAGCTCATTAGTACCGTATAAGGTTATATTATCTTTGAGGTTTTTTTAATACAAAAATCCAAAAGGAGATTAACGGGATTCTTTTAAAAAATTGGGGGTTTTTAAAAGGGGGGGGAACAGGGAAAAGGAAAAAAAGAAAAAAAAAAAAAAAAAAAAAAAAAAAAAAAAAACAAAAAAAAAAAAAAAAAGATTACATTCGTAATATTATAAGAATCGGTAAAAACGGGATGTGAATCGCGCATGCGTAACGGGGGTTGCCACCCCAACCCTACCTCAATACTCGATACCCAGGTGTTGTCATGCGTGAAAAATTCAAATTTCTAACATTACCTAATTTATAAAAGAACGGAATTATGCAATATAGAACATTTTGAAACAAACAAAAACTTTGAAACTCATGGGATAAATAATTCTATATATTCTAGTAAATCCTATAACATATTTAAGTTATTGGTATGGAATGTATTAAAATTATACTCACTTTGGCTCCAATCTGGTTACCGCACTGGCCGGCTTGAATGTGCACGATTTCCCTCATTTTTATATATTTATTTTTAATTTAATAAAAATGCAAATAAATTACTTAAACACTATGAACGCGACTCTCGCACAACACTGCTCGTTGGTATGATCCGGTTGGCGGACCGGTGGGGATTTTTGAGGCTCGTATCGCCTCCGCATAGCGTCCGCTTTACGAGTGCTGATTGGTCGACGCGTTACCCGTTGCCAACTTCACGACGCGCCGGCAGCCTTATCACTCGACCCGAAATGGCCCGACTCTGCATCTCTATACATGGATGTTGTCATTTATTGCTACTTAAACTGCGACATATTTAAATATGCGTACAGCGTCTGCGTTACCTTCGAAGAAATGTATTAAAATGAGTAATAGAACTGTACTCATTCATTGTTATTGATGGTAAATATAAGTTTGTCGCGTCGGCATTAATATTTTTTTTCATGTCTGCATTCGTGAAGGTTACTTTTTGCAGGCTCTTAGTTTATTGATGAACATAGCTGAAGTAATGCAGATTTTAAGTGACACTATTATGTCATTCTTTTACGTTTTACTTTTATTTTGTTTATGAAAAAATGATTTTACATGGGGGTTTTAGTTTGCGTAGCGTAAAAAGAATTATTTTCAGTGCATCAGACACATTATGTAAAGTAAATATTTGTCATTCTTTTTTCAGTCTATTATTTAAAAAAATCAAGGTTATTCGTCACGTATTCATCACTGACAGCAAAGTTTTTTATGTAGTTCAATTAAGGCCTCCTAACGGAGAACTCATCATTGATGGGCAAGAATTTATAACGAATGATTGTTCACTAGTTAACCTAGTAATTAACGTTTACAGATAGCCGTCAATTAAATTAATTGAATAATATTATAGCCGAATGTTTACTTGACAGGAAATATTCAATGTTTATTAACAAGGTTGTTTTTTAATCTAAAAATATATGTGACCACTAGTGTTTGCTTTAACTTGAGACATACGTGCATATTTTGAAGTAGGTAGTGAAACTACTGCCCTGATTTAATTGTATGACATATAATGATTCATACAAAAACGTAATATGTTTTGTAATAAATAAATATATTTTGAGTGTGTTACAAATCAGCGAAGAAAGAAATCAAGTGATACATTTTTGTAATTCGGTTATAACTTTGGACAATATTCTAGGGTGTTGATAAATGACTCCTATGTATATTATTTTATTTATTTTTGGTGACCAGTCTTCTAGATTATTGCTGCGATTGTCAGGTAGATAATAATATTACAAGCATCTTGTGATAATTTAGATAAGTTTCTTTCTTGCATTTTTGGCAACAAATCTTCTTGTAGATTATTACTACCATTGTCGAGTAGGCAACGATATTACAACTTTCTTGCGCTCATTTCAATTTTTCAATAAACTAACAAGACGGTTGACTCCTATGTTCTTGAAGATTTTTGTGACACGCTTTTTGCTTATCTATGACCAGCTCACAAATGCAGCTGCCAAAACAATCTGTAGGACTTATCAAATAATATTTACATGTTGCGCGGTAATCCCACGATTACATAATAAGATAAGATATATCTTTCATGAAAAGCTAAGGCTCATTGTTTATATACTTTAAAGGTTCTAGCGTTAGACTATAATTTTATTTGTTGTAAAATGACGATGTATATGAAGATTAAGTGTTAGAGGCAAACTGGTTCTCAAATTCTGGAACACTCCTACAGACAATTGACGACATATTTAGAAATGAAAAGTGGTAACTGTCCAGATAGTTATGAAAGAATGTTCTGCGAAACTATAGTTTCATTATATTTTTCTTCATCTAAAGCTTAAAGTCATTGTGAGATTACAAGCTACGTCGATTCACGCTGTGTTCGAATACGTTACCTTTGAGGGTTCATTGTTTCATTGTAGCACAAAAATCTTTTTTTTTTCTCGAACTGACTACGTTATTGGCCTTGCAAGGCCTTTACAGCTTCACCGGACTACTAAGGCGAGCTCTTAAGGCACTAAGCCGATTTGGCACAGAAATCCTAAAATAGTTATTGTACCTTTTCAATTATTTCTCTTGCATAATAGGACATTTTCATTGTTTTTCATTTAACAATGTATTCATGATTTTGTATTCTTGTTTGTTTGTTTGAGAAATCATCGTAGTGTATTACAATGTAAGTTTACCATACGACAAAAGCCTACAACAACAAATTAATTGTGACAACTAGTAACTTTTCCCTTAGATACGAGACTTCCACTAATCTCCTAGTTTTTGAAGTTATACTTCTTTTGGCGCGTTAGGGAAAAATGATGAGACTAAATTTTTACGATGCGCGAGCATACCGTCGCGAAAAACCGACACCCTGAAGTTAGCTATAGTCAACATTTTGTTTCTTTGTATTTGTTGTTTCTATTTCTTTGTATTAAAACTTTCAATGTATTAAATACCTTTTTTCTATTGTTAGTGTCGTTTTTTCTACAAACGTAGAATAAGGCGAAAGATAAAATTTTTGAAAAGATTTTTATCTTGTTACGCCAAAGAAGTATAACTTCTAACGCGTGTACATAAGTACACACACACTTTTTATTTTTATGCCTCTATAACATATCTTAATTGCGATATTTGAATTTACTTCTAACCAGTACAGTTTTGGATTTGCTATACATTTGAACTACATGTTATCTCATTTACGTCCCCTGCTATATGAACTATTTCTATTGTAACTATTGCTATTACTGGACTTGTGTTTGATTTTCTTTCAAGTATCGATTTATTATAAGTATTTTAGGAAGTTGCAAAGTGGTATATATCCTACAAAATTTGAAGCAATCACTGCAGTTTAAAACTTTGTATATCCGACTTCCATAACTCTGCAGTTCTAAGACCTGTCATAATAGGCACTCCTAGGGACTGAGATTTATAGTTCATGTGTCTATTTTCCTTGTCAAATACACTCTTAGATCCGAAATAGTAGAGCGCGGACTGTTGCTTACTGGAAGAAATAGGTGTGTATGTAGGGCTCCCGAAGAAAAACATAGCTTAGGTTCTACCTTCTTTTAAAGCGTATGTGCGAATTCAAAATTGTATACATATGTAGTTTTTATTTCTTCATAATGATTGCTATATCTGTAAATTATGGTGTTATTAATGGTATTAATTATTTTTTTCATGAGTGTAGGCAGCCCCTTTCTTCTGAAATTATTTTAACTTCAGTGTAGCTCAAATACAATATTAAAGTGAAAAATAAATAAAAACAGTATAATATTTGAAATTTAAAGAATTCACTGATACAGGCAGAGACTCGAACTTGGGGCTTATTAACGATATTTAACTACCATCACTGTACCATGTATAAATGATTCATTATTATTTTAATGTGTTCCATAATTTTTGGTTCCGTTTTACATTATATTATGTCACCGTTTGGCCATATGGTTCATATTTGATCCGGTGGGCGGTCACGAGACGCGCCATTTTGGCTGCCGAAAACTCCTGTTTGCGTGTAATCATGTATTATTATTAAACATTTCTATTCTTCTATTACGTTGCCTTCTGTTGATACGTTTTAATTTTAATAGACTATCTATTATTTAATTTTTTATTCTTTGTCCGTTTTACCATAAATTCATAATAATCTTAAATGAGAATGTGATCTAAGATGGTAAGCACGCTAAACCTAGAAGCACTCAAGTGCGGGAACACACCAACAGGTGCTTGGCGACAGTCTTTCAATTTGAGAATGGTAACTACTTAGAAAAAGTCTTATGACCTTGTTAATGTTTCATCACGATTTTTTCCTTTACAAAAAGCTCTCTAGCTCTTTTGCAAGGATTGAAATCTACGTCGTTCATCGCGATGCTCGCACACGTTAACCAATCAGCCATAATCGTTTCAATTTTTTTTTGATAAGTAATACTAATAATTAATAATATATATATTTAATAATCAAAATTTTTAAAATAAAAAAAATATTTTACTTAAACTCACCACAATTTGAGTGAGTTTTTAATTTGTGTCTATAGTCTATACTAAAAGTGTAATCTATACTAATATTATAAAGAGGGAAAGTTTGTGAGTTAGTAAGTTTGTGGGTAATCTCAGGAACTACTGGTCAGATTTGACAAATTCTTTAAGTGTTAGATGGCTCATTTATCGAGGAAGGCGATAGGCTATATATCATCACGCTAAAACTAATAGGAACGGAGCACCAACGAAGAATATTTCAAAATTGCGGTTTTTTTTCCTTTTGAGAGCTTCCCCTGCGTGTTAGTTAGCCCAAAGTAAATATTCCACGGAGGCGAAGTCGCGGCTAGAAGCTAGTTAATTATAAAGAGATAAGATTTGATTTTTTGTTTGTAATGGATAAACTCAAAGAATATTTAACCGATTTTAAAAATTCTTTCACTTATAACAACCTACATTATCAGCGAGTAACATGAGATGTATTTTATTTTGAAAATCCACATTATCATGAGCAAAGCCGCGACCAAACCTCGTAGATATATAAATACAAAAAAAATTATTCATATTTCAAGCAACAAAATAAAAAAATACTTTATACAATTTAGGCGCTTATGAACGTCAAAGCTACCACCGGTTTATCTTCTCATGGTGCATATTTTTTTTTTTTATATCATAGGAGGCAAACGAACAGGTGGGTCACCTGATGTAAGTGATCACCACCGTCCATAGACACTTGCAACACCAGGGGAGTCGCAAGTGCGTTGCCAGCCTGTGTAGGGAGGGGGGGGGGGAGGAAGGGAAGAGGAAAGTGGAAGGGGAGGGGAGGTGGGTCTCCGGCGCTCTCACTGACCGAACGAAACGCAACAATGCAAGCACTGTTACTTCACGTCGGTTTTCTGTGAGAGGGTGGTACTACCCCGGGCGAGCCGACCCATTTATGCTGAATCCAGTAATAGTTTCAGCGTGGCTCTACCACCTACAAACATACATATTTTTACAAACATACATATAACGATGTATATTCGTTTTTAATGGATGCACAGAGGGGGGCGTCATTTCCATACTTTTTAGTTTCTTTTATTACCTACGTCTGTTATAAAAAAATTACGTTCCAATACATAAAAAAAATATATAATAGGCGTCATTTGAGTATTGTAATTGGATCCTAAATTATTGTTTTAAAAGTAAGTCAGGGTGTTATGTGAATAAAATAATATTAAATATTTTTAAATTTGTGGTTTTGGAGACGGATATCATTCTTTGATTTTTTTTTTAAAGTGAAACATTTTTTCATCGTCTCAATTTTTTCTGTCCATCTATCGCATGTCGCGTTACAGCCGGCCCTCGATCGCGGAGTAGGGGTAAAGTGAAAGGCGCTCGGCAGAGCATCTAAGGTCAATACGGCGGCGCCCATGGCTCAATTTAAAATAATGAAATGATTTCAATAAACATTGTACTCTGATTTTCATATTCGTCTATTATCTGAATGATTGTATTTCGTACTCTAACACGCAGATTGAAATTAAAATTTATATTCGGATAATTATCTTGTCTACTATTGATTTCCTATTATCATTTCCACTTTCCAATTAGTAAATAAAGATTAAATACGCTATTTGAACACTCTAAATCGAATAAATTTCCGACAAATCATTTAAAAACCTGCGATCTGAAAAAAAGTTTCACTCGCATCGTGGTTTAATAGAACCACACAATTTTTTTCAGATTGAGAAATAAGCGGAGAGTTTGAAATATACCTAATATCAGCTGGTTGTTTTTAAGAGTTTGGAATCTATATAGCTTTGAATGTTGATCACGCACCGTATGATCCGAGTCGCATACTAACCAATATACTATGAGCTCCGACGGCCTATAAATTATGGAATATGGAAATAACTGTAGCTAATGATGACAACAGCCATAACTTTAGTAATTTATGTATAATACAATACAATAATACGGTATTCGTTTGATATAGAGATTGTAATCAGATATTACCATTTTGAAACTTGATTCTATGTCAGTCCGTTTTGGGAAACGGATTATTTATTTGCCTATCATTATGCCATGTGAAGGGTGATAGGCAGGAAGAGTAGACCACCATTTGTATATCCTCGCAAGCCTCTTTCGATTCCTTTACATTTGCAATCAACTTTCACTGGTTTTTAGATTTCTTAGTAAGTACTTGCATATTTTTGTTAAAGGAATGGATGGTATTTTATTGGGTATGGTGATGGTATGTTTTTGATTATTATTATTATTATATTCATTAATAGTATTTTGATTTTAGTGGTCGAAGTTCGAATGTAGTTCATTGTTTTTTGTTTAGGTTTTACTTACGTACTTTTACATCTATACATTCTTAAAAAAAGTACAAGTAAAAGTGCTTTTTTAAAGCGAATCTTCTTTTGGCACGGTAGGGGAAATTTTTCGTTACGCGTTAAACGTAAGGTAGGTAAAAATCTTTGTGTTTATATGTAAGTAAGTATAAGTGTTTGTATGTGTCTAGTAGTATACTAAAATGAGTAAATGTCTGGTTAAGTATTTATACTACGGAACTTCGTATAGTATATAGTTTATGAGTATTTTCAATATATCATCATTACATAGTATAAAACAAAGTCCCTTACCGCGTCTGTCTGTTCGCGATAAACTCAAAAACTACTGAACGGATCTTTATGCGGTTTTCACCAGTGGATAAAGTGATTCATGGGGAACGTTTTGGTATATAATTTGTCCAGGATTTTTTTTATAATCAAGGCGGGACAACGTCTGCCGGGCCCGCTAGTAATATAATAAATATAACCCAAAGAGGTTTCACTTCGCGTGCACACACTGATACACGCACTGTTTTTTTTATTATTATATAGTTAATCCAAAGTGTATTATATAAAGTAAAATATTATGTTATATGGTGTACATTGATCTATACTTTATTTTAGTATGATTCATAATTTGTTTTCAAACGCCTTTGAAGTTATGAAGTCATATACCTACAAAAATACAAACTTTTTCATGGTCAATTTGTGTCGAATAAACAGTTTCTTTGCAATGAATAATTATGTATTAGTACGCTCCAGAGTTATGTATTTGTTATACTAGCGACCTGCCCTGGCTTCGCATGGGTGAAATGAGAGGTGTAAAAAAGGTGTAATGCTTTGATATTTACAGTTCAAGAAAATCATAGGAGTTAACGGCTTTGAAATTCTGATCGGCAACCTTTTTGTGTGACGAAAAGTGGTCGGGGTTAACACTGTGTCGGGTAGAGCGTTGATAATACCGATTCTCGTCCGATTATCAAAGTTAAGCAACGTCGGGTGCGGTCAATACTTGGATGGGAGACTGCCTGGGAACACCGAACTGGCGTTAACTTTTTGTAGTATTTTTTGTAATTAAAATTTTTTATTGCATAAATATGACCGTTTGGACACCCGTAATTCGTTAAGGCATTAAAAATCAGCGCTGCAGTACTGCAGCATATTTGCTGAACGGGGTTACCAGTTGTTAGACATCTTTTATACAACTGTATATATGTACATATCTTGTAATTTAATTGTTTTGCTGGTTCCAACAATAAAGTATATCTTTCTTTCTAATAGAAAAGTTTCACTTTCATCTTGTATCTCTATGACATACCCTGCTTCTTTTTTGTATTGCGCTTAATTTTAAATCTATGATATCTTCCAAAATATTGATTGAAATGATATACTTAACTTTACTAAGGGTAAATTTGACCTTTATTAAATGCCTAACGTAATGAACATATTTAATTGGATGCAAATTAACGATATAGTGATCAGTTCCAGAAATATCTCATTACTTTTTAATAACATGTAAATAATAAAAATAGTTATAGCAAATTATTTGAGATAAACATACAATTGTGAATATTTCCGTAAGATTTTTTAAAATATACAATAGTACAGTACATTATTCTGAAGTGTCTTTATAAGTTACAAGCAGGCTTGGCGGACGTTGTCCTACCTTAATAATAAAAAAAACTTAAAATTCAACCGCAACGCCACCTATCACGTGTAAATGTGGATTTAAACCATTCTTGAATCCACCTAAACACACATAAAAATCATCAAAATCTATCCCGCGGTTTAAGAGGAGTTCAGCTACACACACGGACAGAAGAATTATATATAGAAAGATAGCCAGCGTAAGTAATGGGAACGTCAGAGAAATATTTTATACTATAGTGAAAATTGTATCAAAATCTGTTCCGGGTTTGTAGAAACTAAACACATACAGACAGACGGGGATACGTCTTTGTTAGTACTGTTTCTTTTTAGCTGTTAGTTTGTTCTCTTACTACTTACTGTAATTCAAATTTATTCATGTCTAACCGTTCGTCCTCTATGACTTTTTAATAATATCAAAGGAGAAACGTTCTTTGTTTAAATTTTTTAAAGAAACTACACAACGTAATTTTATTTAGGATTTTACTAGTAAAGAATATTTTTCAATTTTCTTCTGTGGCAACACTGTTATTAATAACTCCTACTTTATTTCCCATTCATGCGTGTTACTCTGTATTTTATAAAAAAAAAACTTTAACAGTTTTGGCGGGATTTTGTAATGTCATTTTAGTGGATTTTATATTTTGCTCATAATCTTGAGTTATATGACTATATTTTGTAACATTAGTGGTTACGTAATATAGTTCGGTTATCGCGCACAAGTGAAGTGGATGGGAAATAATACCACGGAGGATGGATTCTGACTTGCCATAAAAACTCCTTGGAAAGTTCTAACAAGAAGGCCACCATCTTGTAAGATAACGTGAAATATCATTACCTACTCGACAATGGCAGTAATAACTCACTAGAAGATTGGTTGCCGAAAGAAAAAGAAGTTCTTTCAATTATTGTGAATGTTTTTTTTATATTTATTTAAACGAGTAATAAACAGTATAAATATTAGATTTACAGTTTATTTGTAGGTTATTATGACCTAACAGATGAGGGTATGACCGCAAAATGACACAACTTCCAAGAAACCCTTGACATATTTATATAATTATGAACTTAGTTGATGATAATTCCTGTGGTTGATAATACTTTTAGGTGTAGAGCGACACAGCTGTGCATCTGTAAAGGCACGTCCATTTATCCGTCCGAATCCCACTAAATCTCACGTGAGGAGAGAGGGGGCTATAGTAAATATCACGTTATTTTTTTTAAGCAAAAATAGAGTACAAATTTTAGAAATGAGATTAATTTTAAGTCAAACATATGTCTAGACTGAAATATGTCTTCTAAATCTGGCACAATTCTTCTATATATTAAAATCAATGAACTGATGTAAAGTTATTTACTATCGATATATTGAAATGTAATAATAATTGTAATTAAATACAATAATAGTAAAAAACTAAGAATAATAAAGCAAATTGTGTTTTTTTTTTTTAATAAATTATTTCTACTCAAAATATAAATTTTGAGAAATCTCACGAGAGATTCGGAGGGAAGGAGATGAGGTTGAGACAAAATTCACGACATTTTACCAGCGGGGGAGGAGGGGGTGTTAAAAAATTGTCAAAAATGCCTCACATAATTATTGAACGCCTCTTGATAAAATTATGGCAGGACGTTGAAACTACCTCCTGAATGTACCTATATTACGTGATATACTAAAATAGCATCGTTCCGTTCGTTAGAAATAGAATAAACCAGGTAATATTACCATTTTGATACAAATAAAATAGTTTTTGGTCTGTATTACTATTATAAAAATAAATTCGATATATTCCTCGTAAAGAAATACTTAACCGATTAAAAAAAAATCCTTGATGTATATAAAGATAAATTATCAACCATTAACATGGGTTTTATTTTTATTTCTATCAATGCGAGCGAGGCCGTGATCACAAGCTAGTAATATGTATCTTTGAAAATATAATTATTGTAATTACCTTGATTATAATTATTGTTATTGAAGTTGCCTTGATAGCAAAAAAAAACAAAAATTCAATAACAGCGCCACCTATCGGGTCCAAGTGTGAATCTAGACCATTCTTGAATCCACCTGAACACACAAAAAATTTCATCAAAATCTGTGCAACCGTTTAGGAGGAGTTCAGTCATATACACACGGACAGAAGAACTATATAGGTAGAGATATATGTATGTACGTTACCTATTCTGCGTATGAAAGCACGTATCAAGTTATTTAGGACGGACAAACATACGTTTATTTATATATTTTTCCTCGAATAAATATATACTAAAGCGTAATGCAAAAGGATAGCAATTATGCAGTTTCCCAAATAAGGCAAGCGAATGCGAACCGCATTTATAGAACTTTTTCACATTATAGCTTGTCTCAATTTGTTTTAAAATGTACTTGAAATATCTATATATTTATTGTGATAAAGTTCCATAGTAAAACTTGAACGAATCGAAACTCGCATGACATAAGGACCCCGTTTTGGCGCTCACGGGTGACTTGTTTTTTTTATACTTTCGTAATTCACTTGTCGACATTGAATTAAATGTTCGTACTGGAATAGCTATAGAAGTCAAACTAAACGCCACGGGCGAGTAGCCTCTCGTGTCGTCTCTTTTCAACACTTTTTCAGTCACGTGTGTGAACAGGATAGGTGATATCTGGTTTATGTTGGAATATATTTTGTTCTCTTTTTTGACGCTTGTTTTTTATAATTTATTAAAGTCATAGAAGAAGTTTTTGGCGGGAACTTAGTCTCTAGTAGTAGCTTTATATTTTATTCATAATCTTGTGTTATTTGAATTTTATATTTTGTGATATTGGTGGCATTTTACGTAAAATAGTTAGGTTATTGTGCAAAAAGTAATGGCAAATAATACCACGGAGCATGAATCAGAGATGCCACAAAAACATATAGTGCATGACAGGCTAAGACCCCGCGTAAAATTCGGTTCTTTATTTTTAATTAGAAGTATTGATGTGTTTTAGTGTTACAAATAAAAAGTCTGGAAACAATTTCTTTTGCATACCATAAAACACGCGCATATTTTAATTTTGTTGCCTGAAAATGACAAAATGATCACAATTGACGATATTGATATTATTGGATTGTAGAATACATTGTTATTTGTAATTTTAATAAGTTTTTTATTGCTCAATCACTTCATTCGAATATATTGGACCGTTTGTAATAACGGTCGAATTTTTACCATTGGGTGAATATTAGTACTAATAATTCCATTAAATTTAGTCTCAAAGGAGCAGCGAATAGGTCCGAAAGCCTAATCTAGTTAGTAATGTATCTATTTCACTGTCCCTGAGGCATATTATCGAAATGAAATTCGTTGTCGCAACCCCTGTTCAGGGGTAGCGAGGTGCGCCCGCCGGATGACATCATTGTATGACTCACAGGGGTTGGTGAACGGGGGTCGGATTACAAAGTTTTGTAGGGTTTCCTTTTATTTTACATTACGAATGGATACGAAAATATAACTAACTAATTTTAAATTCCAACAATCATTACATAGTATAAAACAAAGTTCTCCGCCACGTCTGTCTGTCTGTTCGCGATAAACTCAAAAAGTAATGAACGGATTTTCATGCGGTTTTCCCCAGTAGATACAGTGATTCTTGAGGAAGATTTAGGTATATAATATGTCAAGGTTTTTTATAGAAACGACGATGACTTAGATAATATCGTGGTGGTCTAATAGTTTGACCGGTCGAATATTTTTCCGATGTCCGCAGGTTCAAACGATTTTTTTCTGAATTCGCGTACACTTACTAATTTTAATTGGTAACACTATCGGCTGACGGTGAAGGAAACGTTCTTACGGGAAGGAACGTACCACTGTATGTAGAAAAATATGGAACTATTGATTTCTCGGAGTTTGAAATCGTCAATACATTATAGGCTGGCGTGGTGATTATGCCCAAACCTTTCTTCGGGAAGAGGCATATCACCCTGCAGTAGGTCTCTTACAAGCTGATTATGATGATGACATGTGGTTCAATGTTTTCTGGATAGGTTGACATTATTACTACAGAAACCATCATGGTGCACGAAAAAGCGAGACACCGTGTTAAAACTTATGAGACACTGTGGGGTTTTGGTCGTGTTAAGATCTCATATGAAAATTGTATAAATCATTACTTGATTTTTTTAAACCGATTGACTACGATGACCAAGTTGATATACTAATATTAAAAAGCAGAAAAGTTTGTTTGCTTGAACGCGCTAATCTCAGGTACTACCTGGTCCGATTAAAAAAAAATCCTGCACTGTTGTATAGATAATTTATCGAGGAAGGCTATATGCTATATATTGCCATGCTAATACCAATAGGAGCGAAGCACCAATGAAGAATGTTTAAATGTTTCAAATGTGGTAGGATGTCTGTATGCGGGGTGGTAGGGTGTCTGTACCCGACTGGATCGCGACCACCGTACACCAGGTGGAACACCCGCCATAGTGGCACGTTTGGGCGTGTCGCGTTCCGGGATCAGCCGGTGTATATCCAGCAACCGGGGGGTGGGGGAGAGGGGGGCTGTCCCTGACCGGGTCGCTTTCAGGCCGGCATGACAGCCGCGACCGGCGATGGATAGTATGTCTTTCGATGGTCGCCGTTGTTTTTGGATTGTACTGTGCTTACCATCAGGAACAGTACAGTCACTTTGCCGAGCTACAATGAAAAAAAAAATAAAAAAAAGTATTATTTAAAAATATTTTCACCTTCTACGTAAACGAAGTCGCGAGTTAAAGTTAGCGTTAGCCCAAAGTAACTATTCCACGCCGACGAAGGCGCGAGCAGAAGCTAGTATATTATAATCAACCGAGACGCTTAGGCTACAAAACGAAAAACATATCTGCAAGGTAAAAAGATGTTGGGAAAGTTTAAATTATGTGGCAACACTTCGTTATCCCGGACCAACGTCTCCAAATTCCACAATAAGCCCGGACTTTTGACATATAATAGGAAAGATAAATTTAACAATAACTTTCTTATTATTCCTTTTTGAGAGATTTTACTTTCAAAAAACGACTTTATTTCTTCTCATATAAGGGTTATATTTAACGCATATGCTGGTATAAACAAAATACTTCTCTCCTCATCTCTCCTGTGATTATTCGTATTATGTTATCTCTTTTCATTAAACCCTGTTACCAAAGACCTTATCTACGTAAAGAAAGCGATCGATTTTGTTTACTGTTAAAATAACTGACAAATGACAAGGAAATTTCGAGAAATCGAAACTTTATAACTTCCTTTGATGTGTAGATTAAAAAATAATTGAATAAACACGTAAATAATCATGGGAAATTGTAAAAAACGTAACAGACGCCGTAAGTGTGTTACAGATATTAAATAATCCATTCATAAGACATTTTACCTTGGTAGTTCGTCCCACAGCGCAGCGGTGACTTCACTATAAAACCTGTTTGTCTGAGTCAGTGGTTCGCCTACGTAGCGCCTTCGCGTATCCTTTATTGTTTGGCAAATACACTTAAGTTTACTTTTCTTTAGTTAATTGCATAATTTCGCGGGTTATTCTACTGTTATTACTTCACTTTTTGACTATACTAATACCTATATCTTATAGCATCATAGATTAGTTTTATATAATAATGTCTTATGTTATTAGTTAGCTGGAATTTCAAGAGTTTTCAATACTGGACCTTACGCGTTACTAAACAATAAGTTTTTGGAATTTAGTATGTTAACTATACCTTCCAATACATCCTCGATAATTCAATGTATGTTATCAAACTTAGGTAAACTATATTTTATAAAAAAATATATATATTTAAGTATATTACCGATTTGCCGGACTATAAGTTTAAGCGCCATGTAAAGCGGGTTTTGGTGTCAAAAGGCTATTATAGAGTGGATCGATATGTGAACGATGGTCATGCCTGGAATTGACTCCTCTCTGTGCATCCACTAAAAGCGACTGTAACGTGTAATGTATTTCAAATATTTATATATATATAATAGTTGACGCAACCACATGTTGCTGTGGCTCAGTTATTGAAAAAGAAATTCAAAATTATAACCTGGCGCCATCTATGTGATATCTATGGCAGTCGGGCCTACAGTTTTCTATCAACAAACTAATTTAAACCGCCATCTGTTGGAGACAGATGAAACTTACAATTAATAACAATAATCAACATTGACGATATATTTGTTGGTAATTTAAAAATATTGAGACCTTTAATCGAAGTATATAAAATTATCCTTTCTCTCAAATTGCACCAAATTGTAAATAAACGTCTACTTTCATGAAGATCGCTTGTGTAGTTTCGGAGTTTATCGTTGATAAACACTATGACACTGAATTTTAATATATTTAGATATTAAAAAGATAAACCAGATCGAGTTTCTTGTCGGTTCTTCTTGATGGGTGGGTGGGTTGTTCGTCCTAACCGGCGGTGGTAGTTTTGACGTTCATAGGCGCCTTATTCGAGCCTAAACTGAATAAAGAATTTTTGATTTTGATTTGAAATAATAATTTATTCATATTAGCGCCTTTTCGAGGCCAAAATTCAATAAAATATTTACATATATTTGACTTCGACATTGACATATTAATATGCAGATTTATTGAATTTATCTCATTTTTAATTTATCTAAAGAGTTGCTTATTGCAGCCCTCTTTGTTGGGTATTAAAAATAATGTAAAGAGTCAATCAAATCCAAAAAATAAGTAGCTTAGATTTATCTACGTTTAGTAGTTTTAATATGATTGAGCCTCGAACGAACTGTAATTTCATTATACATCTAAATATATAAAAATCCAGTGTCATGATGTTTGTCCACGATGAACTCCGAAACTACTCAACCGATCTACATGAAACGTTGGCATTTACGTATAATTTGGTCCGTGACAGGATAGTTTATATTTCTATATTTTTTAATCACAAATTAAATGATTGTCAATGTTGATTATTCTTATTAATTGTAAGTTTCATCAGTCTCGAACAGATGGCGTTTTAAATTAGTTGATAAAAAACTGTAAGACTGATTGTTATAGATATCCCAAAGACGGCGTCACGTTTTAATTTCCTTTTCAACTCCAGTTTATTTCATGGTGCACGTATTTTATTCCATTCAACATGTAATAACTGAGCCACGGCAACGCGTGGCAGGCTCAGCTAGTAGAGTATAGGTATAATAGTAGATTCATTATGTTTTTACTTGAGCAAACGTTAGAACACAATCCAAATATCAACAGAACGGCCGAACGGGAATTGAGACAAATCTTTTTAATTTCTAATTGTTGATTAAGTTCGACTCTCCTTGTAAAGGAATATAGACGCTATCCCAACAGGTTAAGAGTGTTTTTGATAGCAAATATACAGATAGGAAGAAACCGATCGCCCACTAATACTTGTCTACTGTTTGTGGTTTATCCTTGATGGTTTAATTGAATAAGTGTTCCGGTCGTATCATGTTCAGCTCACACTTACTACAGGCGATGCAAGTCACATACTGTATACATATAACTAGATGTTAATGAAAATTAAAAAATAAAAAGTCGGGGCTGTCATAAGGTCTGCCGACAGAGTGATAACTCAAAAGAATAAAATAAATGTGTCCTCTTTTGAATTTTCATATTAATTATAGTGTGAATGACAATATTTAAATTTCAGAATTCATTTATTGAAATTATTAACATTAGTGTGGTTTTGCATATCTGACACTAGGAGTAATAATTGTATACATTTTTTTAAAGTCTATTAATCAATCAAACGTATGATGAACTGCAAAATATTAATATTACAAGTACACAGGCTCTTATACTACGCGTCGCTAGTCTGACGCAAGCCGCGCAAGCGCAATACGGCCGATCTTGCTTACGTGGCTCAACGCGCCAAAGAAGTTTTCACTTAAAAAAAACCGAGTAAGTCAAAACGTGCTTGAAATAGTTGTACGCTCGAAAACATTATTTTGTACATTTTTTTTGCAATGAGATATGGTAGCTGCCAGTCAGTTCCAAGCGGAAGTGCAAAGTAGCGTCCACTATAATATTTAATGACTAGCTGTGCCCACAAGTCCTTCCGCGTAGAACCTAATGTAAAAAAAACAGTGTCTAATAAAATCATCTGAATATATTAAGTCCGTTTACTATTGTCTCGTACTTAAGTCGCGTCGTCATTAAAATTACAATAACTTTTGATAGAGTGAATCGATTATAATTAAACAACGACTAAGTTATTCTCGAGGATATGTTATATGATTTTGTTGGTGAGGTTTTATCGTGAACCCAGTACTTTAGCAGTGATGCCTGTTCATACAAACAGACAGACAAACATTTCTAAAAATGATTGAAATGTATTTTATTATTTATTCCTAGACACCTACAACATTTTTTTTCAGGAAAATCGAAAAAGTACAGACACTTTAGATTTACATTCTTATTATATGTATAAAAGACGGATTTCCGCAAAGTAACATCTTGGTCAATTAAATTACCACTAAGCGACCGTGTCGCGTCGCTTCAATCCAACTATTTATTACAATTATTTTTCTTTTTTAAAAGGGCTCCAAAATCCTTATGCACTATGACCTTTGCATGACTTGAGACGTTGCCGGTATTGAGTGATTTATTCCTTCTATATTTTTTAACGTTTTAAGCAATCTATTACACAAAAGTTGCGATAACATTCCTTCAAAATGATAACAATTGAAAAAGCCTTTATCTTGGAACTAATGACTTTAAAGTATCGATAGGAATACGGTACCAAAATTCTGTCATAGATGATGAGTTTGTCTATAGTCATGGAGTGTAGAGTTAAGGAGAACAATCTCTCTGTATGAAAAAGTGTCCGTAAAAATGCGTTAAATGATGTGACGGTGCCAATAATGTTGTAAGTAAAAAGCTGTAGATATGTCATAAGCGTTTCGAGAGCGCCTTGTTAAAAGTCGGCTAGCTAGCTACTATTTTTTTTTTTTTTTTTTATTGTAGCTCGGCAAAGTGACTGTACTGTGCCTGATGGTAAGCACAGTACAATCCAAAAACAATGGCGACCGCCGAAAGACATACTATCCATCGCCGGTCGCCGCTGTCATGTCGGCCTGAAAGCGACCCAGTTAGGGACAGCCCCCCCCCCCCCCCCTGGTTGCTGGATATACACCGGCTGATCCCGGAACGCGACACGCCCAAACGTGCCACTATGGCGGGTGTTCCACCTGGTGTACGGTGGTCGCGATCCAGTCGGGTACAGACACCCTACCACCCCGCAAACCCCGCTACTGTAATATCAGTATCGTGCCAGCGTTAATAGAAGCATATCGTGTACCGATCGTTTCATAAAATGCCTCAAAACTATGGCAAACGCCTCCTGTATTATAAGATATTGCACAAACTATGCAAGCAAAATTTCTTACAAATTATGTATTCTCATATCATTAATTTACTATTATCAAAGAATTTTATTAGATTTAACACTCAAAAATCACTAAACGTATTATTTAAAGTTCACAAAAATTCTATAACACTCAACGTTTTCTTACAGCAGTTATTTTAAGTTATATTTACAAGATTATTTCGGACTATTCATAGCCTTTGCTTATGCTAGCGCCATTTTGGAGAATCTCGGAACTATTATTTAGTACTTAGAACTGGACTCTTTTTCAACATGTCCCCCATATGAGATTCTCCTTAATCCCTACCTATCTATAGTAAAGGTTGCGGGGCGAGGGAGGAGCGAGGCATTGACGTCATAATTACTGGGTAGTAAACAACACTATCAGACTGGATATACACACCTGCCATAAAATAATAACATTCTTATTGAGGTGCGTACCGACACCAGGTATGATGCAGCCACTTCATTTTACCCTGACAAAAATTAAACAAAAATTCTGACGGTTCTAATTACTCCAACATAATAATACTAAAGAATAAACGAGATAGGTATAGTCTAAATCAAAAATACTTTAATAAATTTAGGCCCTGAGAACGCGCTTATGAACGTCAAAACTACCACCGGTTCGGACAAACAACCCAGTCATGAAGAAGAACTCGAAAGGAAATCGATCGGGTTTATCTTTCTATCGTACACTAGCTTCTGTTCGCGACTTTGTTCGTGTGGAATAGTTACTTAAGGCTAACGTTAACACGTAATGGAAGCTCTCAAAAGGAAAACAAAACCCGATTTTTAGAAATTCTTCATTGGTGTTGGCTTGTCTTAGCGCGTTCAAGAAGACAAACTCTTCAACTTTATAATATTACTATGAAAGTACTTATAGATATTTTAATAAAGTTTTTAGCGAGTGCATAGAGAGTGGTGTTAATTCAGGACATCGTCGTATGTCAAGATTTTACTGATAAATAAAAGATTTTTTTTTATATTTTCCAGAGTAGACGATATTATTCAGATTTTTGATAGACCCCAAGTAACAACGGCAGAATTTGACACGTCGTTTGACACGTTGGGCAAGTGAAGGGGACAACGAAAATAAAATAAGGTTCAGGAATTCGTTTATATTCATTATAATTGGACTTGTAGTTGGTATTAGTGTGACCACATTTTTTTCTAGGACTTCAACTCGTCAAATAATTGTTCAGGGTCTTGATATCTTATTATTATTTTTTTCTTCTAGCACGGCAAAATGACTGAACTATGCCTGATGGTAAGCACAGTCCAATCCAAAAACAATGGCGACCACCGAGAGACGCACTATCCATCGCTGGTCGCCGCTGTCATGCCGGCCTGCATATTAGTACCTACATATACCCTAAGTACTGTTTAAATATTTTTCTAGGCCGATTCACTATGCTTAGGCCCCTATGGCCTTTACTGTAAAATGTTATACGTAACGATTCTTACAGAAAACTCTTTTTAAAAATAAAATAAGATTTGAAACAAACATTTATTTTTAAAGCCAGAGGTAATAAAAAAAATTGTAAATTGGTTTCAATTAATCAATTTTATATTAAAACTAGCTGACCCGTGCAACTTCGTCTGCACCAAATCGGTGATCACTGGTGCCAATTATATTTTTAAACGCGAAAAAAATTAATATAACTAAAACCTTATTGCAGTCACACCATCGGTTTCCAATTGTGAATCCAAACTATCAAGGGACTCAATCGAACATATACCCAGATGGTATGTGAGAAATCTTTTAAAATAAGCCTACAACCCGTTCGTAGCAACCAACATATATTGGTGGTAATGTGAAAAAAAGCTTTAAAGGTCTATAGACCCCCAGTTTCTAACGAAGTTCCTTTCCCATTTTTGTAGACGTTTACTATACAGTCAGTAGAGTTTACATTATAAAATATCAAGTTGATAGAGTTAAATTATAAATTAAACGATAAAATGTATTCATAAAATAAAATAATAATGAATGAAACACTGAATAATATCATAACTATTTTCAACTTGTATTAAAACTTTTTCACACTCCATTGTATTGAAGAAAAATATAAATATTAAAAAGATATGAGCACGACGCGTCAAATGTCACTTGCCTGTAACTATTTGTCTAAGAGCTAGCAACGGTTTCGAAAAAGAAAATAAGCCAGTTTTTATATATCTTTATGTTCTTCCGAACAGAGTGCGCCTGGCTGCCGGTAAACGTTGCGTTTATTAGTGCATATCGCACCTTTACAGGCAAAAATATTGATTTTTATATAATTTTTGAGTGTTTTGTTTTTTACTAACTTTGAAACGCTACTAATACATGAAATTATCATTGCCAGACATTTTTGTTATTAACAATAATGTGCCCGATGCTATTTTTTTTGTAAATAAAATAAAGTATGTCCAAACCATGTTAAGATAGCTGTAATTTTAATATTATTATTACTTATTTTTTAATAAAGGCTTAGTCGCCTTCTCGGCTATATCGCCTAAGTGACATACAACTATATACTAATAAGAATGACAATAAACTTAACAATAGCTTATATTAATTTTGTACAATTATTTAGCGTCTTTCGAAGTGGGGTCAGACAATAACGAATTGTACAAACCAGTGTGGAACGAACCAGAAGCATTAAGCCGAGATCTAATATCTTCGTTTCGAACACATTCTGCCAGGATGTGGTGCACATCATCGATGAGTTCACAACTCTGGCAGAGTGGTTATAGTACTTTACGCATCATGTAGGCGAAGTATTTAAATGGGATGTGTTCTGAGCGTAATCTTATTCCTGTGATTGCTTCCTGATGGCAAATCGTACTGTCATCAATCCATGGTGACCTTAAGGGGCGTGGCTGAATCGTTCTGTACCATATTCGTTTTGTTTTAGAACGCTCATCAAAGTATTCCTTCCAATGCGAGTAACAGCTATTTTTAAATACTGAGCATACATCCAAGTAAGTTGGTAAAATATTAATAGGAGCGCCTTCGGAGGATCCTTCTCTAGCTAAAAGATCAGCTCTTTCATTCCCAGTTATACCTATATGAGAAGAGATCCATTGTAAAACAATTACTTTGTTCTTTGCTTTGAAATCTAGTAATTGTTTCAAAATAGTGTTTGTAGGCTATCGGTATTCCTCGAAAAGTCGAGGTACATCGCGCTACGTGTTGAAGAACACTTTTTGAATCGGATAAAATAACAATCTTAATGGACTCAGTTGATTGTGCAAATGATAAGGCCTATTACTAATTACTAATACTAATTACTAATTGCTATTAATTCAGTGTGCATAATTGAAATATTTTCATCAATTTGAAATTTCATAAAAGTTTTGGAATTTGACTCAAAAAATGCGGCTCCTAAATAATTATCAGCTTTAGGTCCGTCAGTGTATATTTTAACAAAATTTTGATAATGTTTATTTATAAATTGAAGACAAATATCTTTTATTTTAACAACATCATATTGACGCTTCGGCTTCCAAATACCATCTACATTTATTTTAATTATATTGTGCAAATCAATGTTATCGACCCAGGTGTGTAAAGTGAACATTTCATGTTTTATACTTGTTTGACTTGGAGTATTTTTATATTGAGAAAAAATAGTGGTCTTTTTCTTTTACGCCAATAGAGTCATTGGAAAGAGGTGGACAGTTCTTCTAATACATTAGTTAGTTCGTTCTTTTCAAATGACTTAAATTTAAATAAAATTTTGCCAGCTTAATATTGTCTCCTAAGATGTAACGGACATATGCTCAATTCGCTTTCCATAACATGGATTGGAGTACTTTTAATGAAACCCCCGATAATTCTCATGGCCTGGTTTTGGACTTTTTCAAGTTTATAGAGATTAACCTGAGCACTACTATCATAAAGAAAGCTGGCATAGTCAATACGACTGCGTGTAATATTGAAGTATAAACGAACTAAATGTTATGGATGAACACCCCAATTAAAACCGGCTAATGCTTTGAAAACGTTTAGAAACTTAGAGCTAGATACTGCAACTGCATTGATATGTTTACCCCATTTTATGTATGATAAAGATAGCGATAATTGTGGAAGCGCCTGTTATAGACGCATGTATTCAAGATGACGTCAGTCTCGAGTCATATGTCTACGTTTATCGTTGTTTTTCGTTTACGGTGTTTACGGTGAAATCTCAATATCATAATGGTTAATAAAATGAAATATGTTCTTTGCAATGGAAAAAATAAAATGGTTTGAAATCAATTATTTTATTTATAAAGAATATCATCGGGCACATTGTACAAAATTGTCTGGCATTGATAAATTCATGTTTTTAATAGCGTTTAAAAGTTACTGAAAAAAAATGTTCCTTAAATTATTTATAACCCAAAATTTTAACCTGTAAATGTGTGATGCGTATTAAAAAACACAACGTTAACCGGCTACCAGGTATTCTGAATTCTGTTTGGAATGGCATAATATATTTTCATTTTAAAGAACCAGTTTTTCTAAAATTCTCGTTCTTCCAACATTGCTGGCTCTTGTACTAAGGTGTCGCAAAAAAGTCTAGTTACATTAACTACAATTTTTTGTCTTTCGTTATCCTGGAGAACCCCTTGCGTTTTATGGGACAAAAAGTATCCTAAATGTAACCTTGGAATATTAGTTATTATTGTGTCAAGTTTCGTTAAAATCGGTTCAGTACTCTCAGCGTGATGCGTGTTCACAGGGACAGAAAGACAGACAGACAGACAAAAATTGTAAAAAGATTATTTTTGGCTTCTATATCGATAACCAAGTCTACCCTGATCAAAATTTTCAAAAAATATTTAATGTACAGATTTGACCTTGCTACAGTTTTATTATAGTATAGATATAGCTTCAAATATACAACGATGAAAATATTTCCCCAAGAATAAACTCATGGGCACAAGCTAGTCTCTGATACATTCCCCACACTCCTACAATATATCGACAGAAAATGGGAACTAGGAGACGGTTGCCATGGTAACTCATCCCACAACGCCCGGGCTCATCTCCGCAATGCTACGCGGCTGAACGAGACGGCAATATCTATCTCTGTCGCACTTAGGAAGAAGCCGGAACCACCTACGTACCTAGTTCAGACTTGACTATAACCTAAGTTGGCTATGAATTGTGGGTAGGTAGTTTTGGTCAAGTCACACGTGTATCAAATATTTTATTTTAACCAGAGGTTAACGTTGGATTAATTTACGTTTGGAATTATGGTCAGTGGTTTTAATCTATACTAATATTATAAAGAGATGAAGTTTGTGAATTTGTGCACTTGAGAGCCAGTGCATCTAGTTATGATGTTTTTACCATCTTAGTGCATATTGTCATTTAACATCATATGAGATTATGGTAAAACGCTAAAGCCTACAAAGTTTATAAAAAACAAGTGTATGCTACAAGATGGAAGCTTTGTAGTATGATTTGGCCAACAAGCACTTCTCCCTACCATGATAATCACCACATTGTTCGCTAGCGCCGGGACTTAAGATTTAATGGTCGCTACGTAGCTTGTATTAAGCCTCAGCATAATTTGAATAATATCATTACATAGTATAAAACAGTCACCTACCGCGTCTGTCTGTCTGTCTGTTCGCGATAAACTCAAAAACTACTGAACGAATTTTCAAGCGGTGATTCACGGGGAACGTGTTGGTATATCATTTGTCAAGGATTTTTTTATAATTAGGGCGGGACAACGTCTGCCGGGCCCGCTAGTCTTAAATAAAAAGCGCAGAGTAATACGTCTGGTTAATAACTAAGACAAGAGCTTATATTTCATTCATCAAACAATAAACCATCTAATTCTCCTTTTTACTTACAATGACAATTATAAATAGATTGCTTAAGCATTTATACTTATTGAAAAAACTATAACAAACACTCAAGTCCAGTGACCTAAAGTGCATGCTTAAGAGGCTCCTTATCGATGCATCAATACTCATCTCCATTGTCGGCTCTCCTTGATTTCCTAATTTGGTTAGAACACTGCCTTATACATTGTCTCTGGCGTCAAACAAATTCTAAAATCTCTGTTTTTCCCTATAAAAATATTGAGGTTCCATTGTGTTATAAAATTTATAACGCAAACAATTATGAGCCATCGAAGGACGCCTGGTAGATGTGAAACACCGAAATTATTTTATACAGGTAATATGCATAAAAGGATAGCTTATGAAAGGAATTAAATATGGCCTAATCAAAAATTAAATATTAGGTTTTTTGTTCCAAGAAAAAGATGATTGTTTATGCAATAAACTTTTATATTAATTAAACACAAAATTCAAAGTCATATAGTGTGACAACACATACCGTGGCGACGCGTCGCCACGCCAATAGTCGAGTCTGGTCCGCCGGTATAGATATTTCATATCAATAATAAATAAAATCATTACTGTAAGGTTTGGCCTAAACTAAAATGCCAATCAAAGATCACTTGTTAGCTAGTTGGATTGGATTAGGAAAAAAAATGAAAAATACTATATTCGATTTAGGCCATAAGAAGACGCTTATGTTCGTAAAAACTACCACCAGTTAGGAAAACAACCCAGTCATCGAGAAGAACCGGCAAGATACTTGATCGGGTTTAAGGTTTTAACATATATATTTAAAATACGTTACACGATACAATCGTTATTAGTGGATGCGCAGAGAGTGGTCAATTCCAAACTTCACCATAATTCACATAGTGATCCACTCTATAACAGCCGTTTGACACCAAAAGCGGCTTGACAGAATAAACTATAGGTTAAAGATTGAGGGTAACTTGCCGCTAAAGCGTGGCTGTATCGATCGTGGTGTCCCGGCCGGCGACGACCACACCCCGTTAGGCAACTTTTACGTTACCAAGCCTTTTTGGTACTAACAACGTAAGCGATATTAATTAACCTTAAAACACACATTTAATTAATACATTCATATTACCTTTCACTCGTGTCAATGTAGGTTTAATCTATATCTCAAAAACAGTACATTTTTTCTGGTTTAAAGGTATCCATGTCCTTTCATGTAGCCGTGACATCGTATATGCAAAATTTCACGATGACCAGTTGAGTAGTTGTATTTCAGAACGAAAATTTTTGTAAATCTGAAATCATTTTATTTCTTTATTTCAAACCGTTGAAGCAGCACACGCCATATTATATAATTTTTGGTGATTTTAGTTACATTTATTGTGATTAATTATTGGAAAAATAGATTTACCAAAATAAAAAGTAGGCTATAGCACTTAGGGATAATATATCTTTCTAATAAAGAATGAGTTTTCGAAATTGGATCAGTAATACCGGAGATTACCCCGAACATCCGAACTCACAAACTTTACTTCTTTATAATGTTAGTATAGAATAGCTGTGCCCGTGACTTTATCTACTTTTGTTTCGTAATTAAGTCGCGTCGTCATTAAAATTACAATAACTTTTGATAGAGTGAACCGCTTTTAATGAAACTAAGACTAAATGTTACTCGAGGATATGCTTTATGATCTTCTTGGTGAGGTTTTATCGTGAACGCAGTACTTTAGCAATGATGCAGACAAACAGATGGACAGATAGATAGACAGTCAAACAGACATTTCTAAAAATGATTGAATGATCTATTACTTATTCCAAGACACCTGCAATGTTGATGGTTCAGTAATTAGATACTGTGTTTGAACACCATTTCGTAGGCCCTAAATCCTCCAACGAGGATTCATATTCAGTAAAAGAAAACATCCTTATGAAACCATGTTAGGGATTTTTCTAAGTTCGTCCGACTATCTCATTTTCGTGTTGAAAATCTATCAACAAACACTTATATTCCGGTAGTTGTAGTTGAGAGCCAGTCTTTGGTTTATCATGCTTAATCTTAGATCACACCGTTATTTACCGTCAGGTGAGATTGTTGTCAAACGTTAATAAAACCTAAAACCTAAAATTTATTTCAAAAAATTTAAGCCGTCACGGGACGCCTGGTGGATGTGAATCACATGTGTAACGTAGTAAACAACACTGAAATACATACACTATAGGTATGCGAGCTCAATGCGGCAAGAGATTGCGCACAGTCGCTTGCGCATGACATTGCGTCGCCACGTCTGGCACAAGCGCCACGGCCTGTATCGCCACACACCACGATTCGATTTAGGGTATTACATCGCGTATTTAATCTGAACTTAATAATTGGAAAATGGAAATGATAAAATCAATAGTATACAATTATCAGTCAAGTATCAATAGTAGACAAGATATCCAACTATAAATTTTAATTGCAATCTGCGTATTAGAATACGCAATACATAATAAATACAATCATTCATATGATAGACACATTGAAAACTGAGCACAATAGCTATTGAAATCATTGAATCATTTTAAATTGAGCCATGGACGCTGCCATATTGGCGTTGATTGCTCTACCGAGCGCCTTTCACTTTATCCCTACTCCGCGGTCGCGCGTCGGCTGTAATGCGACATGCGATAGATGGACGAAAAAATTGGAGGCGATGGAAGAAAAGTTGCAATTTAAAAATTAGTAATAATAAAGATCTCTTATAGATATTTTTGTTAGTATACATCTATACTAATACTTATATTATAAAGCTGAAAAGTTTGTTTGTTTGAACGCGCTAACCTCAGGAACTACTGGTCCGATTTGAAAAAATCATTCAGTGTTAGATAGTTTTTTTTATCGATGAAGGCTATAGATATATATCATCACGCTAATACCAATAGGAGCGGAGCACCAATGAAGAATGTTTCAAAATCGGGGTTAAGGTTTGTATTCTTTAAAAATATTTTCACCTACATAAACGAAGCCGCGAGTTAAAGTTAGCGTTAGCCCAGAGTAACTATGCCACGCGGACGAAGTGGCGGACAGAAGCTAGTATTAGCATAAACATCAATTCTGTTAATAGCGTGAAATGTTGCCATGGCGACGCTGACCCCCCACGCCCCGCGACCCCAGACGAGTGCATCATACCCGTCGCAGTTCCCTGGCAACGGTCCAGGTCTTTATTGATCTGTGGAGTAGTGACCGACCACACCCCGCCAGACCGCATCCCCCAATACTCTCCACACCCCTCCTGTACTGCATTCGAATTACTTGAGGCTTTTTTAATTTATAAAGTTTTACGACCACATAGCAATCTTACTTAATATTAAAATACAAATGTAGAAAATTGTGATGATGGATTGATTTTTGTCACTATTTATTAAACTTTACAGTAACATAGCTTCATCGTCATCATCAGCTTGCGTAAGCCTGATCACAAAATAAGATATGAGCATAATCACCACGTCAGCCCACGACGTATTAGCGATTTCAAACTCCGAGAAAGTCACATTTCTATTTTTTCCCACATATTGTAGTACAATAACAACATTTCTCAGGTTCAGGTTTCCTCACGATGTTTTCCTTCACCGTCAGCTGATACTGTTATCAATTTAAATTAGTAAATATACGCGAATTTCGTAAAAATCGTTAGTACATGCCAGGGTCAAACCTACCCATATATGGTTGATATTCCACCGGTCAAAACAAACAAACCACCATGACTCCTTATACATTACAAATAACATATACAACAAACACAAAGATATTATTTAAATCGATCAAAATCTATCTATACGTATAATAAGAATGTAAATCTAACGTGTCTGTACTTTTTATATTTTTGTGAAGAAAGTTGTTGCAGGTGTGTAGGAATACAAATACATTTCAATCCTGGAGCAACATTTAGTATTGTCTTCATTAAATTCGGTTTACTATATCAAAAGTTATTGTAATTTTAATGACGGCGTGACGAAGTAGATAAGTGAATGGACTTAATACGTTCAGATGATTTTATTAGTCATTTGAGTAAGTTGGAAAAATTCTGACATTTGAGTGCTATATCGACGTAAGCTGCATAAATCGTCAAAATTAAGTTAAAATAATGTATAGCGTCTTTATTTGAAGATATGAATACAGACTTAGTCGCGTGATGCCTCTAGTCTAAACAAACGATAATTTTGAAGCGAAGTTTGTTAATAACGTGTCCGGACACCGCGTCGATGGACGTAGGTTCAAATCGTAGCAACCGAGTCAGACCTTTCGATGAAGGAAAACATTGTGAGAAAACCTGAACCTGCGAAATGTTCTTGTAGTATGTATATACTGTATAAACATTAAACTCGATCTCTCAAAGTATGAAATCGCCAATAAGTCGTGGGCGTGGTGATTATGCCCATAACTTCTTTAGAGATGAGGCTTGTAGCTCTGCAGTGGGTCTCTTACACGGTGATGATGATTGATTTATCAGTCAGTTATTATTCTAATTATATAGCATCACAAATAATAAAATAATAGATACTTATATAACGACACTGTAGGCTACAAGTTGAATAATAAACAGTAGACATGATCGATATTGTAGGGCGCATCACGTTTTGCGCTGAGGGGTGTGAACCACCCCACGTTAAAAGGATAGGAGGCAAGCCAAACGAGATTAATATATAACACGCCATTTTTTTACATTTTATTTTTGGAAAATCTTCTAGACCTTTAAAACTGAAACTTGGGGTTTTTCGGGGGATTTTATTTTGCCATTTTATATTCTACTAGCTGTCACCCGCGGCTCCGGACGCGTTTTTTTTTAATGTATTAAAGAAATGTAAAATTGTAAGTAGGTGTGTACATTACAGAAATGCTTTTTCAAAAACATTTGTAACTACGATACGCACGCCATCTACTGTAACATGTAACGTGTACATTAGATATGTGAATACGAATATTATATCGAATGGGAATGGATTTATCATCAGCAGCATACCTGGTACTTTAACCTACTATATACCACCCTCAGTGCTCACTAACACTATATAAGAAAGTAATGAAAATTTTAAACTGTACATTATCAAACAATATGTGTTCAATTATTTATTATATAGATATAACATGCCCATATTGTCGATATAATTGTGTTACTCTATTATTTTGTTTTAATCACTGAGTTATGTAGATGCAAACGCGATAAATAAAATAAAATGGCCGCCAAATTAAGCAAAATGATAATATAATTCATATTACAAACATTTATTCTTGGAGTCCAGTATAGCGCACGTCTCACGCGGTTTTTTACAGTAAACAAATTACTTTTGATCAATTTCACACGAACAAATGCACAGAGAGAGACGAACTTCTTAGCCTTCCATGGATTCACCGTGCGGGTGCCGGGTCCATCGTGTGGCAGAGGGAGAAACTCAGAGCAGTTCCCAGGACTTGCGACCCAGGTGGAGGTTTAAGGAGGCCCCCTTTGAGATGCGCATCAACGCTCACCTTCACTGCTCGAGTTTCCCGCCCTGCCTAGCCAAATTTGGTAGGAACCTGTTAGTGCAGCCTTTGATACTCGTTCTAAAATAGTAACAGTTCATCACTACATAGTGTAAAATAAAGTCCTCTGGTCTGTCTGTTTATTTGTTCGCGATAAAGTCAAAAACTACATAACGAATCTTCATGCCGTTTTCATCAGCAGATGGAACGGTTCATGGGGAAGGTTTAAGTATAATTTGTCAAGGTTTTCTTTTTATTATCAGGGCGAGACAACGTCTGCCGAGCCCACTAGCTTAAAATAAAATAGCTCATTAGTTAGCTGCGAGTGAAAGTATCGTGAAAATCAGTTCAAGCATTTCGGATATTCCACTGCGGCCGAAGGAGAATAAAAAACCTAAATTACTTTTTGTGAGGTCCGCTGTCTACCAGTGAATATCCCGTGAAAATTGGTCTAACCATTTTGGAAATTGCAATGCAGACGAAGCCGCGGACAAATAAAATAGAATATGTCAACCGTTATAATTTCGGCTATCTGACAGTAAAACTCCCGTTAAAATAGGTCCAGCAGTTTTGGAGATTACCCGGAACAAACAAACAGACAGACAAAATATAATATTTCGACCGAATATAAAAACATTTTTTTTTGTTATTTGTAGCTATATCCATTCACCAAAAAGTTATTATTTATTTTTACATACACACACTTTATTTTTATACGTAATAGATTGCAAATAAAAAGTTGGAAACAAAACTTACGTAGAATAAACTTTTTGAATAGGAACACAAAATAATCTTTGAAAATGTTTGCGATAGAAACTTACCACGTTACCATAGCAACGTACATAATACTAACACGCAGCGAAAGCAATCAAAACTCTTCATTGGCGCTCCTCTCCTATTGGCGTGATGATATATAGCATAAAGCCTTCCTCGGTAAAAGAGTCCGAAATCGAGAGGTTTTTTCAAAACGGACCAGTAGTTCCTGAGATTAGCGCGTTCAACCAAACAAACAACCTCTTCAGCTTTATATATTAGTATAGATTCATAATCTTGTGTTACTTGACTTTATATTTTGTAATATTGGTGGTATTTTACCTAATATAGTTCGATTATTGTGCTCAAGTGAAATGGATGGAAAATAATACCACGGGGTGTATGAGTTCTGGGATGCCACAAAAACTCCCTGGAAAGTTCTAACAAAGGGGTCCACCATCTAAAACATTGAAATGATCACAGGACACTTATAATATTATTAACAATTCGACAATGGCAGCAATTATTGCCAAAAATAAAATGTACAGTACAGTCAATTTGTCGCGTTACAATAAAAAACAAGAAAGAAATTAATTTTTAGTGAAATTTCCTACTTAAAGATTAGATAGAATTAAATATGTAATTAATTACTCGAGACAATTACGTAAAGCAATTAAGGAATTATTTTGGGAGTTTTTAAATATAAACGTCAAATTTATTTAAATAATATCGCATTCTGCTATTAATTTTAAAATATTATGCTAATTTTAATGTTGGGTTTGATGTACGATTAGTAACAGTAAAAGTTACCGACAGACGTTCTTTCAGCTATAATTTTTTAAACAGAAAATTTAAAAACAATTGTATAATTTATCCTGTCTTTGTTATAATAGGTATCTATTATAATGATTTCTACATTTATAATTAATTGTAATTATTTAATATTACCTTTATAATATTTTTATGAACTAAAATGATATGCAAATGATTTAAACATCTCCTTCCGGTACCGCTACAACACGTCCGCGACGCGACCGGAACATTATCACTAGCGCCACCCAATTAGAGAGTTATGCCTTATATAAAAGGCAAGACGTCGTTAATCGGACATACTAGGTCCGTTCCGTCGGCGTGGAGCCCTTGAGTACGCTACTCGTGCGATACTGTGACACAAAATCTTACATCACTGCGACAATATTACACATATAACCTCCATACACGCACACATGCTTACACATACAAAGTGGAAGGGTTTTATTTTCCCTTGTCAAAACTGAAATAGTTTAGAAAAATTATCCGACATAAAATACATATAAGAGTTGTCGAGGTATGTGTGCTTGGTACACATATATGTTTCAATAACTCATATAAGTATGATTATGTAGCTTAGGTTAAGTTAGCTCAGAACTTGCACTACTGAACACAATGGACAGAGACCCATGGGAACGCCCTTATATCCGGCTATACAGTTTCTGCAACCAGAGTTTTTAGTGACAATTCTCTCTGTGCTATTTCCACTACCGTTTGGAGCTTGGTCACCAGCGCTAGAAAGTAATGATCAGGACGAAATACCTACCGTCACACAAGAAGAGCTAGATGCAGCGGTGAGACGTTTCCGGATGGAATCCCTGGGCGAGCATGGGTCATTGCCCAGGAATTCTTGTAGGAGAGACTCAGGCGGCTCTTCAGCTCCTGTCTGGATGCTGGCATTTTCCCTTCGCAATAGAAGCTGGGGTATCTCGTCCTGCTGAAGAAGCAGGGTCATCAAAGTGACTCTCCATCGGCCTATCGCTCAATCGTCCCTTTGGACGAGGCAAGCAAGCTTTTTAATCACCTCTGTCATACCGGACTCGGACTTTCTGAGTCGCAGTACGGATTTCGAATAGATCGATCCACAATAGATGCGCTCATGAGGGTCAAAGACTTCCCAAACGAGGCAACTTCCCGAGGCGGTGTGTTACTTGAGATATCATTGAATATTTCCAACGCATTGAACTCTCTGCCTTGGGAATGTGTCAGACAGGCCTTAAGGTACTTTGAGGTTCCAGCCTGGTGGTAGAATCCAGGTACGTTACATGGGTGGGCCCGGATGGCAATAGATCCCAGAGAGAAATGTTATGCGGTGTCCCACAGGGGTCGGTCCTTGCACCGCTCTCGTGGAACATCGGTTAGTATGGGGTGCTGTGTGCAGCACTCTTACCAGGAGCGTCTACGATCTGTTACGCAAACGACACTCTGACGATGGCCCGAAGAAAAACCCTGAGAGACGCCATGAACTTAGCCACGGTGAGTGTGGCACAAGTCATCGAAAGAATAAGGTACATATAGCTGGAAGTAGTTCTGCATAAAACGCAATCCATTTGTTTTTATGGTGCAGGTAGAAGCCCTCCACGCGGCACTCGCCTAAGCATAGGGGGAGTTCACATTGCGGTAGCTCCTGCAATAAAATATCTGGAGCTAACTATGAATAGTTGATGGTCCTTTCAGGAACATTTCTGCCAAGTGGCGCCAAAAGCAATACGGACTGCTTCTGCACTAGTGATACTCCTACCGAATCTTGGAGGAGCCGGTCCCAACAACCGTAATCTGTACATGAACGTGGTCAGATCCATGGTTCTGTATAATGCACCGGTGTGGTGCGAAAAGCTGTCGACGGAAAATCGTGCAGCTATCCGTAAAATCCACAGGATTCTGACAAACAGAGCAATAGGTGGGAATACCATGGGTGCTGGTAGCCCATTATCAGGCTCGATTGTACTTTTGGTGTGCGATAAGGACAGCTCGAAGAGAAATCATCGCATCAAGAGAGAAGGAAGTCGAGAAAACGCGGCTGCAGGACAACATGATGGAAAAATGGCAGGACTCTTTGGAATCACCGTCCGCAGGGCGCAGAGCGATAGAGGCGATTTACCCTGTTTTTGATGAATGGGTGAACAGAACTCATGGTTCGCTGACATTCCGACTAGTGCAGATACTTACCGGACATGGATGTTTCGGTAAATATCTGCACCAGATCACTGGCAAAGAACCAACGCCACTATGTCATCATTGCGACGAGATCTTGGACACGGCACACAACACACTTTTGAAGTGTGCGGGGCATGGGTGGGAGAACGCCATGCGCTCATAATATTAATCGGAAAGGATTTGTCATTACCGACCGTAGTTAAGTCCGGAACGAGGCAGTGTGGGGAGCTGTTGCCTCATATTGTGACTCGATTATGTTGCAGAAAGAAGTGGCGGAGCGAGCTAGGGAGAGGGATGCCAATGCACCTGCGATACATCGCCGGAGTGCTAGGCGAGGAAGGAGGAGAAGTGGAGGTGACTTCCACCAGAGGTCACCCTGAGAAAACCTCCCATGTAGGCCACGTAGGGATGGGGGGAGACCTCGGGGTGGCTGAGGCAGAGGAGGAGCAAACCTCGTTAAAAATATTAATGGGGGCGGTCGGCGGAAGGGCTTCGCCTCTCCGCTACCGGCTGAACCCAGGAGGGAAAAGGCGGGGGCCCCGACCTGTCATTACACGGGTTTGGTGGGCTGGGAGGCAGTCTCGCAACCGGGCTACCTCAGCAGAGTGCGGCGCGAAAGCGTCTGCCGCCGAGAGTGTCGCGGAGCTTGCTCACGCAACCCCGTGACACCACTCATAGTGTGGCATAGGTTGTCGTGGAGTTTTAGTCGGTTCAAGTCACCGAAAGGCACCGTCAGCTACGGCCTAGTACATGATATGACATGGGGAGTCCATAACAAATTTTCTCTCCACGTTAAATTAAAAAAAAAAGGTTAGCTCAGATAGGTCGCGAATTGCATGTATCAGGCCACAACCCTTTGAGTTAGTTGCCTCAATAAAATCGGTCGAGTGCCTTAAGCGCTCGCCTTAGTAGTTCGGTAAAGCTGTTAAGACCTTGTTAGTTCAATAGCGTAGTCAGAACTAGATGTAACCGCAACTTCGCACGCATTTTTTTAAATTGTATTAAAAAAATATAAAATTGTGAGACCATGTACAATTATAGAAATGCTCTTTAAAAACAACTAAGTACGACACGCACGCCACTTACAGTAACATGTAACGTACACATTAGATATATAAATACTAACAGTGTGTCAAATGAGGTTTATCATCAGCAACATATATGGAACCTTAACTCACCATATAACTACCTCAGTGATCACTTACACTGTATAAGGAACAAATAAAATGAAACAATGACTTAATGATGTTATTATAATGATATAATATGCCCAAATCGTCAATAAGTAATACGTTTATGGACTAATATCTTATTCGAAAGACCCCTTCTAAAATTACTATTAATAATTATAATGTTGAATTGAAAACAATGAATGAGCGGACGTCTTGAAATCTTGCATAAATATAAATCGAGTTATAAAACTGTACATCTGTCTAAGCAGTATTTAATATTCGACAATATGCATAGTGCTCATGGAACTCGATACAATATTTTTATATGTTATTATGGTTACTGAGTTATTTAGACGAAAGCGCTGTAAATAAAACAAAATGGCCGCCAAAACTACCAAAAAGACAATATAATTCAAATAAGGTACATATCATATACTAGCGGGCCGGGTGGACGTTGACCTGCCTTGATAAAAAAATATCTAAAATTCAATCGCAGTGCCACCTACCGTGCCCAACTGTGAATCTAAACCATTCTCGGATCTACTGGAACACGCACACAAAATTTCATCAAAATCGGTTTAGGAGGAGATCAGTAACATACACACGTACAGAAGAAATTTATGTATATGGTTATATATATAAACTTCGAATTTCGAGTTAAAGATATTACGAATTTCAAAATGTCAGTCTAAACAAAATACTAATAGAAAAATAAATGCTGCCGTGCGTAGCGGATAACGCGCCGAGAGATGGCCAAAATGTTTAAAAAATTAATATCCACCCGTGCAAAGCCGGGACGGGTCGCTAGTGTAGTAATATAAAATAAAGAGTCGAAACTAATTACTCTATAGAAAACGAGTAGGAAAACCGCTAGAATCTGCTAGTCTATAAGTATAACAAAGTAGCTTCTGCTCACGACTTCGTCCGCGTGGAATAGTTAGTTCGCGCTAACGCTAAAAAAGCCCCGATTTTGAAACATTCTCCATTGGTGCTCAGGTCCTATTGGTCGCAGCGTGATGATGATAGTCTATAGCGTTCCTTGATATTTGAGCTATCTAACACTGAAAGAACTTTTCAAATCGGACCAGTCGTTGCAGAAATTAGCGTGTTCTAGCAAACAAACTTTTCAGCTATATAATACTAGTATAGATAAACGAACACTATGGTTCAACACATTTGTCTACCGATTTTTCAATTTATCTTTTATTAGCGGGACCGGCAGACGTTGTCCCGCCCTAATTATAAAAAAAACCTGGACAAATTATATACCAAAACGTTCCCCGTAAATCACTGTATCCACTGGTGAAAACCGCATAAAGATCCGTTCAGTAGTTTTTGAGTTTATCGCGAACAGACAGACAGACAGACGCGGTAGGGGACTTTGTTTTATACTATGTAATGATTTAGAAGCTATTAAAAGAGCTTTAGTGTCATCAAGAAATCGGAAATAGTTACTTTTAATTCAATACCATCTTAATTAGTCTTATGTAATGTATATTTATTTGTTTTTTGGCTATATCAATTCGTGACAGAATGGAGGCATCTGTTTTTTTACTTGATTCAAAGTGATTCTAATCAATCAGTTCATATTTAGACCACAACAACAATGACAATGTGATTTCTAACAAAATTAAAATAGGTAACGATTGCCAAAATATGTTATTTTAACTATTCCACATCCGACCACACCCTAGTGAAGCTGTCTCGTAAATAATTCCAAATATAATCGATATCTCGAACAAGGTTAAACAAGGCGGATAGACAAACAATATTGTCTATGCCCAATGAACCGCGCTACCGGCCGTAGACAAGACGAATGTTTATTTTTATTACGCACAGAACATAATAATGTCAAGATGATGTCATTTCGAAATTAATTGAAGTGAAACTTCTTTATCGACGTAGGGAGGAATTTTAGAGCATGTAAAAACGTATGTAACGTTTTTCGGTTACGCGCCATCTTAATTTCTGTACATTTTTCCGTTACGCGCCATGTTTATTTCTAAAGGTGCGCTCATAATGATCAGATTGGTTTTTTTTTTCTAAAGGTGCGCTCACAATGATCAGATTGGGTTTTTTTTCTAAAGGTGCGCTCACAATGATCAGATTGGGTTTTTTTTCTAAAGGTGCGCTCACAATGATCAGATTCCGTTTTTTATGATCTACATATTTTACATGCACAAAGATGAAGATCTTGAAAAATAACGTAAAATGTTAGGAACGGATAAAATTAGATTTAGTTCATTTTGAAATGTAACGACTGATATATTAAACTTTATCTAATTTAGTTTTATTTAACCAATTTCTGTAAAGTAGTAAATATAGTAGATCATTTTTCGAAAAATGATGTCATAAAGAAGTTTCACTTCTTACGTGTGTACACTGATACACGCACGTATTTTTTTTTATTTAGTGTTTATTGTTTTCACTTATATATGTGTATTGGATTTGCTGGATCTAGTAAAATACCAACATAGTTTAATTACTAGAAACCGCAATAAATTGGTCATTCCATGCTTCAGGCTGACTAAGTCCAAAAACAGTTTTATAAGTTTAACTAGTGTTAGGTTTTATAACAAAGTCAGAAAACACATTACCGATTTGCCGGATAGCGAGTTCAAGAACCATGTCGAGCGGATTGTAATGTCTAAAGGCTATTATTATAGTGTGGATCAATATGTGAACGATTGTGACGTCTGGAAATGATGCCACTCTCTGTGCATCCACTAATAACGAATGTAACTATTTATGTTTTGTAAAAATATCATTACGTAGTATAAAACAAAGTCCCCTATCGCGTCTGTCTGTCTGTCTGTTCGTGATAAACTCAAAAACTACCGAACGGATTTTCATGTGGTTTTCACCAGTGGATAGAGTGATTCATGAGGAACGTTTTGGTGTATAATTTGTCAAGGATTTGTTCATAATCAGTGCAGGACGACGTCTGCCGGGACCGCTAGTATAACATAAAGAAATAAACCAGATCGAGTTTCTTGCCAGTTCTTCTCGATGAGTAGGTTGTTTGTCCGAACCGGGTAAGTGATACTTTTGACATTCATAAGCGCCGTTTTAGGGCCTAAATTGAATAAAATATATTTTGATTGGAACTCATTGGCACATGTTATTTCGACTACACTGCCACCTACCGGGTTTAGACTTTGTAAGGGTGAGAAGCAAGTCCTTGCATTACATGTTTCGGGTGTCCGTTTGTGGTAATAAAGTTGTTTGTTTAGTCACGATTATTTTATTTCTGTGTTACAATAGTGTTGTTGTTTAGCTTGAGTATTTGAACCACAGAATAATAATACTCCTAGCCGAGGCTTGAACGCGACTGACTCTCACGGTAATTTATAAATATAATTCAAATCAAATGGGCTAATGCGCACATAATAAATAGGGCGACATACAAATACAAGTTATAGTTATGAAATGTACGTAATCGTACAGACTTCGTGATGATTTATTTGACGCTAAATGAGTCTATCGCGTATTGCGAATATAAATGAAAGAAAGATATATACATATAAGCACTGATGGAGGGAGGGGGTCCTTGATTTGCTTATTTTTTATGACATAGCGGTTGGGTGGTCTGAATGGAGATTACATTAGCAATATTTATTTACTGAATTAGACCAGATTTGAATATACTTATATAAATATTTACGTAATTATGGGGGGGAGGATCAAGAATATTGCTTACTGTTGCTGACCAGGGAGAGGGGTCGGCCAAAAATTACAAAAATTCTGCTTACGTAATATTTAAATGACCCCTAATAAGAATGTAAATCTAAGGTGTCTGTACTTTTTAGATTTTTATGAAAAAAATTGTTGCAAGTGTCTTGGAATAAGTATTAAAATACATTTCAATCATTTTTAGAAATGTCTATCTGTTTATCTGACTGTTTGTTTGAACACGCGTCACTACTAAAGTACTACGTTCAAGACAAAACCTCACCAAGAAAATCAGAAAGCATATCCTCGAGTAACACTTAGTCTTACTTTCATTAAAATCGGTTCACTCGTTGTAATTTTAATGACGACGCGACTTAATCACGAGAGGAAAGTAGATAAGTAAATGGGCTTAATACAATCGGATGACTTTATTAGTCACTGTTTTTTTACGATAGTTTCCACGCGGACGAAGTCGCAGGCACTGCTAGTTGTTAAATAAAAGCTTGTCTCTTTTTTACTCTTTATTTTATGCTATATTCGATTAATTTATATGTTTTGCTGGTTTAATAATCATTGGAAACTAAGTAACTGTAGTAAAATCTAAATACTACGACGGGTAAAGAGAACTATCTCATATGGGGGACATGTTGAAATAGTATTCAGCTCTAGCCACTACATAATAGTTCCAAGATTCTCCAAAATGGCGCTAGCATAGGCAAATGTTACGGGTCGTCCATAATAATCTTGTAAATATAACCAAAAATAATTGCTGTAAGAAAACGTGGAGTGTGATATAGAATTTTTGTGAATTTTAAATAATACATTTAGTGATTTTTGAGTGTTTACTCCTAACTTGTAGGAATATTTGAACAATAATGAACCCTGCTGCAACTGTAGCGCAACACTAATTTAACGCATTTTGACGAACACTTTTTCTTTACTCAGAGATGGTTCTCCTTACCTCTACACTTTATACTAAATACTTAGCGACAGACGCAGTGCGGCTTACAGGAATAGTGACGTCATAATGCAGACTATTTTATTGTTCTACTCACACTTACACAAGTTTACGAAAGAGTAATCGGTATGAGTATGTTAACATGTCTTCATTTCTTGTATATTTACAATAAATACCATTACATATATTATTTTGCAAGGAAATATGGGATAAATTTGTTAGTTAAAGTTATGCATAATTCATTATACCAGATTACCTTTCGCCAACGAAATCGTTTCAGTTTTGTTAAAAAGGTAGCGACACGCACGCCATCTGTTAACTGTTGAATGTACTAATACAGAAACCTTCACAGAAGCGAGTATAATATTTCATCACAATCTATAAAAAAACATTCATCACCCTGTAAGAGACTCACTGCAGGACCATACGCCTTTTCCCGGAGGACGGTGTGTGCATAATCACCACGGAAGCCCACGACGTATTGGCGACTTCAAGCTCGAGAAATCCACAGGTTTATATTTCCTTTATACGGTGGTACTACAAGAGCATTTTAAGTTAAGATTTCCTCCCTATATTACCTTCACCATCACCCGATAGTGTTACCAATTTAGATTCGTAAATGTACGCGAATTCCGAAAAATTCATTGGTACATGCCGGGGTTTGAACTTGCGGACATCGGATTGATATTCCACCGGGAAAACCACTAGATCACCATACTTCAAAAAAATACATACATAATAAACAAAGGAATATTCATTTATAAACTACTTCGATTTCGCGTTACATGATACTAGCGGTCCCGGCAGATGTTGTCTTGTCTTCGTGAGGGATGAAATGCTGGAGAGCTGGAGGCAGGACCTAACGGGCGCACGTTACGGTCAATACACGATCGATGCCGTCCGCCCGGTCTTACCGGAATGGTATCAGAGGAAGTGGGGCTCCCTAACGTTCCGTCTGGTGCAGGTGCTGACCGGGCACGAGTGCTTTGGTTGGTACCTGCACCCGATAGCACGCAGGGAGCCGACCGCCGTATGCCATCAGTGCGGCGTTGACCCGGACACCGCGCAGCACACTCTGCCTAAGTGTACTACGTGGGAGGACCAACGTCGCACTCTGGCTGCGGCGGTAGGACAGGATCTCTCGCTGCCGAGCGTGGTTGCGGCTATGCTCGGCGGCGAGGATGTGTGGAATACTATGGCCTCCTTCTGCGAAGAAGTCGTCTCGCAGAAGGAGGCGGCGGAGAGGGTCCGTGAGGAGGACCCTCAGAGTGACCATCTCCGCCAACGGAGGACAGGCAGGAGGAGGCGGTAGTCTGTCCGCCTTCTCCCACCGTAAGCGGACTAGGAAGATGGGTCGGGGGGGCCATCTTCCCATTGCACAGGTACGGCGGACGGAGGAAAGGACCGGTGTGTACACGGCTGTCTCCTAACAAGACGGGGCCCGGCGGCGGCACTTATGCTGCTGAGCCAACCGCTGGGGCGGCACGATGAAGTCTATAGAGATCTCGTGTCGCCCCAACTATAGCGGCAGACGTAGACCGTAGGGGTTTTAGCCCGTACGAGTCGGACATAACCCACTCTCTCCCCCGAGAGGGTGGTGTATCCATAAGGGATTTCCTCACGTAAAAAAAAGGTGTTGTTTTGTGTTGATAATAAAAGTATCTCCTGGGATCAATTGTGAATCTAAGCCATTCTTGAATCCAACTGAACACATACAAAAAAAATCCTCAAAATCTGTCCATACGTTTAGGAGGAGTTCAGTCACGTGCACGCACAGAAGAATTATATTTATGAAGATATAACTTAATAATAGTAAAATATAAACTAGTGCCATCAAGTGGTGAGTAACAGTAACACATGTAGTTTTAAAACCTCCGTGAAACAGCGCTTAATGCAGAACAGTCGTTTGTGAAACACCACGCGATGCGACGCGACGGGACGTGTCCACACCCGACTCAGGATGAACAAAAAAGACTGCTTCAGGAAACAGAACCGACAATTTATTTTTTTGATAACTATAGTTTTTATCATTACAAACAGATAGACATTCCAAAAATTGATTGAAATGTATTTTATTACTTAATCTATTATTTTATTTTATGAAATCTAAAATGGACACACGTTATATTGACATTCTTATTATATGTATAGATAAACCAGCGAGCTACAATTGCAACAATTGTTGGTATGCTTAATTATTCTACTTCTTCCATTTTGTATCTGTTTAATATTCAATAGACTATTTTCATTAATTTTAGTCTTTATTGGATCATTTGAAACTCATTTAGATTTTTTTAACATATCCATCTCTGCTTCATGTATAAGTTTATGTAATTGAAATTTTATTTCAGCTTGGTCTATTCTTGGTAACTTATTTAGTTGTCTACTCATCGATAGAAAGAAATAGTCATTTTCGTCCAACTCTGTTAATAAAGCTCTCTTTTGTCCCAACTTGTGTATTGATTCTAGGTCATCCTGGTTTTTGTTTCTATAATTCGGACTAGGGCTCGAAGAAGATCTTGGAGTAGTTGTTCTAACAGCTATAGAATTTATATTCGGTGTACAAAAACAAGTTGTTGATTTGGATTCAGAAGAAAATTGTAATTCAGAATCTTGTATTGAATCCTCTTCATTATTGTCACTCTCAGGAGACGCTACACTTCTCAGAGCCCGTCTAGTTTCTAAATGTGGTAACAAGAATTCCATTTGTATTTCATACTTCCAAGGATTGATAACTGCTGGTCTACTTTTCTTGCGTCGCCTTTTTATTGAATTCGTGAAACAGTTCCTTAGTTTTCCCCATCTTTCTTTGACTTCTTCAACTAGAAAAAAAATATAAGTTTACTAGCCGACCGAAAAAGGAATTCAAAATTAAAACGTTGCGCCAGCTATGAGATATCTATAGCAGTCGGTGCTACGGTTTTCTGTCAACAAACGCGCCATCTGTTTGAGACTGATGAAACTTACAATTAATAACAATAATCAACATTGACAATCGTTTAACTTGTGATTAAAAAGTATTGAGGCCATTAATCGAAACATAAATTATCCTATCTCTCAAGTTGGACCAAATTATATATTAATGCCAACTTTCATGGAGATCGGTTGAGTAATTTCCGAGTTCAACGTGGACAAACAGTATGAGACTGGATTTGTATATATTTAGACTTTAAGTTGCAGATTCCTAGTTACAGGCAACTTTTTACATAGAAAGTTTAACTAGTGATCGGGCTTCAACACCGTAAGAGAAATATTAATAAATGATTGGCATTACATGATTCTGTTATTATTAACAACTGCAATTTAACAAGGATTTTTAAAATGGTTTTAGGAAATTGGAATTTCGCAAATTACTGCGCGGCGTTAGACGGAAAACAATTAACCTTCGTTGCTCTTTTATGGGCATTCTAAGGTAATGTAATTTTAAAAGACAAAATGTCAATTGCGCTATTAAAAGTAGTAAATACAAAATATAGACTTTTGGTTATGCTTGGATTCTGAGATAGAAATTGCAATTGTGAAGTATTTGTAAATGGGACCATGGAAAATTGTTCGAGTATGGGAAACTATAATTTCTTACTGGCAACCTGATAGATAATTTGAGTCTAGAATTACATTTATTACCATACTAGCGGGCCCGGCTGACGTTGTCCCGCCCTGATTACCTCCCGCAACCCCCCTTGTGGGTGGAATTTCGTAAAATCCGGTCTTAGCTAACCTCTACTCGGCGAAAGGAATATTCGTACCATATTTCAAGTCGCTACGCCTTATGGTTCCAGAGATATCGTGATGAGTCAATATATAGGTGGGAATCTCTTATATATTACCATATATATATATATGGCAGTGATTGACAGAAAAATTTCTCTTAAAACCATAATTATTTTGCCTCCAGAGAAAAAATAGAGTTTCAAACAAGGATAAAATTTAAATATCTAACAGCAGATTCAGTCGTGTTCGACGAATAGTTAAAAATACCTCTAATATTTTAAGTTAAATATACCACGTTTGACAATGGCATTTTTTTTAACTTTATTTTTGGCAACTCATCTTTTAGATTGTTACTGCCATTATCGAGTAGTTAATATTATTACAAGTTAGTGTCGTGCGATCAGTTCAATGTCAATGTTAATGTTCTAACAAGATGGACACTTCACAACTTTCCTAAAGTCCCGCCAAAAACTCCCAACGTTGCAGTTGTATGTGATACAGTTTACAAAATTACTTAGGAACAGATAATTTACCATCCGACTGTGACCGACCATAGATAAAAGAACCAGCAGAAGCGACAGCTTTCAAAGACTCGATCTCATTGGTAGCAATTCTGCACGTTACGTTTTTTTTTCTATTCGAAACAAATTTGAGGACTACTTAGCTAATAAATTTGCAACTTCTGGTAAGTGATACATATAAATTCAATGAAAATTATCGAACAGTTACACCAACTCACCTAATTCTAACAGTATCAACTTTTTATTTATACAATAACTGATACCTACTACTTTGTTTACGTCGTTTACTATCTTAGCAATATATGTTATATACAGAGGAAAAAATACAAGCACCACACAGTTTGCCCCACTTTTCCACGGTAATAAAACATATCACTGAAGGTATAATGTTCATAAAAATCGTAGCTTCTTAAAAAATTTATAACTTTGTATAATGTAGTAATTTTAATCAATCTATGTTATAAGCCAGTTATTGTCCTTTCGTGTCCCTTTACCTACTAATATAACTATCATACTTCATACTATTAATATAGATATTTATCATACACTAGTTTTATATATTACGAGTAATAATATTAGATTTTAGCTTCTTTCCTTTGCTTCAATTATTACATAGCTACTGATCCTATTCCAAAAAATTTTGTTTCCCTTTTCTTGACTCGTGATGTTTTCCTTAACTTTATAATTTAGTACCCACTGCGTACGTATAAAACATGACACAGGCAGATGCGTCATTCACGCCTTACCAAAAGCAAGAAAAAAAAGACTTTGTTTTAAATGACGTTAACGTAATATATTTTTTTATATAAGGACGAAGAGTCTAATAAGGTGTAAAACGAAATGTAATTATGTGTATGACTTTATTAACTTACCGGTTGTATTGAATTCTTCCGCAATTTCCACCCATGCGTTATTTCTTTTATTACTATCCCTGTATTGCGATAAGCTCGCGTCATATAACACAGGATATCGTTTAACAAGCTCAATTATTCGTTCATCTGACATTGTTAATGAAAAATTTCTTTGGAACAAAGAAAAAGTCTTAGTAAATCAGCGATAATTCTCACTGACGCGTCACGTCGGATGTTTTCTAGAACATAATGCGTCGGACGCGTCGAGTGGCATGTTTGCCCCCACTCTGAATCGTAGATCGGGTGACGTGTGCTAGCATCGCGTCGCGTCGGGTGTTCATATTTCATAACTAGCTATGCCCGTGACTCCGTCCGCGTAAAACCTAATGTAAAACAGTTACTAATAAAATTATCTGAACGTATTAAGTCCATTTACTTATCTACTTTTCTCTCGTACTTAAGTCGCGTCGTCATTAAAATTACAATAACTTTTGATAAAGTGAACTGAATTTAATGAAACCAAGACTAAATGCTACTCGAACTGACTACGCTATTGACCTAGCAAGGTCTTAGCAGCTTCACCGGACTACTCGAGAATATGCTTTATGATTTTCTTGGAGAGGTTTTGTCGTGAAACTCGTTAGATTTACCTACATTCTTAGTTTATGTGTATATGGTTATATAGCGCTTTAATTATATGTATATCTTTGTCTTTATGGTCGTCGGCTAAACGATGTAAGAATTGATCAAATACCAACATTCATTTTTTATATTTACAAATATACTAAATTAAACGAAATAAATGGTATTCTGTTGTTTGTGGCGATGGTGTCATAACTTGCTATTGAGTACGAGCCGACCAATTTCTGCTTACAATTTATAAAATTAGTTGCTTATAGATCTGTAATATGAGTGACAATGACAATTGCGATGATTTCATTTATCAATATACTTATGTACTATAAGAAATATAACTTGAAAATATAACCTCACATTTTATATAGCCTCTGCCTTGACATTTATTGGAACAAAAAAAAAACAATTTGTGCCTACAATATAAAAAATGACCGATATCAGCTGCATTAGTGGGCCTGTGTAAATATAATCTGTGTAAAATAAATACTTATTTAGTTTATTTTATTTTTGGCAATAAATCTTCTAGTAGATTATTACTGCCATTGTCGAATGGTAGTATCACATGGTTCTTGCGATAATTTCAATGTTCTAACAGGATGGTGGCCCGCTTGTTAGAACTTTCCAGGGAATTTTTATGGCATGGTATTATTTCCCATCGACTTCACTTGTGCACAATAACCGAACTATATTATGTAAAACACCACCAATCTTACAAAATATACAGTCAAATAACACAAGATCATTACATAGTATAAAACAAAGTCCCCTAGCGCGTCTGTCTGTCTGTCTGTTCGCGATAAACTCAAAAACTACTGAACGGATTTTCATGCGGTTTTCACCAGTGGATGATTCACCAGTGGATAAAGTCATTCATGGGGAAGGTTTTGGTATGTAGTTTGTTAAGGCTTTTTTTATAATCGGGGCGGGACAACGTCTGCCGGGTACGCTAGTTATGAATAAAATACAAAATGTAGAAATGTCTGCCTGTCTGTTTGTTTTAACAAGCATCACCTAAAGAACTGCGTTCACGATAAAACGAAGAAGAAGCATATCCTGGACTTCCTGGAGTAACATTAAGTCTTTGATTCATTAAAATCGGATGACTTTATCAAAAGTTATTGTAATTTTAATGACGGCGTGACTTAAATACGAGAGAAAAGTACATAAGTAATTCGATTTGATACAATCAGATGATTTTATTAATCACTGTTTTCTCTTACATAAGGTTCCATGCGGACGAAGTCGCAATCGCAGCTAGTCTATACACATAATAAGAATGTAAATTTAACATGTCTGCACTTTTTCGATTTTCGTGAAAAAAATTGTTGCAGGTGTCTAGGAATAAGTAATAGAATACATTTCAATCATTTTTAGAAATGTCTGTCTGTCTGTTTGTATGAACACGCATCACTGCTAAAATAGTGGGTTCACAATAAACCCTCATTAAGAAAAATCGTAAAGCATATATTCGGGTGTAACTTAGTGTTTCTTTCATTAAAATCGGTCCACTCTATCAAAAGTTATTGTAGTTTTAGTGCCGACGCGGCGTAAGTAGAGATAAGTAGATAAGTAAATGGACTTAATACATTCACATGACTTTATCAATCACTGTTTTTTATATAAGTATCCACGCAGAGGAAGTCGCGGACACAGCTATAATAAATAAAATAAAGTTTAATACACAATACTGCGCCGTTATCAACCGAATTCTTAATTATTTTATGTATCATAAGTTACATACGGAACTTGTTATGGATACAGATGTTGCACTTATAATATGAAAGTTAACATTATAAGCTTTCACAAAATCGCAATATTTATTGCAAGAGAAAGTTTTATTAATTCCCTTATTACCAAAATATAAGGAATTAAATTTTATTTTGAACAAAACAACTCTGTTGTTAAAGTATGTTACATCATACTGAAGCCATTAGAACTTTTTACACGGTCATTCTCTTTTGTAATTATCAATTTATATGCGTAAAACTATCTTTTTGATGGAATTTTCGTTTGGTTCGACCCGCCCCAGCATTGCACGGGTGCAATGTAGATATCCATTTTAATGAAATACTGTTAAGGGCAGTTTTGATCAACACGACATGTACAACGTATGAAAGGTATTTAATTGGATAAGGAATACTAGTGTATTGTATAAAATAGCTTGGTGAATAACACAATTATTTTTGTAAAAAGATAAAAATGGTTACTGTAGGTTATCCTTTAGAGATAAATATATACCAGCGTGGACTTTTTTATCGATCTTCTTAAGATAAATTCCATGGTACATGAATTTTATCTATCTCGTAAGGTTTAACCAATCATTGCGATTTAAGCGCACAAAAATATGTTTGTTACGACATCATATTACAAATCTTTGAATTTTTCGGCTTTTCTGTATGTATTATACGTATAAACCTTCCTCTTGAATCACTATCTATTGCTGAAAACTGTATTAAAATCGGTTGAATAGTTCAAAAGATCTAAGAGTACAGACAGCGAAAGCGACTTCATTTTATACTATGTAAAGATTCATAATCGTGTATTATTAGGCGGTCTCCCATCCAAGTAATGAACGCGCCCGACGTCGCTTAACTTCGGTGATCGGACGAGAACCGGTGTTTTCAACACTCTACCCAACACAGTGTTTACCCCCATCACTATTCAGCACACAAAAAGGTTACATAGCCGTCCGTCAAGAAATGCCACTTCAAAAATTTATTTGAAATCAGGCACCGTATACAGAGGGGGTATAGGTGGGATTTATCCCCCCCCCCCCCCCCCGCCGAAAACTGACGTTACATAAAATAAACGGGATCATAACCATTGTGAAGTACGAGTTCACACGGTTGTTTCAATGTTTGTCCCCCCCCGAACCAAAAGTTGAATACGTGCCTGATCCAGCTGTTATTGCGTGATGCACGTACAATACAGACATCTGTCATTTTATTTATATACTAGCTGACCCGTGCAACTTCGTCTGCACCAAATCGGTTATTACCGGTTTTAATTGTATTTTTAAACGCAAATAATCTTAAAAAACCTACAACCCTATTGCAGCGTTATCCCACACTTCCAATAGTGAATCCAAACTATCCAGGGACTCACTCAAACATATACCCAGTTGGTATGTGAGAAATCTTTTAAAATAAGCCTAGAATCTGTTCGCAGCATTACCTAAAGTAGTGTCATCAAAGTGAAGATCAAAACTAACTTACATATATTGCCGATAAATGTCTTCCCAGTACCCCTTGTAACTTCATCACGTAATATACTGTAAAAGTTGAACTTCATCTACATTAAATTTCCATTTTGTTTTAGTTGTTTGTTTTATAAGAATTTGTAAAGTATACGTGAAATCTGCATTCAATTTTAATTTGGTCACATTTATTTTACTTTTGACATACAAACCACCTTTTTTACTGAGATACTGAACTTGGTATAATATACCTTTCTAACAGTGAAAGAATTTTTGAAATCGGACCAGTAGTAGGTACCAAGCATTCCTCGAAAACAAAACTTTACCACTCATTATAATATTAGTATAAATACAACATAGTAACTGCAAACAGTAGTCCGGTGAAGCTGTTAAGACCTTGCTAGGTCAATACCGTGGTCAGTTCGAGAAAAAAAAAATAACTGCATACACCTCAACTGATTTATTTTAATCTTAGATTCACAAACCTGAACCCAACTACTTCAAGACTCAACAACATTTAGAAAACTAATTTTATCAAATATCGAAACAACACACGTACTGATAGAACTCTAGTTGAGATTCATCTTCTACAATGCAATGTAACTATTATCTAGGTTTATGTTTTAGGAAAAAATCTGGTCACCTTTGTTTAGCAAACATTTTTTATACAATAAAATAAATGTAACAACATATAAGTGACAGTTTCGTTTACACATATTTTCTTCATATGAGGTCGATAATTACGCATAGAAATGTCATATAGCCGTAGCTCAGTTATAACGTACTGGACATTATATGGTCCGCCGGAGCCGACGGTTCGAATCCCGGCGATCTTCTTTTTTTTGGTATTTTTTTAAAGTAGCTTAGGGAAATATAGCTTATCTTTTTAGCTAATCTGTCTGCTATATATAGCACAATGAAAATTTACGAAAATCCATCATAAATTTCATTAACTACAAATTTTTGACTTTCGTCCGTTATCCTGGAGAATCCCTTGCGTTTTATGAGATAAAAAGTATTCTAGATGTAACCTTGTAATATTAGTTATCACTGTGCCAAATTTCGTCAAAATTGGTTCAGTACTTTCAGAGTGGTACGTGTTCAAAGGGACAGACAAACAGGCAGATCCTGGAGAATCCCTTGCGTTTTATGAGATAAAAAGTATCCTAGATGTAATCTCGTAATATTAGTTATCACTGTGCCAAGTTTCGTCAAAATCGGTTCAGTACTTTCAGAGTGATGCGTGTTCACAGGGACAGACAGACAGACAGACAAAAATTGTAAAAAGATTATTTTTGGCTTCTATATCGATAACAAAGTCTACCCCGATAAAATTTTTCAAAAAATATTTAATGTTCAGATTTGACCTTGCTACAGTTTTATTATAGTACTAGCTGACCCGTGCAACTTCGTCTGCACCAAATCGGTTATAACTGGTGTCAATTGTATTTTTAAACTCGAAAAATTTGAATATACCTAAAACATTATTGCAGCCACACCATCGATTTCCAATTGTGAATCCAAACTATCAAGGGACTCACTCAAACCCAGATGGTTTGTGAGAAATCTTTTAAAATAAGGCTACAACCTGTTCGTAGCAACCTACATATATTGGCGGAATGTGAAAAAAAGCTTTAGAGGTCTATGGACCCCCAGTTTCTAACGAAGTTCCTTCCCCTTTTTTGTAGACGTTTACTATACAGTCAGTAGAGCTTACATTATAAAATATCAAGTTGATAGAGTTGAATTGTAAATTAAACGATAAAATTATATTTATAAAATAAATAATGATAAATGAAACACTGAATGATATCATAACTATTTTCAACTTGTATTAAAACTTTTTCACACTCCATTGTATTGAAGAAAAATATAAATATTAAAAAGATATGAACACGACGCGTCAAATGTCACTTACCTATAACTATTTGTCTAAGAGCTAGTAATGTTTTCGAAAAAGAATTTCAATAAGCCAGTTTTTATATATCTTTATGTTCTTCCGAACAGTGTGCGGGCTACCTGGCTGTAAACGTTGCGTTTATTAGTGCATATCGCACCTTTACAGGCAAAAATATTAATTTTTATATAATTTTTTAATGTATTGTTTTTTACTAACTTTGAAACGCTACTAACACATGAAATTATTATCGCCAGACATTTTTGTTATTAACAATAATGTGCCCGATGCTATTTTTTTGTAAATCAAATAAGTATGTTCAAACTATGTTAAGACACCTGTAATTTTAATATTATTATTATTTTTAATGAAGGCTTAGTCGCCTGCGCGACTATATCGCCTAAGTAACATACAACTATATAACAATAAGAATGACAATAAACTTAACAATAGCTTATATTAATGTTGTACAATTCTTTAGCATCTTTCGAAATGGGGTCAGACAATAACGAATTGTACAAACCACTGTGGAACGAACCAGTACCATTAAGCCGAGATCTAATATCTTCGCTTCGAACACATTCTGCCAGGATGTGGTGCACGTCATCGATGAGCTCACAACTCTGGCAGAGTGTTGATGGTACTTTACGCATCAGGTAGGCGAATTTTTTACATGGGATGTGTTCTGAGTGTAATCTCATTCCTGTGATTGCTTCCCGATGGCAAATCGTGCGGTACTGTCATCAATTCATGGTGACCTTAAGGGATGTGGCTGAATCGTTCTGTACCATATTCCTTTTGTTTTAGAACGCTCATCAAAGTATTCCTTCCAATGCAAGTAACAGCTATTTTTAAATACTGAGCATACATCCAAATAAGTTGGTAAAATATTAATAATAGCACCTTCGGAGGATCCTTCTCTAGCTAAAAGATCAGCTGTTTTATTCCCAGTTATACCTATATGAGAGGGGATCCATTGTAAAACAATTACTTTGTTCTTTGCTTTGAAATCTAGTAATTGCTTCAAAATAGTGTAGGCTATCGGTATTCCTCGAAAAGTCAAGGTACATCGAGCTACGTGTTGAAGAGCAGTTTTTGAATCGGATAAAATAACAATCTTAATGGACTCAGTGGATTCTACAAATGATAAGGCCTCTGCAATTGCTATCAATTCAGTGTGCATAATTGAAATATTTTCATCAATTTGAAATTTCATAAAAGTTTTGAAATTTGACTCAAAAAATGCGGCTCCTAAATAATTACCAGCTTTAGATCCGTCAGTGTATATTTTAACAAAATTTGGTAATATTTATTCATATATTGAAGACAAATATCTTTTATTTTAAGAATATCATATTGACTCTTTGGCTTCCAAATACCATCTACATTTATTTTAATTATATTGTGCAAATCAATGTTATCGACCCAGGTGTGTAAAGTGAACATTTCATGTTTTATACTTGTTTGAATTAGAGTATTTTTTTATTGACAAAAAATAGAAACTAATAATGGTTTTTTTCTGTTACGCCAATAGAGTAATTGGAAAGAGGCGGACAGTTCTTCTAATAAATTAGGTAGTTCGTTTTTTTCGAATGACTTAAATTTAAATAGATTTTGCCAGCTAAATATTGTCTCCTAAGATGTAACGGACATATGCTCTATTCGCTTTCCATAATATGGATTGGAGTACTTTTAATGAAACCCCGATAATTCTCATGGCCTGGTTTTGGACTTTTCCAAGTTTATAGAGGTTAATCTAAGCACTATTATCATAAAGAAAGCTCGCATAGTCAATTCGACTGCGTATAATATTGAAGTATAAACGAAGTCAATGTTATGGATGAACACCCCAGTTAGAACCGGCTAATGCTTTGAAAACGTTAAGAGACTTAGAGCTAGATTCTGCATCTGCATTGATATGTTTACCCCATTTTATGTATGATAAAGATAGTGATACTTGTGAAAGCGCCTGTTATAGGCGCATGTAATCAAGCTGGCGTCAGTCCCAAGTCATACGTCTACGTTTATCGTTGTTTTTCATTGTTTACGGTGAAATCTCAATATCATAATGGTTAATAAAATAAAATATGTTCTTTGCAATGGAAAAAATAAAGTGGTTTGAAATGAATTATTTTATTTATAAAGAATATCATCGGGCATATTAGTGTCAATAACAAAATTCTCTGACAGTGATAAATTCATGTTTTAATAGCATTTAAAAGTTACTGAAAAAAAATGTTCCTTAAATTATTTATAACCCAAAATTTTGACCTGTAAAGGTGTGATGCGTATTAAAAAACACAACGTTAACCGGCTACCACGTATCCTAAATCCTGTTTGGAAGGGCATAATATATCTTCATATTAAAGAACCAGCTTTTCTAAAATTCTCGTTCTTCCAACGTTGCTGGCTCTTGTACTAAGGTGTTGCAAAAAAGTCTTGTTACATTAACTACAATTTTTTATCTTTCGTTATCCTGGAGAATTCCTTGCGTTTTATGGGACAAAAAGTATCCTAAATGTAACCTTGGAATATTAGTTATTACTGTGTCAAGTTTCGTTAAAATCGGTTCAGTACTTTCAGCGTGATGCGTGTTCACAGGGACAGAAAGACAGACAGACAGACAGACAGACAGACAGACAAAAATTGTAAAAAGATTATTTTTGGCTTCTATATCGATAATAAAGTCTACTCCGATAAAAATTTTCAAAAAATATTTAATGTACAGATTTGACCTTGCTACAGTTTTATTATATATTATAGTTTATAGTATAAAGTATTATAGTATATCCGTCAAAAAATTCATTAACTACAAATTTTTGACTTTCGTCCGTTATCCTGGAGAATCCCTTGCGTTTTATGAGATAAAAAGTATTCTAGATGTAACCTTGTAATATTAGTTATCACTGTGCCAAAGTTCGTCAAAATTGGTTCAGTACTTTCAGAGTGGTACGTGTTCAAAGGGACAGACAAACAGGCAGATCCTGGAGAATCCCTTGCGTTTTATGAGATAAAAAGTATCCTAGATGTAATCTCGTAATATTAGTTATCACTGTGCCAAGTTTCGTTAAAATCGGTTCAGTACTTTCAGAGTGATGCGTGTTCACAGGGACAGACAGACAGACAGACAAAAATTGTAAAAAGATTATTTTTGGCTTCTATATCGATAACAAAGTCTACCCCGATAAAAATTTTCAAAAAATATTTAATGTACAGATTTGACCTTGCTACGGTTTTATTATAGTATAGATATACTTATAACCTATCACAACTTATTGATGTAGTGACCACTCAGCGTCGGGTGGACTGCTTCGCTGTTGTTATATTAATGACGTATAGTATCAATGCCGTCAGGGATGCCAATGAACACTTCGTAGGTACTGTCACTATTTATTTGGGCAGAGCTTCGCCTTACAATATTTTATACATAAAAATGCGTAGATATCTCATATCACCGACATCTTGCCTTTTATAGGCCGATCTATGTAAATCAAAGCAATTACTATTTACACATAATTCCGCAAAATAATTTAAGTAACACAAAAATAATAAATACTGAACAAATTAACGTTATATAAGCTATACAACAATTTTATATAATTATTCTTATTTATGTATCTCTAATGTGTTTACTAATATGTTTCGACATTTAGATCAGCGACATCTTGCCTTTTCTAGACCGAACTATGAAAGTCAAAGTTAATACTATTTATTTATAATTCTGCAAAATAATTGAAGTAACACAAAAATAATAGCGATTAAATGTTAAGTAATAATTCAATTCTATAATATCATTTTTATTTATGTCCTATTATATCTATAAAATAATATAAATTCTTAATTATGTATCTTTAATATGGTCGCGTCGCGTTATATATGGATGTGACGTAGCGGCACCGGAGGTGAGTGATAACACTGCCTTATATTTCCAAGCCATTAATTAAAAAAAAAACATTACTTTAATATCAACACGAAAAGATTTGGGATCTATGTTTGATTCCATTATATTTCTTGTAAATATTAAAACTCGCGTGATTCAAAGTCGTATCATTTACTTTGTATTTGTAAATGTCGTGCGACGAAATTTAACAAGGAAAATATAGGGTGCCACCTCCCACCCTATGCACGGAAAGCTTTATGCATAAAAAATAAACTTGTTAATCGTTGCCTTTTTGGTAAAAGTGTTAACTATTTGTTATTGTATTCTTTTCAGTGTTTTGCATACCAAATATCAGATAAAATCATAGTTGTCCCAGTAATGAACATAGATCGTGTAATTATTATTCAGTCTAATGATAAATTATGGATTTATTATGAACTAGCGGGCTCGGCGGACGTTATCCCGCCCTCATAAAAAAACTTGACAAATTATATACCTAAATCTTCCTCAGGTATTACTTTATCTACTGCTGTAAACCCCATAAAAACCCGTTCAGTAGTATTCCGTTTATCGCTAACAGATATACAGGCAGACTTGTCAGAGGACATTGTTCTTCAGAATTTGCTATTATTTAGTATAAATAGGGCGAAAGGAACATGTTTCGGATTGACATGACCTCTTTAATATCCAAAAAGTAAATAAATAAAACTGGCTTTTGTTACCGGCTTCACACACAGTAATGTACATATCCATCGGGAATAGTATTTTTTTTCTAGGTACAAGGTAGGTATCATATGTCCTCTTCTGCACCCTTAACTATGTCTGCATACTCAATTCAGTAATTATAGTATGAGAGTATAAGAAATAAACTCACATTGGCATACACCTACAATCTTAAAATAGGAGAGGACTAGTATTAAGAGTAGGATTACATTTTTTTTTGTTTGACGTAAATAGGTTATATTGATAAAGACTTAAATAGGCCCGATTCCTACTTCTGCTACTGTCGTCTATATTCTACTGTCTTAACTTGTGGTCTCTCATACTGAATCTTAGCAACTATACTATATCCTTATACTTCTCTTAGCTTTAAATTAATATAAGTGTTAACATCTATGTAACTAGGATAAGCAAATAAACCAAGGAAATGAAACCAAAAAAAAAAAAAAAAATTACACAGATTTATAACATATGATAATAAAGATACAGGGAAGTAGAAAAACAAGGTCTCGGATTACGTCCGAGGTAAAGGGGGAAAAAAAAAGACTTAAATAGGAGTTTTTCACGGGATCTTGGAATATTGGAGTGGCGTTTATATTTTATTCATATTCTTGTGTTATTTAGCTCTATTATTTGTAATATCGGTAGTGTTTTACGTAATATAGTTTGGTTGTTGTTAACAAGTGAAGTGGATGGGAAATAATACCACGGAGAGTGGAGTCTAACTTGCTATAAAAACTCCCTGAAAGTTGTAACAGAGGGCCACCATCTTGTCAGAACGTTGAAATGATCGCAAGAGACTTGTAAAACTTGACCTACTCGACAACGGCAGTAATAATTTACAAGAAGATTGGTTGCCAAAAAAAAAATGTTTTTAAGCAATCTATTTCGATATAATTTTGGTTTTCATATCTATCTGCACTCGGAGCCGTAATTATATAATTTTTTATAAAGTTTATTAATTAATCAAACGTATGATGAGCTGCAAATTATCAATATTACATGTACACAAGCCTTTACACTACATGTCGCTAGTCTGATGTAAGCTGCGGAAACGCAATACAATTGGTCATGCTGACGTAGCATGTCATGACGCGAAATTATAAATTTATCTCCTGCCAAAAATACCGCTCCACGCGCCTGATGAAGTTTTCATTTCAATAAACAATAATTTAAACACGCTGTCAATTATTTCCTTCCTTATTTTACAGCACGTATAATAAAAAAGCCTTGTCTCATTCTAACGTAACGACGTTTTAAACATTTAGTTCAACGCACGCGTGTACAAAGCTAATTTACGATAGTAACAATGGAGTTGAAATTACTGCGATTACAAACGGAATCTAAGGCAGGGGGGCACCAGCCCGAAACTTGGTGACGTCACTCAACACTCCATATTGGTTGATTCGTTTATCAACAAGCATTTGCTTGCGGTTCTACTCGTGATTTTATTGGTTTGACCTTGTATTTGAGATATTCACGTTATATGCAAGAAGGGTTTATCTATCTATACATATAACAAGAAAGTAAATGTAACGTGTCCGTACTTTTTAGATTTTTGTGAAAAAAATTGATACAGGCGTCTTGGAATAAGTTCGTAATAACATACATTTTAGTCGTTTTTAGAAATGTCTGTCTACCTGTTTGAACATGCATCACAGCTGAAGTATTGCGTTATAAAACAAAGTCCTCTGCCAAGTCTGCCTGTTCGCGATAAATTCAAAAACTATTGAAAAGATTTTCATGCCGTTTTCACTAGTAAACAAAGTGATTCACGAAGAAGGTTTAGGTACCAAAATTTATTAAGTAGATCTGACCTAATAATAGCTCTCCGACTTCGCTCAGAACACATTCTATCAAACAGGTTTTAGCATTTTATAAAAAAACGAGCATCACATAATTCAACGTTGTGTGGTATGGTTGAGGATGTACACCACATTTTGATGGAAAGTGTTCAATATCAAAGCTGTAAGAATTTATCTAAATGTTACTCGATCCATGGATGTAGGCATTTGTAATTCGACGCTGTCAGACCCTCTGTCTCAGATTGCAAAACTGCTATACAGAATCGCAAGTTTAGCTTTTAAGAAATGATTAAATATGATTGTAGAATTTAATATTTATACGATGTTATTACGGGGTGTCATTAAAAAGCCCATTAAAGAGAAAAAGGTTTAGATATATAATTTGTCAAGGTTTTTATTTATTAAAGTGAAACTTTTATTACATCGTCTCAAACTTTTTCGTCTGTGTGTTGCATGTCGCGTGATGGTCGGCCGCGGAGTAGGGATAAAGTGAAAGGCGCTCTTCAGAGCAGCCAGGGCCAATATGGCGGCGCCTATAGTTCGCAGCAGCTGATCGTGTAGTGTATAGACTATTATTAGTTAAATGTCTATATTGTGAAAAAATCTTCACTTTTACCGTGGTTTCATAAAACCACACAATCCCTTTTTTTATCAAGACGGGACAAAGTCCGCCGGGCCCGCTAGTTTTAGATATTTATATGTATAAAATCGAGATAACTAAAGGATAAGTGAATACCGAATTTAGGTTTTTGTAATAATAATTTCACTTTGTTTTGTCTTAAACTCGTGATTGTATTATGCACAAGCTCGAACTCAAATGTATTTTCGGAGAGGCCAAGGAAATTAACCAGGAATTATTATCACGACTCGTGCTTATCACTTGTCTTCACAGTATATTGGGGTTTACACATTATTATATAATACTTCTAAACCGAATTAGTTAATCGAGATTGATATATTATTTGCTTAAAACTTCCCGACTAAGCATTGCACCTTCAAATATGTATAGCAAAAAGCAAGCTAACGAGCATATTCATTGATGTTCGAAACAAAACCTTTACTTTAACCGGATCAAAAATAAATATATAATAAATAAATATAATAAACATCAAAAATGAGAAAGATCCTCGAGATTTTTCATATCTATACATATAATCAGTATGTAAATCTAACGTGTTTGTAGTTTTTAGATTTAAAAAAAAATGTTGCAGGTGTATTGTTATAAGTACCTAATAAAATACATTTCAATCATTTTTAGAGATGTGTATCTGTCTGTTTGTTTGAACACGCATCACTACTAAAATACTGCGATCATGATAAAACCTCTCCTGTAAAATCGGCTCGGTCTATCAAAGTTATTGCACTTTTAATGAAGACGCGACTTAAGTACCAGAGAAAAGTAAATGGACTTAATACATTCAGATGACTTTATTAGTCACTGTTTTAATAAGTTTCACGCGGACGAAGTCGCGGGCACAGCTAGTATTACGTATATAAAAAAGTGTCATTTAAAAATATTGTTTTAGGGTTACAGTGACTATTATTAACCGACTTCGAAAAAGGAGGAGGTTACTACGTTCGGTTGTATGTATTTTTTTTTATGTATGTTAATTATGAACCGATTTTAATGATTAGTTGAAAAGTCGATGCCGACCTACATTTCAGATTTGTTGCAGGTAATAAAATATGTACGAGATGGGACACGAGAGTGGACCAAAACTTTGTATATAGATGATATGAATTTAGGTTGGCATTGACTTCAAATATCAATATTTTTTATTTAATTTGGTTAATTTAATAATTCAGTTTTTTTTGCTTTTTAGTGCCTTATTATTTTTTCACATCGAAGGCGGTTTATTATTTTTGTAAAAAAAAATTTCTAGTTAAAAAAATCACTGACACAGTTTGTTAAAATCAGTGTGATTATCTTGAAATTTTGATTTATAGCATAATTTCTGTTACATACCTACTTTTAAATATCACTGTAAATGAATATTTTTAATTACGATCTGCATTCTTTCCGCTTGTATTTGACTTTACTTATATTAGTTTGTATTTTTTTAAGTTATATTATAGGTTTTAGCATGTAATCTCAGCTGAAATTAAATAGAAATGTGGGTTAAGATAAATACACTAAACCTAGAGTAGACAGGCTCTCAAGTGCGTGTGCTCGAACACTCCAACACGTGCTGGAGGCCAGATTTTCAATTTGAGAGTGGTGGCTAGCTGACGGTGGACTTAGGAAAGCCCTACCGACATGCTATGGTTTCATTACTATATTTTCCTTCACAGAAAGTTCCGATTCAATTGCAAGGTATCGAACCTATGACGAATCCGTCCATTATCATTGTTTATAATATATAAATGAATAAAAAAATAAATAAACATAAACTACCGTAAAATTTTATATATATGGCAACTTTGACCTTTACGTGATTGAGGCCTTGACGACAGAGCGAGGATCTTTAGTAAATACCGAGTCATACGTACCTACTATCTGTATGTACAATTGCTCTCCGCATGTGTACCGGTGTGCTTCAGCTGTAGTCTAGCAAAATATAGAAAATAAATTGATTTCTAATTTCATGAATTTCGGATATGTATTCAATTGGATAACGTACGTAACGTACCACACAATTTGTAGGACAATATGACTGTTAATATTAAGTAAACAAAAAAAATCAGCTGGTTAGTAATTATTTTTGAGGACCTCGTTATAGATACACGTTGGAAGAAGGGGATTCTTTAACCAAATCATACATTTTGTACAACAAATATCTTTTTGGAATAATTTAGATAATTATCATCAGTTTTAACAAAAAAAAAACACAGTAATACATTTTTGAGAATCATCAAATCAACATATTTTATCCCTGCTACCCCTATTACCTACCACCATCGAGTTTTCGTACGGGAAGTTGTTGGGAGTCTCATCAAAATGAAGCTACTGATGGAAAATTAGCTTAATAGTAATCAAGTGCAAAAATGGACCGCGGATCCTGGACTATGTTACTCCATCTATATTAAAATTATATATAAAAAAAAAATCGAATTTACTACGAACTGTTATTGAAATTATTGTTTATTAAACATATTCTTGTTACAATAGTACTTATATTTTCTAGAACGACCAAATAGCAATATATTTACACTACTTTTGGAGTTAACTTTATTTGTTTTAAAGATAAATTAAGTCGAATATGTAAACGTAGTCAAACTTTGAACGAATTTTCTCACAAAATTGAATTTTTGACTTCTTTTTTAATTAGAGATTTGTGCTTAGTCCACTTTTCTGTTATTTATTGTATTCCGTGTTCGAATATCAATTTACACGGTGATTGGTTGAGTAATAAAGTTTACTTGATGCTGCGCCATCTGTTGACGAATTATAGTAAAATATAGCGTTATAATTTTTTTAATGACATTTTTGAATATGAAAGATTTTATGGTGACCCGTCTAATAGTTGTTGAAGTTAGTCTCGTATATCAATAGGATATACCATAATTATTTATTATATGCAAGTGTTCTTTTTGGAGGGGTCGTTATCTTAACCGTTGGAGCTAAAGAAAAATGTTTCTCCCTTAATTTTTTAAGGCATTTCAACGTGATGTCAGATTTTAGAGAATAAATGTATAGTTAGCAATAAAATGCAAATAATTCTTTTAATCCCAATCGAATTTTCTTGAGGGCTATTTTTAAAATTCGTGAATTACTCAAAAAATTACAGGTAGTCTTCAAAGAATGTTTTCTTGTACCTACAATAGTTCAGAATACTCGTCAGTCATGAATGAGTACACCAGTACCTTTCCACTATCATTGCAATAATAAAAAAAATTTAAAGTATTTACCTTTCATCGCAATGTTTCCCTTTATATTAAACTGACAATGTTACCGAATAAATTTATTTGTCACATTTGTCAATAAATAATGAAAACTCCATCTAAATTCAAGCAGTAGTTTCTGAGAAAATCGCAGACATACAAACATATATGAACTCATAACCTCCTTTTTTGAAGTCAGTTAAAAACTATGAGCCAATTTTCAGTAGATATCAGATCTATATTCCTCAGAAAAATCAAATAAAACACAAAAAAAAGTCCAAAATTAATTTATTGGCAGTTGTGCCTATGCGTCAGCGATGGTGACCTCAACTTCGACACCTGGCTCTATATTGATGGAAGTGATTTGCTTCACAATCTCAGATGGTGAGTGCAGATCGATCACACGCTTGTGGATGCGCATCTGGAACCTGTCCCAGGTCTTGGAACCCTCACCGCAGGGTGTTTTCCTGGTTGTAATGCGTAGGATCTTTGTGGGCATGCGGACGGGTCCCTGAAATTTATAGGTATACAATATTGGTAATATAGATTTCAATAACAGCTATACATTAAAAATGAAGTGATCTCCTTGTCACACCTATTAGTTGTCCCATAATGCTCACTCTTTCTCATTTGTCACTTTTAACACACTCCATACAACATGTACTTTTGGTGGAACACATTATAATTGATCTTCAGGCCACAGATAAAAGCATTCCATGAAACATGCTAAAAATAAAAATGACAACATACCCAACAGCTGAGTTATTCTCAATAACTTGTTGGCCATTGCATGGGAATAATGCATTACATTACAGCTATTTATAATATTATCACGTTCAATTACAATGCATACTATAATTTCTGTAAATTGCCCCAAAACATTTTAGCGATTTGTTAAGTAATGTTTACATTGTTAAATCAACATCCCTATTTACTGATTGCAGGATACTTTTTGGCTTATAATGTAAACTGTATTTTTGGTTTACCTATGATGACAGATAAGGAGTAGAAGTTAGAAGACAGACCAACATAATGTTACAGTTATATATATTTATAGGGCAATTATACAGATAAACAAAGTATGACTCATAGAATGTGAAAAAGCAATAGAATGGGTTCAGGCTTCCAGAATTTTCCACTCTCTTTTATTGAAAGCTATATGATGGCCTTCCTCAATAGTTCTATTTAGGACACAGGAGGTGATATCGAGAGAACCAATGTTGTAACCTTCAAGAGAAGTGCTAGTACAGCCTATACATGTGTCTGTATTGCGATGGTATGCTAGTCAGTTTATTTGATTTCTGTCTATACAAATTTAAAAAAAATGACTTCCCAAGACAAATGGCATTTTATTAAGCAACTAGCAGACTCGGCCACAGTTGCTGTGGCTCAGTTATATTAAATTGAAATTGAAAAATAAATTAAAATGTGGTGCCATCTATGACATGTCTATAACTGTTGGTATCAAAGTTTTCTGTCAACAAACTAATTTATAGCGCCATCTGTTCGAGACTGATAAAACTTACAATTAATAAGAACAATCAACATTGACAATCATTTAATTTATAATCAAAAGAAATATAAATTATCCTATCTTTCAAGTTGGACCAAGTTATACATAAATGCCAACTTTCATGTAGATGGGAAGTAACAATAATATTTGATTGTAATTACAATTTTATTTGCATAAGCTAAATATAGTAATACTATAAACTCAAGACACAAATAATGTATATAATCTAATTATCCTACAGTTATAAACACTTAATTTCATACATACTTTATTCTTTAAGGACACTTTTGTTACCACATGTAATTACTTACAGCTATAATCTATTCGTAATTAAATGTAATATAATATAAATGTTGTAATTGAATAGAATAAATATTGTATACATTCAAATAAGAGGCAAGATACACCATATCATGGTGATAGGGTTGTAATAATGTTTAAGTAGTTAACTACCCCATTCACAATCTGCCCCAATGGCATCTACAATTGAGACCTCACCCCTTTGGGATTAGTGTGTTACAATCTTATGCGATCTTAATATTTATTTTTATTGTAACTACCCTATGAGCAGAATGCATCACTTTAATACTGCACACTGCACTTTGAGTAGTATATAATTTTGCGTCTATTTGGTGAACACAACACTATAACAATGTTATGTCTTCATCTGACGCTGACATATATAGACATATGATCTATATATGTATAAATCCCATAAAAACTGTATGCTAATGACCATGGTCTTGATTTAATTAGAAAATGAAGTATATAACTTATGAATATATTTTTAAAAGAATCTAGAAGATGTTTTTGTGTACTTTTTAAGTGTCAGTTAAAATCCATTCGAGTTTTAACATGATTTTGTGTAGATGGGATGATATTTGGATATAAGTTGAGAAAAGAGAGAAGAAGGAAAAAAATAAGGGAGTGTATAGTAAGAGAAGGAAAAAAAAAATAAAAAAAGGGAAAAAGAAAAAAAAATATTAAAAAATAAAAAGAGAAGAAAAATGAAAAATAAGAGTTATTTGAATTATAATAACTATTTTTCTAATAAAAAAAAAAATTAACTTCGAGAAAAAAATAAAAAAATTTTTTGGGGAAAAAAAAAAAAAAAAAAAAATTAATTTATTTTTAATAAAATAATTATTAAAAAAAAAAAAATTAAAAAAAAAAGAAAAAAAAAAAAAGCACTTTTAAAAATAAAAAATTGGGATAAAAAAAAAAAAAAAAAAAAAATATTTAAAAGGATAAAAAATAAGAAAAATAAGTAAATCGGTCAGAACCATACATTAAGAAAAGTTACCATGAGAGTAATTGAATCGACTCCTAGCACCATCTGTTGCTGACAATATTAACTCGGACAGTCCTTTTCTGTATCCCAGATATGTGTTAAAAAAGTAATACTCTTCAGTTCAGTAATTAAGATGTGAAAATGTAACTAACAAATTCACATTTATAATATTAGTTAGTGACTAATCTTAGTTCTTAATACTACATATCCTGTCTAATTAACACAAGTTAGGCTTCATGACTAATTGCTATTAACTCTCTGTTAAAAATTAAAATATAGGCTCACCTTCACACGGAGCTTCTGTTTCTTGGCTCCATTGATGAGGTCGGCGCAGACTTTCTCAAGGGAACGGACATTACGCGATGTGAGTGTTATCCTGATGCGATGGATTGGTGAGATCTCAGCCTGGGGCTTCTCGATATCTTTGCCTGACACAACGGCGGCTGCCTGGAATACATTTTAACAGTATATAAGTAAACAGTTAAGAATTAAATAAGAGTTTCTAGTTTTAAATAAGAGTTTCAAAGAAATACCTTACGTTAGATTAGAGCAACACAATAGTGAAGTAACCGCAGCATTCAAGTTTATATTTGTAAAATTCACACACATATTTTTTTATTGTATATTATTGAAGCAGCAAACATAAACTTCTTTCTAAGTACAAGGGTTTTAAAACAGGGGTTTTCAGTTAACAGGTTGCTTACCCGACACGTGCAGAGTATAACCTCAAAATATTTAGGTGTATTCCAAATTAAATGAACAACTAATATTTAATGGTGTGAAATACATTTACTTACCATGTTGTTGCGATATTCCGGTCGAGATAAACAACTTTCAAATTAAAAATTGCTCAGCGCTGAACCGGAGCACAGCTTTGTTTCAAATTATAAATGAAAAAGAGACGGAAATTGACGTTTTCGTTACATATTTGACGTTTAATTTAGTGTTGCACTACATATCGATTAAAAGCATATTTCTGAACGAACAGAATAAATAAAAACATTGAATATAATAAATACCGCAATAATACTAGACTAACCAGCTAGCTTCGTATTTATAACCCAAACTCAGATACAATAAATGCTTCTTCAATTAGAATAGGTTTAGCAGAAATAAATAATTTAATCTCTTTTAGTAATTATTAGGCAAATTTTATATATTTAGGTACTTAATATTATTATCTATATTTCTGTCAAAAAATATAAAAAGCATATATATGTACGAGTCTGTAATCGTGAAACAATAATTGTTAGATAACATTTAATTTTTATGGGATAAAAGTACAAATCATATTAGTAGCATTTTTATTTATTTAATTAATTTTCATTAAAAGTAACTATAAATAATACACGTAGCGGGGCGGGGTATAACATTTATATAGGAAACAAAGCAAAAGATTATACTTAATTAATTAAACAATATGAATCAGAGATTACAATTAGTAATTGATACATAATTTATTTTTTTCATTTAGCCCTAAAAATAAATATCGCTATAAACAAACATTTATTAAATGTTCAACTTTATTGTTATAAAAAAATTAAACATTATTCAGCATTATATTCTTGACTTGCTTATCGAATTTCCTGTAAAAAAAACATAATTCAAATTACGGAATTGTTGGTAGTAATCTAGGTTTAAGTGGTACAGAGAATTTGTTATGATTTGATATTTCCAAAATTTACAGCAACAGACATTTGTATGTCTATTATATTCTAGTATATTGTATGTCCTAACCCAAAATATGCACAATGGAATATATGTCCAACAAAGTTTTTTAACTTAGTTTAATTTTGGAATCAATTAGCAAAAGTAGAGGATTTTTAAGCGACGACTATAGTTACATAGGTATAGCTTTAATAATAAATGTTTTTAAACTTACAAGGATGTTATCTGATCTCCAGGAAGGTGAAATGGATTACAAATAGCATCAGCATACAAAGCATGCAGTCTTCGAAGGGCAGTTCTCACTTCGGCATCCCGGATATTACTACCGCTAGGCGATGTCGAGCTTGTTACGAGCACAAGTTTAATTCTTGTGTTTGTTACGTAGCCATAACTAAAAAAAAGTATATGAATATGGATTTAAGCCGACCACTTTAGGCAGTAGGTACACTAATTTATAGAAGACAAAATATTAAAATCAATTTACTGTATTCGAAAATAATATAGTACTAATACAATAAGGTTTTTTGGATACATTAAGAGTTTTAATGATTACTATCTGGTATACGGGACTTGCCTGCGTTGTTAATTATCACTACATAACAAATAATAAACAACGCAGTCAAGAGAAAAATAATAATGAATTCTTCGTAGTAAAGAAATGTCCAGAATTAGTGCCAGTATTACACTTTTATAAGATTTTTGTTAAGGTTTATATAGCGTATTACTAGCTTTTTCTCTCGGCTTCATTCGTTTTAATGTAGATTTGGCATGTCTCTCAAAAATAGTAAAGTATGATAGGTTACCCTATCTCCGTTTCTGTAACACTAATAACATGTATGCAATGATGCAATCCGGTGCTCTCACTGACCGAACGAAACGCAACAATGCAAGCACTGTTACTTCACGTCGGTGTATTTCACTAAGAGGCTGGTACTACCCCAGGCGAGTCGACCCATTCATGCTGAAACCAGTAATAGCTTCAGCTTCAGCACAACACTTGTTGTGTGGTAGAGCCACGTTGAAGCTATTACTGGTTTCAGCATGAATGGATCGACTCGAGCCAAGCTGAAGCTATTACTGGTTTCAGCATGAATGGGTCGACTCGCCCGGCGTAGTACCATCCTCTTATAGAAACACCTGAATTGACCAATCGATTTAAGAGCCTGGTATGAAAAACATTACAAAACCTTAAAATCAAACTAAAGAAATAAACCATATTACCAACATTTTATGGGTATCCGTAGCATACAATAGTCCTAAATAAAGGTCTCGTAGATCAGTGCGCGCAGCATTGGAGTTGGGACCAGTATTGTTACTGTTAGTCGTCGCTAGCCTTTCCTCGAGCGCGTCTAATGCCGTGTGGACTAGCCACTGACGCGATAGCTCGTTGTCAGTGCTCGTGTCATTACCAACACCGCCGATGTACAGAGGTGAATTCTGAAGCCATTTTTAAATCTAATATAGTTAAAAATAACATATTCCAATTGTCAAGAGATTGAAGTAAAGAAACAACAAAGTAGGTTAAATTGTAGCTTTTCTTAATCGATGTGTAAAGGGGATAAAAATAGTAAGTACTTGTGCGAAGTATAGTGAATAAAGTGTTAAATTATTAATATGAAACATACGCTTTCGATCATTCATAATAATTTACCTTAACTATTTAATATATTTTCGTAAAACATACTATATGCAAATTATTATAACGTAAACTACCATTACTGAATAAAAGTTAAAGAACAACTGTAATAAACATGAGCAATATTTATACGAATTTTATCATTACTTTGATTTTTTAATTCGCACAATTTGTACGATAAAAAAATGTGTGCGTGTACTAGTGTACACACGTAAGAAGTGAAACTTGTTTAAGGCCTTATTTTTCGCAAAATGATCTATATAACTTTCAGAAAATGGTTAAAAAAAAAAAAAAAAAAAAAAAAAAAAAAAAACTTAAAAAAAAAAATAAAAAAAAAAAAAAAAAAAAAAAAAAAAAAAAAAAAAAAAAAAAAAAAAAAAAAAAAAAAAAAAAAGGAAAAAAAGATTTCAAAAAAAAATGTATTTTGTTATTTATCGTTAAATTTAGTGAAGAATCAAAAGTATTATTTAAATATCAACACTGCCATTGAGGACATTGGAAAAATAATCAAAGAGTAAAATTGTTTTACCGGTTGGAAAAGAGTGATAGTCGAAAATAAATAAGAATAAAAAACAATTTGGACGATTACTTAATCCTACAGAGCCTATATACTCAACTAGTGTAATAAATAAATAGTTAAACAATGGTTGAATAACCATGTAGGTAAATATTTTGGCAGTTCTTGGTGTGAAATAAAAACCTAACGATACCTCAATAGAAGAGAATGAAATATCTCACCCTATGTCAAACCCTATATCCAAATATATCGTGCTAAATTAGGTTGCATAATACGATAAGAAATAACCCGAGTTGATATTGTAATGCGTGCAAAGCGAATATATAGATACATCACAATTAAATATTTTTAGAATTATGTATTAGTAATGAGTACCCATAACCACTAATATCGATTTGATAGCTATTAATTCAGTTTTTTTACTACTCCATCGATTTATATCATTATTTTTTTAGTCAATTTGAACATTTGTTAATTCTTGTTTTATTGCATAGTTTCTACCAACCGATTTCTTTATAAGTCACTTCTAATTTTAATGTTTTTCGATAAAATTTTATTATGGCAATAATATTTAGAATCAAAATAATCGACTCGTAATGTAACAGATAGGTATGTAACTTCACTATAAATCAATCATTAATTTGACAGCTGCCAAATAAACAAAGTTTACAATTTACATGTAAAAAACATTATTGCTGTACACAGTTTTCAACGTTGCAGCAACATTTGATTATTGTAATAATCAATGAATCATTGAGTAATATTTACACAATCGGACTGCTACGCTTGAAGACTTTGTAACTTTAAGAAAAAAGAGAAAAACTTACATCTTTGCCAATTACTGCTACACAGACGGCCATTTTAGAACAACTTACTCGACGGAAGTGCGTCATCAGCGATAAAAACGAGAACTAGTTGGCGGCAAAATTAAAAAAAATTCTACATAAAAAATTGTGAAGTATTTTTGTAAGATAATATATAATGTGATTAAATAACGGATATAAAGGGTACTAAAACGGAGAAAGTTTGTAAAAATGGTCGAAAATGGGGACGCTATATATGAGTTAAATGAGCGAGGTGAACAGGTATTGATCAAGTCTGTTGATTCAACCAGACGAGCTTATGTACGGTTTACTAACTGCACGACGAGGCCCGTTGATCTATGGTGGCGGGACTTCAACGGCAACAGGCGGCGGTACATACGCTTGGAGCGTGGAAAATTTATTGATATCAATACATTCCTGACTCATCCGTGGGAGTTTACGGACGCAGATACTGGGGAAAGGTTCGTTATAAACAATAAGAGTATATTCCGTGCACCGGCAAACGTAGGCGATATGAGATTTAGAACGAATTGGAATATAACAGTTCCTGTACGTTCATTGCGGTACAGCACTATGCTTATTATAGCGTTATGGCTTCCTAGTCAAGAGGCGGCATCACAGTTAGACCTCCCACATCTCTTGGAGTCAGATATTAAGCAGTTACTTGCTAAAATGGGACGTGGAGCATAGTTCCTGTACTTTTTACATCATGTTATGTGTTAGTTTATATATTTTATTTGTTTCACTAGGAGTTATAACAGAAATGTGTCAACTCCGTCTGATAGACAGTGTATAAAATTATCTAAGTCTAACTTTGAACGAGACTAGTTATAAATAAAGGTAATCAATATGAAATCTTCCATCAAGCACCTGTAGGTGTGATCCGGTAGCTGTACTGGAGAGCCAGTCAGTGCTAAGTTAGCTAAGCTAAGTTTAACACTTGAACAAACAATAAAACCTATGATATGTAAAAAAGAAAAATAAAATAAATAAATCCATCAGATTATAATGACCTATTCAACCTAATCTTCTCTACCTTCTGTAACAGATTTACACATACTATATTCAGAGCAACAGTTTTATGGTCTTTTCTATTTGGGCACAGACCAAAATGTTAGCTAAGTTTTATTTTCACTGTACTGTTAAGCAAAGTTACAAAGTTTCCGCCATTGTGTTTCCTCTTTTTTCTCACATGAGGTCTCTTTAAAATGTAATGTGAAGAATTATACAAACTGGTATGATAGTAACACCAGCACCTAAGACTTGGTTTTAAAATCAGTTTAACATTGAAGACTAAAACAAATCTCAGTAGCTTAGTTTTAATACTCTCTGCATTAAAAAAATATATATATACTTATACAGATTTTAGAATTAAAAATAAATAAATATAAAATTCAGTTTTTATTTACTGCATTAAGGTATACTAAAAAACACATTTAGTGTGTATTTTTGAAATGCTCTATCTAAAAGTTTAATTATTATAAAGTTTTCGGTATAAAAGACTTTATATTTCTTAATATTTTATTTAAAATTAAAAACAAAATTATAAATTAGTTAAATATGTTTTATTTCGTGTGGTCTGTAATAAAATCTTAAATCAGATTAAAATATTGAAGACTCTAATTTCCAGTCATTTTGATACAAGTAACTTGAAGGTTGAAACTAAATTTACCTCTTATTTGCAAGTTTTACTTAAAATCATACATTTAATAGTTGACGTTTCTTAAAACAATTTTATATGTGTTATCCATTATAAGTGTAAATTAGTTCAAAGCAGAATTGAAATGTCTCAAATACACATCATTTTACACCAACTAGCATTGGCCACTAGAGGCATTCACAATGAAATTTAAAGTAAAACGTTATTTTGGGAGTAATCATGTGTTTGTATACTTAGTTTTATTCTATTTTAAAATTATATAACCAAAGCTAGAGATATATTGATAATTTTTAACATATAGATATTATTATAATTTAACACACAAAGAAACTTTCAACATTGTGCCACAAAGCCTGCCCTTTATGTTTGTATATTTTTATAAATCTCTTTTTTTAAACCTTTTTTTGTCTATCTTAGGTGTAAAATAAGTAAAATCTAATATATTAAGCTTCTCTAAGAAGTAATGTATTCATGTAAATAATACAAATATATTAAGATAAGGTATAATATATTAAATAATTTCATTGTGCTATAAAAAATTGTATTGATAAATCAAATTTGGTCATATGAAATCATCCTGATTATGTCTGTGTGAGATTACTGAAGCAGTGGATAGAGATAAATAAATTGAAGGTAGGCTATTGAATTTTGTTTGAGCACACAATTTAGTCTATAGGCGAGGCATATGATAATATGATAACGTATGTTACGTTATTTTATAAATATCGCATTATATCTGTTTAGCAAAAGCCTTAACAGCTTCACCAGACTACATGATAAATATAGTAATAACTCTGTTTATAATATTGTGTATACATTGTTATTATGTAACTTTTCTCTCTTTTGCATGTGAAGGGTTATTTGATATTTGACTAACTATCCTCTACCAGCAGTAATAGGGTATATAAATAAAAAATATGGGGCAGGGTTAGGAAGAACGTGAATATTCGGAAAAATAACAAAATAATATAACGTTATCTGATCTGATAGCGTTATTTGTGTGATAATTTACTGCGATTTTATTAAATTTTAACTCTACTTTTACCAGGATAAAATTAAATGGAAAGTATATTTTTGAAAATAATAACGTAAATTGTTATAAAACTTTTTAAATATTACTTGTAATTCTGTATAGGAATTATATCAAGGTTTGCTTTGAACACTGCCGATAGTTGTAAGATTGCTTAATAAAATCTTGATTTAATTAATATTCATAACTTGTTATTTCTCATACAAACTTGATAATTGACAATTTCAAATTAGGTAATTAACACAATTCTTTACACTATTGATGTATGTTTACCGAATATTACAGGCTTTAGTTTAACAATATATTCCTTTTTACTATTGCCTATTTTATAATACTGCCGTCGGAAGGAAAGGGCACTTCTTATTAAAACACAAACTGGAGACAAGTAGAAAAGTAAGTAATACAAATAAATAATATAAACTTCTTTTTAAATTAGGTGCAATTCGAAAACAGACGCTCTTAGACAAGCAGAACTATAATAATAAATATGCCTTTTTTCTCGATTTCGGAAAAAAATTAGAAATTAAATGAAATCGCCCCTCTTTCTTTGGACCGCAGAACCTACTATTGGATTTTAAATATTGGTGAATATTTTTAAAAATCAAAGTATAATACTTTTGGATTTCCTGTCAATTGTATGTAATTAATTGTTGAAATAAAGACTGTTATATATCATCAAGAAAATAATAAGATTGTGATTGTTTATTTATTTACCCAAGTTACGCATGATTTGTAACCTGGCAGTTACTATCATCAGCCTGTAAGAAATTAATTGCAAGGTCTCTTCCCGAAGGGAGGTATGGGTAATCGCCACGCCAGCAAGTCACGTACTGACGATTTTAAACTCCGAGAAATCCACATTTCTGTTTTCCCACATACAGTAGCACTACAAGAACATTTCTCAGATTCAGGTTTCCTCACGATATTTTCCTTCACTGTCAGCCAGTGCTATCAATTTAAATAAGTAAATTTACAGAAATTCCGAAAAATTGGTTAGTGCATGTCGGGGTTCAGACCTGCGAATTAATATTCCGCCGGTTAAGTCACTCATCGCCGTACCTATTATCACTACCAATAGCTTGACTGTAATCATATGTGTATATATATATATTTATATATATATAGAAATCCTAGACTGAGGTTTTGCTACGTACAGCATCCCTTCTCTTTTATTTAGATACTATTTTTTTAACTTTGCTCGCTTTATGTAGATTTGTTTTGATCCTTAGCAACAGTACATTTCTTCTAGTTGGGATACTAGGGAGGCACCCTTAGTGCCTTTCCACTTCTGACAAAGTGTCTGTAAATTTTCACGATGATCGATGTAATAATTAAGACGTGTAAGCGTAATAAACAAACCCACATTCGCATTTATGGTATTAGTAAAGATTATTTAGTTATCATGGGTCATCAACATGACAATACATTTATAAATATATGATGGTAACAATACTGTAATTAAATTGAAATGTAGTCATATACACAACCACGGCACGCTCGACATAAATTCTTAATTATTTTAAGATTTAACATAATTATATGAAAACTAACAAACTATAACAGAAAGAGAAAGAATATACTAAATACTCTATTTTATGGATAAACTTATACATATCTCTACCGCTGTTTTGAATTTATTACGTTTATTTGAGAAAATGTCGCAAGTTTTATGTAATATATTATATGACCTAGATATTCTGTTGACCGGAGTAGAAACTTAAATTATTATAGAAATGTAAAATGAGACGATTGATAATAGATTTAGGAAGCTTAACAGGAATGTGAAATTAGTAACGTCGACACATCAATAATGAATTACTTTAATGCGTTATTTCGTAATAACTGTTATAAACTGCTGTCAATTATCCTGCTGTTTTGTGTTATGGAATTTGTAATTATGATAACTATGGCTTTTGAGTGTGAGGAATGTCAAATCATATCTCTGTCGCACCTAATGGTTATTACATAATGCTTGCTTGTTCGTATGTTGGTATTACACCGGCCGACCGTTGTTACTGTCACTACTGTGATAAAAGTGTCTTCTAGATCAGTGGATTGTTTGTCCGAACCGGTGAGTGATAGTTTTGACATTCATAAGTGCCTTCTTAGGGCCTAAATTGAATAAAGTGTTTATTATTTAGATTTAAAAAAAAAAACATCAATCAAACGTTGCTTCTCAGTAACCACAATCAGGAGTACAGAATTTGATTATACTTTAAAAGAGTATACCCATAATTCTTAGCTATTTTGTACGCCTCGTACACTACCCCTCGCTTTGTGTGTGTGGGTCACTACAGCTGGGGCTATACATGGTACGAAGTGTACAAAGTTCTCCCCAGTTAGGGGACCAAATGTGTATAGACCATTAGGACTGCACAATAACTCATGCATCCCTTTAAAGATTACAAATGCAATTAAAATAGTTTAGGGGTATGTTGGTGCCAAAGAAACAAAGTTCGGTATAAAAGAAATAATTTATTGTAAAAAAAAACCTGTCAAATCATCACTACCCTTATTGTTTCTCAGTACCCGCTGTCAAGAGTGCGGGGTTTAGTTACTATTTAAACTTTATATGCATATTCTTGGGAGGTTTTGGAGTCCACGCTACGGACCCGTCTTCCTTTCTTTGTGTATGTGGGACACTAGGGCGAGGGCCCCGCCGGGCACAAACCGTACGAAACTGTCCCCAGTGAGGGGCCCAAGCGCGTACAGGCCTTTAGGAGCGTACAACAACTCGTGTGTCCCTTTATCGATAGCAATCGGGTTGGACCTACAATCGACCGGCTTATCCTTATCAATACCATATCCTAAACCGTCACATCTGCACCTGGATTCACTCTCACGTATCACTTGTTGATCGAGCCTTCTCACACAGTCTTTGAGGTCACACTTCGTATCAGCATTGCCATTTATCTCGGAATAATTCAGGTATCTCGATTTGCAATTCTGTATGCTTTGTCCGAGGACAGATTTTAAATAATGCCAGTGGTTTTTCAAAAAGCAGTGCTTCTCCTCGAGCTTCCGTTGGTCTGTTTCGAGGTCTGTGTTGTTTGTTTGTAGGTAGAAGAGGTCCGGTTTGGAGCCGATGAAGACTCCGATGAGGGCTGCGGTGAGGACACTGGTCTGGTTTGTGGTGGGATCGAGTATTGTGACTAGTTTTGGTCGGAGCGCGTAGTCTTCTATATCATCGGTATCGATGCCGTCCGGGTCACTTGTCAGTGGGCTGATATCGATTATCACGTGGTTTGGATATGATGTGTAGTTCGTGTGGTTGCCTGCTGATCCGTCGCACATCATTTTATACACCTGTAATATAAAAATAACATCGTTATGGTCATTTATAGATATCAAGTATAGTTTACATCCTAATGGTCGATGAGTAGGGGGTTGGTAACCTGAAAAACCTGAGGATAAAGGGACGTTTTGGTTCAAATTAATTGAACTATTCGTAGTCCTGCGAGCAGAGTGAAATATCTCGCAGTGGACAAGATTCTCAGAAATCGTACTTTCATATATGGTACTTCGTTCGCCTAGTGTTAGTAATTGGTTTTTTTTACTTTTGATACAAGTATTATAAGCCTAACTTATTACTATCAAAATTTCTTATTATATTAGAATTATAGTTTTCATATACAAAATAGAATCAAGTTAAAAATTAAAAAAAAATCATACAGTATTGTGTCTTAGTGTAACACAGTGTTGCCAAGATGGCATTCACATCACCCCTGAATACAACAATTTTTAAAATATTTAGCAATCACCATTCCTTGTCGTCCTGTTAGGGCGGTACAGGGTACATCGTGGGGTTTTAGTCAGTAAGCGTCCGACACTGCCGATGTAGTGTTTCCCCACGTAAAAAAAATAGTACGGGTTGGATGGGCAATAGTACGGGACGGATGGGCAATAGTACGGGACGGATGAGCAATAGTACGGGACGGATGGGCAATAGTACGGGACGGGTGAGCAATAGTACAGGACGGATGGGCAATAGTACGGGACGGATAGGCAATAAGCAATGGTACGGGACGGATGGGTAATAGTACGGGACGGAATACGAGAATAGGACGGGGCGGATGGGGCGGGAGGATGGGCAATAGTACGGGACGGATGAGCAATAGTACGGGACGGATGAGCAACAGTACGGGACGGACGGGCAATACTACGGGACGGATGAGCAATGGTACGGGACGGATGGGTAATAGTATATGGGTCGGACGGGCAATAGTTACCTGATGGTAGTCGGGGTATGTCTGAGAGGGGAGCCGCGCGAGCGCCTCCGCCGGCGTCCGGTGCACGTGCACCGCGCGCAGCCCCGCGCGCCGCGCCAGCACCACCGCGTCCGCCGCGCTCACTCCCGAACCCACTATCACCAGCGACTCCGCCCTCGAACCACTCTCGTCACCTGGGTTGCAACGCCATTTATTTATTTACACATTGTCACAGTCACACCTATAGTTAATTAAATCAAACATTTTAAATATAACAGCCACGACAAAGTGGACGGTTCTTAAATTTTTTATCAATTTTGTGACAGGTTTTACTACCCTTGAAAACAGCCCTTCCAGTACATTTTGACATTTATTTTTATTACTGGTTCAAAAGATCTTATCTTTTTATCTTTACATGACTTTTATAGAAAAATAAATCAAAGAAATTTCCAATTCATTTACAAAATTTTCCCAATTTTAAACTTTAAATCGAGTTAAAAAAAATGGATATGTTCTCTTCGATTTTTTTAAATTTTGAATTCCTATCTGTTCCTCAACTTTTAAGCCCGGTCTGATTTTTTGTATGATGGTTGAACTCCTGTATTTCATGTCTCTTGTCTATTTAAAATTTTCAAAAACCGAAAATAAATAGTACTCAGAGAAATCAATCTCATCTGATATTACACTACGAAGTGGACTGAGACGGTAAACACGCTAAAGCATGAGGAAGAGTGGCTCTCAAGTGCAGCTGTCAACTGACCAATAGGTGTGCTTGGAGACATATTTTCAACTTGATGATTATGGACAGTCAAGCGGAGTCTAAAAAAAATTCTACTACTATGCAAATTTTCACATTTTACTAATATTTAATTTCCCCCACTTAAATGTACAGTGTAGTGCTCTTTTTAAAAACTACATATTATAAAACAAACTCCTCTGCCACGTCTGAAACGTCTCTTCGTGATAAACTCAAAAACTACTGAACGAATTTTGTTGCGGTTTTCACTAATAGATAAAATGATCCATGACGAAGACTTTGTTACATAATTTGTCCAGATTTTTTTATTATCAGGGCGGGACAACGTCCACCCGATCCCGCTAGTACTCTATATGTGAGATTTATCACACTACACTAATGACATACTCCGACTTGCTACGCATGTAATATGGCATCATAAGTTTTTAAATAAATTAGATCTACTATATTTTTTGTCGCTTCAATATTTTTGGTAACGTTTAAGATTTTTCACAGAGTCATGCTTTCTTTTAAACATTTGTTTATAGATAAATAGTTATTAATGTAAACCAAATAGTGACGCATCTTTTCGTTCACATTCTTTGTATTCAACATGAATAGTATTTATTTAATTGCGTCACAGATAAGTTATGTGTGTCAAAACACCATAAGTTTGGACAAACATCCTGATCACCAAGGAGAGTCGGGAAGAGATCTTCCTGTAAAAGTGTCTTCTTTGATATATTATAGCTAACAATAGCGTATTATTCTTGTTTATTCCAATCATTGCATATGAGAGCAGTTTATGATAGGAATGAGTATATCAAACATATAAAAATAACACTAGTTGGTAGAAAGTTTAGGAGTGAAGGAATACTAAAGGGAAGACTGGGATGAGTGTTTATTAAGAAGAGAGGCAGAAAGAAACATGGTTTATGGACCCCATTGAGAGACCACTGAAAAAGAGGATACTGGGATAAGTGTTCTTATAAGAAAGTGGAAGTAGGGAATATAATATCGACTCCATTGAGGGAACACTGAAGAAACAATACTAGGATAAGTGTTGATACAGAAGATTGGAAGAAGGTAACATGGTTTATCGATTACATTAGAGGAAAACTGAACAAAGGAATACTGTTATAAGTGTTGATACTGGAAAGTAGACGAAGGGAAGGGAAGTAGAGAAAGGGATACAGGGACAGGTGTTGGTATAAGAAAGTTGAAGAAGGGAATACGGTATATTGACTTCATTGGGGGGAAACTGAAGAAAGAAAGACTGGGACAAGTATTGGTAAAATAAAGTGGAAAAGGAAACAAAGGGAGTTCGTAAACATAAACAAAGTAACGATTCCCTTGTGGGGAAACTGAAGTAAGGGATACATACGGACATAAATGTTCGTATAAGAAAGTAGAAGAATGAAACATGGTTTATCAAGTCTATTGGGGGGAAATTAAAGAAGAAAATAGTGGGATGAGAGAAAGAAATGAAATATAGAGTGTATAGTTACGTGTGCCGGCGAGGTGTGTGCAGGCGCGGTCGAACGCGTTGAGGTGGTGCAGCAGGTAGCGGTGGCCGCGGGGCGAGGGGGACACCCGATTGGGTCTGTCCCCACCCCCACTGCTCGCCACCACGCGTCTGCACACGTATCTGAACCGCTTACCCGATGCCTTCTCATACCTACGCAAACAATTACGTATGCCACAAGACAGCAAACAGGCAAGCGGCCCACTTGATGGTATATGGTAACCATCGTCTATGGACAACTGCAACACTAATATCCAAACATCAAGGGCATCACTGTTTTGTTGGCGAACTTGAACAGCGTATTTCAGTCCCTATTTGAAAAGCAACATATCATAGCTCTGAGTGAAAATCGTGCTGGGTGACCCCTTCCAGGACGCTAGCGTACGCATAATTAAGCTCCTAGAGAACCTTACGGTTGTCGTTGTTTTGCTATATAATATAGTATTGAAATACCAGGACATATCACCATAGAAAAACTCTCCCTCCTCATAGGTTGACAGTTACTTTTGTTCACTTTATAGAGTTTTTAATTTGTCTGTGGCATTGCTTTGCGGAAATCCAACAAGTATTTTTAGACATATATTACTTTGGAGTTGCCTATAAAATAGACACGAGATGTCAGTAAACTAGGAATTCGTCGCGGCTTAGCACGCGTTCCTGTGCAGTAATTATTTTGGACCCTTTATTTTACATCAGTATACTGGGTGACCGGTTACTCGTTATCAATATTTTTAAAGGATTATAAGTACTCGAGACTCGTTCCAAATCAATTAAAAAAATAGGTGCTTAATATTTGACCTAATTATCTAGAAAATACAAAAATTATAGCCAATCGTCTACCCGTGTATGTTAAAGCAAACCGTCTATGTCTATGACCGTCGGGTGTAGCAAAAGTGAAGCTAACCAAATAACAAAGGATAATTTTTCGAAGTTTGAACAAACAAAACGGTGAAATGTCCGTTTTATTATGAAAGGTTATAAAACTCCGGGACCGGTCGCCTAGGTTTATTTAAATGGGTACCCATACTTTTAACAGTCTTAGAACAAACTCTAACTTGAGTTCTCTTTGTTGTTTATTAGTATTTGTTTTGATATTATTATTTTAATATGTTAAATGTGACCATGAACTATCATACGATTGAAGGTTATCAGTCTTTAAACATTCACGGTATATATAGAATAATTACAACGAAAAAACGTCAGTATTTCATATAAACTTTTATGGGATTTTTTATTAACTGTAACGGTGTTATTACAAAAAAGTTAAATACGTGTTGAATACTTGCTTTAAAAAGGTTTGCCTCGGGTGAGCGCGGTGCATTTAATTCGAAACCTTTTTAAAGCAAGTATTTAACTTTTTTGTAATAACATCGTAGGGGGTTAATCTCCAAAAAAATCTTCCTTAGTGCTCACTCACAATGTAAAAGAGGAGTTGCATGTCATTTTTCTAGGCTCTAGTCCCAGCAGATTATTATATGACAGTCGGTCACTTAATTATCCTCTTATATATTGATGAAACAATATAACAGACAAGTTCGTCGGTTGGACGGTTTATTCTTCTAGATTATTACTAACATTATCGAGTAGGTGATGATATAAGAAGTGTCTTGTGATAATTTAAATGTTCAAATAAGTTGGTGGTCCTCTTGTTAGACCTTTTCAGTGAGTTTTATGGCATATCAGAATCAATGCTCCGCATTATTTCCCGTCCACTTCACATGTGCACAATAACCGAGCTATATCACGTAAAATGCCACCAATATTACAAAATATAAAGTCGAATAACACGCAAGATTATTAATAAAATATAACAGCCACTACATGACTCAGACTCAGATCCCGGCAAAAACCCCACGGGTGGTAGTTAATCGGACGGGAATTTGAGGAAGTCCTGCCACCATATTTCGAGCTCATTGCAGGATTCGACATTAAGTTACAGTAGAAATATGGAATAATGGAAGAGACTCACCCCGAGACGCAGAAGTTGGCCCCGAGAGGACAGCTCTCATAAGGGCACGGCGGTCCCGTCGGGTATGGGTTTGTCGTCACACTATCCACCACCACGCCGCAACGGAAATACTTCTGGAAATAAATATTTGTTATGACTAATTAACAGAACTACCAACTAAAATAAAAATTAAATATACAAACAGGACTATAGATATATTAACATGGATACTTTATATTCTTTGAATGTGACTACGATACGAGTTCCTGTAATTGATGAGATATATCTAGTAAAAACCGATGACTAACATATGAACATTTATTAGAGATCTGGTTATATCCAGTCCGTTTGGCGATTGTTTCGATGCGTGTCTGAGGCCCTAGATATTAGATACAGTAAAAAAATACAAGCATATGTTGTTTCTCTTTAGAATATTAGGTAGACTGCACTTATTATATGGAGGGTTAAGCATGCATTGCATATGGATAAATAAAAATCTTTAAAAGGGTTTCATTATAATAAAATAAATTAATATTCAAACAATATTTTTAAAAATAACCTTTCATACAAATGTGATAAAAGCTAAATAATTTTTTTTTTTAATTTTGTATTAGCGAATAATAAAATTTTCAGCCGCGAATACAGAATGTGGTCAGCATTCTTTTAACCTCGAATACACAAATTACTACACTTAGTAATTTGGGGTTGGAAGAAGTTTTGTATAAGCGGACGGGGTTTTAGTATATTTTTTACTTTATTTTTGGCAATCAGTCTTCTAGATTATTACTGTCATTGTCGAGTAGGTTATTATATTACTACTTTCTTGCGATCATTTCAATGAACTAATAAGATGGTGGCATCCATTTAGAACTTTCCAGAGACACAATAGTGTCATCACAGAATCCAACACTCCGTGGTATTATTTCCCGTTGACTTGACTTGTGCACAATAACCGAACTGTATTACGTAAAACACTACCAATATTACAAAATATAGAGTTAAATAACATAAGATTCTGAATAAAATCCACTTTACGACAGACTAAGAAGATCTCGGCAAAAACTCCTCGATAAGTGTTATAAAACAAACCAACCACGAAGTTTTGTAAAATAAAACATCTAAAAAGTGTTGTAAAATGGATGATAAATAGGTGGTCACTCATTACTACTTCAGCGGTGAGGGTTGGAGGGGGTATCGGATAAGGGGGCGGGGTTTTTTAGTATTTGAGAAACACTGACCTGCAGTTTACACGCGTGCACGTACCGCCGGCAGTAGTTGGCGACCGCGCGGGCGGAGAGGCGGTCGGGCGCCGCGCTCGGGCCCGTGTGCGGCGGCAGCGTGAGCCACCCCGCCGGCGAGAGCGTGCGCACGTCCGGGGGGAACGTGTGCCACGCGCCGCCCGCCTGCCCCCGACCCAGCACTACGTGCTCTACACGCTTCTCCGGCTCGTGACGCCACTCGATCAACGAATCCGCCTGGATACCGAGATCCGCGCACGGCCTCAGCAGGTTATCCATCTGGGAATACGTACACCCACTACGTACATCGTCTTATCTACCATCAAAATCAACGATACCACATTCAATGTTCCCAACAAATACCTGCGGTTTTTTAACACAAGGTATTCTAATATCAATGCCAGGTCATGTATAGAGTAGAATAGAGTAGAGACGCAGTAATCCGGTACCCTACGCTAACGCTTCCCTCACCCCTCCCTATTTCCCTTATGTGCTTGTGCACCGGTATCAGTGTACCCGCAACACTTCCATATATTTTTTCTATATTTCTATAATCCGACTCTTGCTTTTCAATAGAAACGGATTAGTGAGACTCTACTGTATTAATATTGTGATAATATAGCTACTATATAGCTTTTGCTTTTGGGAGTACAAAATTAAAACTAGCAATAGACAAATTGTATTTAAAAAAAATAAAAATACTCTATACAATACAGGTTCAGAGAAGGCGCTTATGAACGTCAAAAGTCAAAACTACCACCGGTTCGGACGAGGGAAGTGTCATAAAGTTATTTTTTCAAATAAGGTGCTAAATGGGGTTTTCGGTAGGAGCTAAACGGTAGATATCGTCACGTTAGTAGAAAGCGTTATGCTCTTATGTCTCTCATGCGCCTAGATCAACAAAACTTGGTAACACTTAAACATCGAAACACGATTTTTGACGAAGCTCTATTACTAAGCAGTGACAATTAGTTCATGTGTTTTTAATTAAAAAGCGTGTATACATCGCACTGGATTAGATATTTCAAAATATTCGACACCACCCTACAATATTCCAAAGTATTAAATTGTAAAAATAACAAACTGTGCGTTACTTTTTTTTTTCGATAACAGAAACATCTGGAAACGTTTGCGCAACGACTACAACATTATTTCTTGTCGCGGTTTATGGTGGCCGACCCTGCGCGATAAACTTTCGATAGCGGGCAGCATGAAGCAGGAACGTATTCAACGCTTTAAATGAGGGTCTGACCCTTTTTACACAAAGCCCATATAAATCCAAAAACACTCTGATTAATAAGGCAATTCATTTCTCCTAACACTTAATACACATATATTGCAAATACAGTTCCTTTGAGACTAAATCACGTTTTTTTTTCAAACTGACTATGCTATTGGTCTTGTGACAGGCTTTCACAGCTCACCGGACTACTAAGGCGAACGCTTAACACGTTCCGTGCCAAGCTATTTTTGCCTGACAAAAAATAGATATGTTATCATTTTTTTTCGAACTGTCTACGCTATTGGTCTCACGGGCCTTTACAGCTTTACCGGACTATATCACATATTATCATACAATATGACGTTCCAACATCATACATAACATAAGTAATTCTTTCGTTTACAATAGTTACAAATCATGTCCCACCGCTGGTACACGTTAAAAGATTCAAAAACGCAACGGAACTCATTTATATTAGGTTGTGACATATATTGAACCCTCAATCGTCATGTCAGTGAGAGGTTTTATTTCTTTTGATACTTTGGTTTCTTCGTGAAACTTGTCTAACCGGTTTTTATGTTATTATTTTTAATGACGCTGTCATTTTATTAAATTTTATTATGGTATTCTAATATAATAAAATTAAATAAAGTCAACAAGTACAAAGATCAAGGAATGGACACTGATACAAAAGATAAGAGTACTTAACGGCAGCGTGGTTTTGAGGAAAAATATTTTTTATTCTTTCTGTCTATTCGAGTAGGGACATGGCGTGATAATAAATTTAACTGATAACTAGAGAGTAAATATGAAAGAGTAATCTACACAACGTCATTATTCTTTTGTAGGTTACTGATATCTATACTACTATTTTAAAGCTGAAGAGTTTGTTTGCCTGAACGCGTTAATCAGTCGGTTTTGAAAAATTAATTCAGTGTTAGATAGCTCATTTATCGAGGAAGGCTATATATCATCACGCTAAGACCAATAGGAGCGGAGCACCAATGAAGAGTGTTTCAAAATCGGGGTTAACTTACGAAATATTTAAAAATATTTTCATCTTCTGTGTAAACAAAGTCGCGAGTTAACGTTAGCGTTAGCCTAAAGTAACTAATCCACACGGACGAAGTCCCGGGCAGAAGCTAGTTTTATAGTATATGGGGGGTCAAACTAACCTACCCTGAGGTGTTCAGTACGCGCCCGCGTATGTCGCCCGCGGTTTTCACTTGTCCCCAATGTGCCCCCGATAAGATAAATCATATTGATTCTAAAAGCACGTATCCACTGAATGGAATTTTGTAATATATTACAATCGATACCGTATCGAGGTACTAGTTTACGTAACATATGTATGGAAAACAATTCAATTCGTTTATTTATTTAAGGTGACTGCGCTCAAGTCAGGAATTAATAAAAAAAAGATTTTTTACATATAGCGATGTATGTTGTATGTATGTTAATACAGGTGTGCAGTATACCTGATTTTAAATGTTCACTGTAGTTTATATAATTGGTAATAGAAAAGATAGCAGTACTAATAGTCGCTGCTTTGCGTAAAAAATACGCGGTCTGTTATGCATCTACTACGCAAAAAAATCATTATTTAAGATATTAAAAAACTAGCTATGGCTTGTTGTTGCTTCATACGCGTTAATTATCATAGAAAGCGTGACAAGAAATATAACCCTTACTTGAAAAAGTTTTCTATTAGTGAAAGAATTTTTAGGATTGAATCCTACTCCTATGATTACCATCCACATATATTAATATTCACAAACTTTTACTATTTATTATAATTTTATTAAACCACTCCAGGTTTACGTTAGTTATGATTATAAAATTAATATAAAATAGCCTACAAAGCGTATACAAGGATAATAATCACCTACATATTAGTGAAAAAAATATTAGAATTTGATCCGCAATTGCGGAGATAATCACTTAATGAACAAGCATAACAAGCATTTCCTCTTTAAAATATCCCTATTAATATTATAAATAAGAATGTCAGTTTGTTTATTTGTTACGCTTTCACGGCTACTTAATCGAGATTCATGAATTTTTGTTCACACATTATCAGGGGTACAGAAAAGGACATAGTAGTACACGTCATCCAGGAAAAGAAATATTGCTTTCCAGATATATACCAAAACTACATTGACACCTGGACTGTCCAAAACCAAAAAGGTTTAAGCTCTCTACAAACGAATGAAGACTTCATGAGCCACAGGTCTATAGTGCTGGCAGCATGAGCTTTAAAAAATACCTGATTTATTACAAAACTTTGAAAAATAAATTATGTATTGTAATTTTTATGTAAAATGTATTTTTTACATTTGTACGAACTTTTTTTACTAAACCATGATATTTATAATGTAGTGGAATTAAAGAAAATAATTAAAGATATAATTCCATTTTGAGATTTGGGTCTTAGAAAAATCAGCCGAGGGGTTAACGCTGGCAAAGACTAGTTCACTATAAGTAAACATTAATAAAGTAAATTTTCAAAAAAAAGTATTAATGACTTCAATATCAATCAAAAACCCATAAGGCACTAAAAAGCGGAAAATAAATAGTTTATCAAATTAACCAAATTAAATAAAACATATGAATATGTGTGCTACCTAGAGATGTATTGGAAATCGGTGCCAACCGAAATTTCAAATTTGTTCAAGGTAGAAAAGTATTACAGAGACGCGAGAGTGAATTTAAACTTTTTGTACCTATGTAGATGATACGATTTTTAGTTGGCACCGACTTCTAATATATCTCTAGGTAGCACACATATTCATATGTTTTATTTAATTTGGTTAATTTGATAAACTATTTATTTTCCGCTTTTTAGTGCCTTATGGGTTTTTGATTGATATTGAAGTCGGTTAATACTTTTTTTTGAAAATTTACTTTATTTTTCCATTTTTTGTGTACATAAATATATTTTATTAGCAGTGCCCGCGAACTCCGTTCCGCCTTAAGTATATTAAAATATGCGCATTTTTGCGGTATGGTATCTATCGGTATGGTATGCGATATGATTTCAATTGGTTGTACAATAAGTAACGTTTGGTACGAACGCAACCCTATCAATAATCCGCGATAGTTTTTTCTACCACCAACTCGGCTACCATCGCTTCACACATAATACACCTTAAGTAATGTAATTACAATGCTTGCGTCATGTTGAAACACAGCAACGAACATAAGCACAATAGGCTCCTAAGAATTGAAAGTTTTTTTTATAACATTGGTGGCAAACGAACATACGGGTCACCTGATGGTAAGTGATCACGGCCGCCCATGGACAGCTCCGACACGAGAGGAAACACAGATGCGTTGCCGGCACTTAAGAAAGGAGTAGGCTCGTTTCTTGAAATTTTCTTACTTTGTCACGGATCCCATAATCAGAACCTAACCAAACTCACATCAAACTACCCTTGAAGTACGTCCTTTCCAATAAAAAATGAATCATCGAAATCGGTTAGCGTGATATTGAGTTATTCGTCTATTTGTCGTGTACATACCTAATGCAAATTTAAAACTTATACGGTTTTGCACTGGATGCCGTTGTCGGAACTGGACCAAATTAAAATGGGACCACACGGGAAGTACCAGCTTCCAAATAAAAAAAGAATAATCAAAATCGGTTCATCCAGTCCAAAGTTATGAGGTAACAAACATAAAAAAAAAAAAAAAAAAAAAACATACAGACGAATTGATAACCTCCTCCTTTTTTTGAAGTCGGTTAAAAATTAAAACACATATAAAACTTTTCTTTGCACTCGGCGTGAGCAATCCCCTTAAGTCTAGCCAGCACTGGTGCAAGACATCTATACTAATATTATAAAGAGGTAAAGTTTGTGACGTTGTAGAGGGTAATCTCAGAAACTATTGGTCCGATTAGAAAAATTCTTTCAGTGTTATATAGCTAATTTATCGAGGAAGGTTATAGACTATATATCATCACGCTAAGACCGGAGCACGAATGAAGAATATTTCAGAATCGGGGTTTTTCCTCTTGAGACCTTCCACTGCGGGTTAGGAAACCCAGAGTAACTATTCCACGCGAACGAAGTCGCGAGCAGAGGTTAATATCAAACATAGACAAATCTATTTACGTTTTCGAGTATTATTACAATGTTTGTTTACAAACAATCATTCGTTGATTATAATTAAAGAGGATTAACAAATAAACACTGGACACAAAACAATAGATGGCCTTGAAACATATACCTAATCTATATAAATACAAACAAATTACCGAATGTGTGGTAAAAACATCATTTGAGAACGATTCCACATATTTATATAATTCTTCTTTTGTCGTGTTTGTAATTGTCAGGACAAGGTTTGTATCAATATATGCCTTCGTAAATATAGAATCCTGGTAACGGACGCGTGGGTATCCGTTGCCATGTAAATGAGAACTGTGGTGGAGATTCACGGGATAGACCGCTACTTGTATAGGAACTTCAGAATAGGTATTTTGGGCCGTTCAAGTATTACATAAGGAGATTTACTGTAATTTCGCCCCCCCTGGTCACCAAAACTAAGCCATGCTTTTACCCCCCCTCCCCCCGTACATGCTTACGTAAACGTGTATATAAGTATTTTTAAAACTCATCTGGTCAAATACATAAATATAGCTGACATAATTACCACCCAGGCCCCTCTTCCCGATGTCATCAAAAATAAGCAAACCAAGGACGCCCACCCCGTCAGTGCTTAGGTAATACTTGAATGCCCTCCAAATAAAACATAATGTACCCGTGGAGAAACAAAATCTTTTTCACATGAACGAAATAAGTTATAAAGGAAACTATGTTACCAGTAACGATATGGGATTCTGGCTTCTCCCTTCCAATCCCTCTGCTAGCTCTATCAGGTCTACCTCGTACAGATTCTGTCCTTCTGGGAGATTAGACAATCTGTAATATACAACAAAGAAGTTCGTAATACGAATAAAATTAAGTGTTATTTTGCGAAACTTTAAAACAATGATGGCTTCTTATGGAAAACATCATGGTGAAATCATAGCACGGTGGTAGGGCTTTTTCTAAGTCCACCTTACTAGCTACCACCCTCGAGTTAATAATACACCTGTTAGTGTGTTCCGGCAGTTGCAGTTGAGAACGAGGTCGCTCTAGGCTTAGCATGAAAATCCGTCGCCAAGCACCTGTTATTTTCTTTCGGCAGCTGCACTTGAGAGCCAATCCCCTCTAGGTGTAGCGTGTTTACCATCATATACCACGTAATTTTTTAACATCAGTAGAGATTGTGATCAAGCGATAAAAACTATAAAGTACTAGCGGACCGGGCGGACGTTGTCCTGCCTTGAAAACAAAAAAATCCTAAAAGTCGACCGCAGCGCCACCTACCGGGTCCAATTGTGAATCTAAACCATTCTCGGATCCACTCGAACACGCACACAAAATTTCATCAAAATCGGTCCAGTCCTTTAGGAGGAGTTCAGTCACATACACACGCACACAAGAAATATATATATTAAGATAACAAACACATTTACACACATGACATCGTCCTTACCTGGCTCTCAGCATTTCGTCTATCGGAAGGCTTTCTGGTATTTCCTTCAAATAAGGAACGTTCCCGTCGAGCATGAATGATGTCACCATACCGCTGGGACCGTTGCCTGTGAAAGATATACAAGTGTCCCAATAATCACAATTCGTTGTGCTATATTTGCTGTTAAAATATTTCCCATTATCGTACGCCAATTTGTTCACCAAGTTAGGAATTTTAAAACTTAATATCAATTGGAAGGCAAATTGCACAGTAAATCAACAGTAATCTGCTGTCAAAAATTTATGACATGGGGTCAAATGGTGGAGTGATTTGGAATGACAAAAATAATTTTAAAAACCTAGGAAATTGTGTATTACGTTGGTCGTTACAAATTGCATTTTTCTAACGCCCTCAAAAAAGCTTTCTTTAGATGAAAAAACGTGAAGAAGTAAACATTCTTTTAAATTATCTGTTACAAACAACACGCGCCGCAAGACAACCCAAGTTCATTATTTTAATTTTATAGGAAAAATAATATATGTCATGAAAATATTAAAAAAAAAACATGCTGTAACAGAAAATTAGAGATGTGTCGATTATGACTTTAGCCGACCAGCCGATGGTAAAAAGGCCGACTAGTATCTCTCTGGTGTATCTGTGACACTACTGTCAGGTATTCATATTTAATCTATATATAGTCTATGGATATTATCTATGTGCACACTAGCCATGAGCTACTGAGACACGAAATAAAGTTACATGTACGTTTCTATTAAGTGTAATATTGAATACGGCCAACCACGCAAAAACCATAACATCTTCGTTTACAGTTGTTTCGCGCGTAAGTCGTAACCGCCGCCTGCGAGTCTGTCGGAACCTGTTATTTACTTCGCATTGTTTTTTTTTCTTTTATTAGGGTAAGAAGGTGATTTGGTGCAAAAAAAATGTTATGTAAAGATAATGCTGTTACTGTTCATTAAAGTGAAACAAATACCTCAATTAAAATTTAAACATGTCAAAAAAGTCTCATGTATCGATTTTTTTTACGTTACATTTTTTACGATCTTTCTTTCTTGCTTTTATGATGCGGTTGATGTTTAGGATTTTTCGACATATTATTTTGCTGTGCATAATGCAAACTTATTTAAATATGAGTTATTTTGTTAATAAAAAAATATTATTCATTTACTTAAATAAAAATAAATTACTATAAATGTTTCTTCAAGATAAACAAATATTATATTATTTGTATGTTAATTAAGATATTAATTTTATCTCATAAATGTCATATACGTGTTTTCTTTACAAGCAAGTAATTTTAGAAACTGAATATCAAAGGAAACGTTGCTTTGCTTTACATTAAATAATGTGTAAGACTGATTATAAAATATTTTTTTTAATAAACAGTCAAAGTTTTTCTTGAATGTAATTCCCTCTACATACTTTTTACAGGGAAATACATAGAAAGTAAGAAGCCGGATAGTCGGCGCTTTTTGTCGTCTAGTCGCCGACTACGATAGTAGCCGGATAGTCGGCTTTACCGACTAGTCGGCACATCTCTGTGGAATATGGACTTAGTCGCAAGAGCGGCGCGTATTGTTTTTAGTAGAAAAAAGAAAATATTTTCGATCTTGCGTTTTAACACCAAAAGGAGGCTTTTTAGGGGCATCGAAAAAAGTTTATTCTTAACAATTTAATGGCAATATGTTTGCAACTGCTGCTTATACTTTGGACGTCAATTTGTCATCCATTTGTGACAGCATTTTGGCGTCAATTTGCGGCACAGTTAAATGATTATCAAGTGATTAGTTATCGATTTCTTAATACTTTTATGGTCGTAGTCCACTTTTACGGTTTAGTATATATATATACAACACTAACAATAATATTCAAGGAATGTCGTTTCATCGCTATCGAAATCATGAATATATAAACGCAAACAATGTAATGATACACTCCAATCTTTATGAAAGGCCACCACTGTGTTTATATTTAATCTTTGATAAACGTCTAGTAATTTCTGTGCATCGAGACAGCGCCGGGGATCGATTCCGTTGACTCTGCCAGCTAATAGGTCGAGATTCTCGAGCGTTCGAATGAGTAAAATGATAATAAAATCTCTATCGAGAGACTAAGCTTACGTCACGAGTTTTAGCGGAATCTTGAAATGTCATGTAGTGGATATTATATTTTATTCATAATCTTGTGTTATTTGACTCTATATTTTGTAATATTAGTGGTATTTTACATAATATAGTTTGGTTATTGAGCACAAGTGAAGTGGACGGGAAATAATACCACGGAACATGGGTGCTGACTTGCCACAAAAACTCCCTGGAAAGTTCGAACAAGATGGCCATCATCTTGTTAGTTCATTGAAATGATCGCAAGAAACTTGTAATATCATCATTAGCTACTCAACAATGGCAGTAATAATCTACTAGATATTTGGTTGCCAAAAATAAAACTTGAAAAATAATCTCTATCGTTAAGTCGAACCTATATAAAGATTTTAATAGATAATTACCTATATTTAAATGAAATAACTGATAAAGATAACCTAAACATTTAGCTGATGGTGTAATGATTTGCCCGATAGTCTTACTACTGTCATCGCGTTGAGTGTTATCGTGTATTCCAATCTCACATAGAATAATTTTTTGTATGAAATATCATTATTATTAATATTCTGAGTCTAGGTTGGATCCCTAATGACAAAGTTGTCTTTTTTAATAAAAAAAGATTTATACTATATATAATATTGTCCATTTATATTACACTATACTAATCGGCCCGGCGAACGTTGTCTCACCATAATAATAAAAAAAACCTTCGCAAATTATACACCTACACCTTCCTCATGAAACACTTTATCTAACGGTGAAAACAGTATATAAATCCGTTCAGTAGTTTTTGAGTTTACCGCGAACAGACAGACTGACGTGGCAGACGACTTTGTTTTATTATATGTAGTGATTGTATAAACTCATAAAACATTTTATAAATAAACAAAGAAAAACATAATATTGTAATGTAGACGTTCGCGACGTTGTATTTTTAAACTTTTGGCAAGGACTTTCACCTCTGTCATCATAAAATAAAAAATCTTACATCTACTGCAATAAAAAATATGATTAGCGTTAACCTAAATACCATTAGATCGTGATTTTCCTACACTATTATAACATCAGCCACTGGCACATTTAGGGGTTTGGTATTAATGGATCTATGTATAATATATAGTGTGTCGTATACCTTGTACCTTGTTATATCTTGCCGTGATATCTATCTTCTATATCTATACATATCTTCTTCTATATATATTCTATTTTTTTATGTCATAGCAGGCAAACGAACCGGTGGGTCACCTGATGTTATGTGATCACCACCGCCCATAAACACTAACAACACCAGAGGAGTCAAAATTGCGTTGCCAGTCTGTGTTTGAGGGAATGGGAGGGACGGGGGAGAGGAAAGGGAAGGGGACGGGAGGTGGGCCTCCGGCGCTCTCACTGACCGAACGAAAAGCAACAATGCAAGCACTGTTACTTCATTTCGGTTTTGTATGAGAGGGTGGTAGTACCCCGGGCGAGCCAACCCATTCATACTGAAACCAATAATAGCTTCAGCGTGGCTCTACCACCTACTTCTATATACATATAATAAGAATGTAAATCTAACGTGTCTGTACTTTTTCGATTTTCGTTAAAAAAAATGTTGCAGGTGTCTAGGAATAAGTAATAAAATACATTTCAATCATTTTTAGAAATGTCTGTCTGTCTAATTGTATGAACACGTATCACTGTTAACTGTGTGCACATTAGAACCACGTTATTTATGAAGCATATCTTTGAGAATAACTTAGTCTTTGTTCCATTAAAATCGATCCACTATTAGAAGTTATTGTAATTTTAATGACGACGCGGCGTAAGTACGAGAGAAAAGTAGATAACTAAATGGACTTAATACATTCAGATGACTTTATTAGTCACTGTTTTTACATAAGGTTCCACGCGGACGGAGTCGCGGGCACAGTTAGTCATAATAATAAAGTTGAAGCAGTCATAAGGACTGCCGACAGAAGTGAAAAATCAAAACAATGGAATAACTGTGTTCTCTTTTAAATTTTTATTGAAATTATTATCATTACTCGGGTTTTCACATCTATTGGCACTTCGAATATATTATACACATTTTTATACAGTTTATATTAATTAATCAAACAGATGATGGGCAGCACAATCTCAATATAAAATGTCAATATTACATGTACTCAGATTGCTATACTATGCGTCGCTAGTTTGACACGCGCAATTGGTCGGTCACGCTTACTAGCATGTAATGACACGAAATCATAAATTTATCTCCTGCCAAGTAAATACCACACAACGCGCCTAAAGAAGTTTTCACTTCAACATATTACGTTCGATTTACCAAGCTTGGTAAAAAGTCGAACGCGTGACATTGTATCTAATGTTCGATATCGGGCGTGTGTAGAATCGGCTCCCTGGCGCCCAGACGATCCGTGCCGCCGCGCCGCGCCTGCCTCGTTACAATAAAGGTCACTCGCAATGCGACGATTCATTAAAACATATCATGTTTCAGAGATCATGTATTAATTTAGACATATACGTATAGTTTTCGTACTTAGGTCGGTGTTGTAAGTAAGCTGTTTATAGTTATTCATTTTTCTTACATCATAGCTGTCGGTATAGATATTTTTTAAGTTATTCTTCTTTTGGCGCGATTAAAAAATTATGGACATTATTTTTTATCATTTATACATATAATAAAAGGGTAACGGGACGAAATCTGTACACTAAATATTGTAAAGAATAAATACTCTGGTGGGGCTTAGAATCAATGACATTTCTATAGTTTTTCAAATTATTGTCTGTCTGTCGCTTGTACGGGATTTACGCAAAATCTAATGGGCAGATATTGACTAAATTTGGTATCTATATTAATATTATAAAGAGGTAAAGTTTGTGAGTTTATGTAGTTGTATGGGGTAATATCTGGATCTACTAAACCGATTTTGAAAATTCCACATTAAAAGCCACATTATTTGTGATTGTCATAAGCTATATATTAATCCGAAAAATGAACAGACTGTTTTGTGGTAGTCGGATTAGCAAAGTAAGTCGGCGAAAAAACGGTCGAACGAAAACGTTTCTTACGAACGCTGCCTTAACGATGAGAGATATATGATTGGTTCTAGAGAAAAGTTGTAGCTTGATAATGCCTACAACAAAGTCAGCGATGGCATATGTCTAATTTCAAAGTATTTTTTATTTACTGGGTCGGGACAACGTCCGCCGTGTCGGGTAGTAGTTTATACACCGGTATAACATATAGGAAATGTTTTACATATATATCACATTCGTATATATGTATATTTTACTTATATAACGGGCAGTCTCGCGAATCATTCACTAAATTTCAGAAATTGGATTTCTTTACTTTTCCTTCTCAATACATTAGCGATAATTTAATGTATGTCTGCAGAAAAGTTAGAAAATCTGAATGTATTTGTATATATAGACTAGCGGACCGGCGGACGTTATACCGCCGCGCCCTGATAATAAAAAAAAATCTTGACAAATCATATACCTGAACCTTCCTCATGAATCACTTTATCTGCTGGCAAAAACCGCATGAAAATCCGTTCAGTAGTTTTTGAGTTTATCGGGTACGGACAGACAGACGTGGTAGAGGACTTTGTTTTATAAGATTTAGTGATGAGATTCTGCAATTGATATATCAAATGATCCGATATTCACGCAAATGTCATCGGAGGAATAAATGTCACACTTTATGATTTCACGCTCACAGCGACTATTACCGACGCGCGGTTATATTAAGACGTTAAGCGTTTTATAAACGCTCAGAGTATTAACGTTCTTTTTGAAGGGAAAACTTATTTAGCCCTATAACCCGGGGAAGTGTTACTATACTATAGTCATACGCAGAAACATCCACAAATTGGCCATTCCATATTTCAGGTTTAGTAAGAAGACCAGTAACAGTTTTTAGGTAATAATGTTAGGTTTTACAACAAAGTCTCGAAGTACATTATTGATTTGCCGGATAGCAAGTTGAAGCACCAAGTGTGATTTGACATCCAAATTGTTATATGGTGGAGCAATATGTACGTACGATGGCGATATCTGGAAATAACACTCCTTTCTGTGCATTCGCTAAAACGAATGTTGTAATCTATTTTTATGAAAGATGTGAAATAAAAAGATAAACCAGATCAAGTTTATTGCCGTTTCTTCTCGATGACTGGGTTGTTTTCCCAACTGGTAGCCGTTTTGACATTCATAAGCACCTTCTGAGGGTCTAAATTGCATAAAGTATTTTTGATTTTGATTTCTTTAATTCAGTTTGCGTATTAACAGTAACAATTTTGCATTGATATGGCTGCAAAAGCTATACAATCTTAGTTCCCAAAATGGTCCAGATGGACCCGGGCTACGGCTTCACAATTCGTAAGCGGGGTCTACGAAAATTTATCTGCTTTCGATAGTGAAGAACTAAAATGTTGGCTTGACTTCATCTATCAATGTAGGCAGATAATATTTTAAGAAGCTCAGCTACTGTTACTTGTAAAAACTTGTATAATTTCATAGTTACATCTAATTTTCTCAATTCTTGTCGAGTTTTGGGAATATGGTAGCTACAGTAAAGCTGTAGCTGTAGAGGGTCCACCGGAACCAGCTAATTTTTGAAGGTAGTCTATGAGAAAAAAAAGTCTGGGAACCTCTGCTATACAATAACTATCACAATATTAAGTAAATAATAGATTTTAGAATATCTAGCGTTATAAAACCGCCTCGGTTTTTACAAATACACGGCATACTAATTTACTACTATTACTAACTATTACCTCGCGCTGGAAAAACGCACGTCTGAACATGATTCAAGTGTCAAAGGTGCAGTTTACCTCAATTCTACAAATAAGGTAAATCTCTTACCTTAAACTTTTGAATGCTGATGGAAAATCCACAGCGTTATAAATCGGAATAAAGAATGTTTCAATTCTACAATTAAGGTAATATTCTGACCTTACCTTAACTTAAAATGCAAAGGGAAAATCCACAGCGTTACAAAAAGGAAAAAATAAACAAAACATATATGTTTTATTAAAAAACCTATTATATCATTAGCGACCTATTTTAACCATTCAAGCGTATATTCCAGATATGTAAGAATTTGCGGTCGTGAAACAATATGTACACTCACCGATGATGACAACTTCTTTGTAAACAACATCCTTTGGTAAGTTATGTAGGCATGGTTTTGCGTTGTCCTTCATCTTTGTATATTTTCCTGGTTTTACAGCATACGAACTTCTAGCCAGCTCTATATTTTCCCTCACCAACTATGCACTATTTCGTCAAGGTCTGTATACTAAACGACACCGATATTTCCAATCGATGACACTGTTATCGATATATATCGAATTCTCAATTCGATATCGAGTACTCTATAATAGGATCTCTCAAAATTTTAAATGCAACTTTTCAATAAATACTTTTAACTTCTAAATATCACATGCAGTTTAAAGTCTTACGGACGTTTCTTTTTCTTTCTCTTTCTCACGCGTCTGTTATGCGACTTTGCCGTTTTCGTTGTCAGTTTTTCGGTATTACTACCAATAATCGAAGTTCCACTTCACGGAGCCTTGAATATTGTTATATCCTGTAACAAAGGAAACGATAGTTATAACCAATACGATTGAAAACCAAAATGGTTTTTTAATAGCGGCCACCTCCTACTTCATTGTGTTTGTATTTTGAGGATTTTTGTACAAAATCAAGCATATGCCTAGATAGTTCTGTGATGGCAGATCTTTTGACGTGATAACATCTTATAAATCAATGAACACCGGCTGCACGTACGAAAAACATGAGTCATTCTCACGTTCCGCCTGAGCGCTCGATGCAAGCGAGAGCGAGGAAGAAGCGATAGAGAGGCGCGATCGGCCTAAGCGTTGGGCTTACATAGCAGAGGCTATATATCATCACGCTAAGCGGAGCAACAATGAAAAATGTTTTAAAATCGGGGCTTTTTTCCTTTTGGGGGTTTTTTTCCTTTTGAGAGCCTCCTCTGCGTCTTAGCCCAAAATAACTATTCCACGCGTACGAAGTCGCGGGTAGAAGCTATTAACTAATTATCTATATCTATACTAATATTATAAAGAGGTAAAGTTTGTGACGTTGTGAGGTTGTAGGGGGTAATCTCAGGAACTACAAAACTGATTTTGAAAATTCTTTTACCAATAGAAAGCCACGTTATTTGTGAGTGTCATAGGCTATATATCATCACGCTAAGGCCATTAGCAACGGAGCAACAATGAAAAATGTTTTAAAATCGGGGCTTTTTTCCTTTTCAGAGCTTCCGCTGCGTCTTAGCCCAAAATAACTCTGCCACGCGTACGAAGTCGCGGGCAGAAGTTATTAACTAATGATCTATACTAATATTATAAAGAGGTAAAGTTTCTGAGGTTGTAGGGGGTAATATCTAAGGAGTCGGAGAAAAAATGGTGGAACGAAAAAGTTTCTTACGAACGCTGCCTTAACTATGTGAGATATATGGTTGAGTTCTAGAGAAAAGTTGTAGCTTGATAATGCCTATTACCGCCGACCGATGTGGGCACGGGTCGGCTAGTAATAGAAGTATAGGTGAAAAGATGAACCAGATCGAGATTCTTGCCGGTTCTTCTCGAGGACTGGGTTGTTTTTCCGAACCGGCGGTAGCTTTGACGTTCTTATAAACGTCTAGCACTGCGCTTTCTCAGTGCCTAAATAGTATAAAGTATTTTTTAAATTGATTTACCTACGTCGCTAGATATGGTGTTCGAACACACTGTCATATTATGTAAATAATATAACCGTTGAATTACCAATGAAATACATTATAATAATTCGGAAGTGATTTTAAAGCGATGATCGAACGGTTCGGAGGTTTCCAAGATTATCAAGTTATATTTAAAATTCATTGTCTCGGTATTGTTGTGTCATTGGCATAGGAAGCGGCAGTAGATAAAAAGGTCAAATCAATCTTCATTATAAGCATTGTTACCCTCCTGAGGTCCAAGCTTTAATGATCGAAATGAGTTAAAAAAATCCAGTATTCAATATGTTGTACAGTATGTTATTACATGTTCCGGTCGACGCGTTTTAGTGTTTTTTTTTTAAATGAAAAACACAATCAATATTTTTTGAAGTGAAAACTTCTTAAGGCGCGTTCAGCGGTATTTTTTTGGCAGGAGGTAAATTTATAATTTCGCATCATGACCTGTTAGTAAGCGTGACAGACCGTATTGCGTCAGACTCGCCACGCGTAGTATAAATGGGCTGCACAGTCTAAATACAAAATATCATTATTATTATATTTTATAAACCATACGTATATATCCTTTAAAAAATACCGCTCCACGCTCCTACAGAAGTTTTCACTTCATAAATATTCCGTTATACATTGTAATGACATTGTAATATAAATAAATTTAATACATTATATTATCAGAGTGATAACAATTTATCGACACTAGGTGTCGTATGTCGATAACTTTTTTATATATACAAACGAGGTGTCGTCAGTTTATCGACCTTTTACCGCGTGCTTAATTAATGGACATCATTATTTTCTATTACAGCGCGACAAAGTGATGTCACTTTGTGATACTAGAATGAAAAAAAAAGGATCGTTGATAGATCTACATTGCATTGGTAATCATGCCGGCCTGCATAAGACAAATAAGAGCCAGTTAAACTTTTGTGAAGTGAAAACTTTTTTAGGGCATTGATTAGTGAACGAAAGCGAAACGTCACGCTCGGTTCGGTGACCTACTGAATCGTGTATTTTCGGCTTCAGTCGTCATCAACCATGTTTGCTGTGACGAATAATCACATTTTTATTTTTACGTTTTCATCGCTATCACTACATATTATAAAACATAGTCCTCTGCGACGTCTGTCTGTCCGTCCGTTCGCGATAAACTCAAAAACTACCGAACGAATTTCTAAGCGGTTTTCATAAATAGATAAAGTGATTCATGAGGAAGGTTTAGGTATATAATTTGGCAAGTTTTTTTTTTTATTATCAGGGCGGGACAACGTCCGCGGGGTGCTGTAGTTCTTTCATTCTTTCGTACATACTTTATAGTAAGTTTTCACTTCTATCGTGTGGTTGTAAGTACATACCCACATGTTTAGAGTATAAATGATACACACGATATCTATTATAAGCCGGTAATGATTTCGCAACTTTCGCATTGTAAATACGTCACTGGAAATAGAAAGATAATGAATAATGGAATTATTTACAATCTATTTATTATCAGAATCAAGGGCTTTCCGACACAATGAGTCACTATAGCCTGATCAATTACACATATAATTATGCGAATAATTCCACAAGGACATTAAGATAGATTTATTGTAATTGTCGGAATATAGTTTGTGACGTTGTAGGGGTAATCTCAGGAACTACTACTGGTATGAAAAATTCTTTTAGTGTTATATAGCTCATTTATCGAGGAAGGTTATAGGCTATATATCATAACGCTAAGATCAATAGGAGCGGAGCACTAATGAAGAATGTTTCAAAATCGGGGGTATTTTTCTCTTGAGAGCTTCCGGTGAGTGTGAGCGTTAACCCAAAGAAAATATTCCACGCGGACGAAGTCGCGGGCAGAAGCTAGTAGGATATCATTGGAAAACTAAAATATATAAAGATGGAAATGTCAAACAACTGGCGACCTCATTCAGTGCTATGCAGTACTAGTTGTGGCCGCGATTTCGTTCCCGTGGAACCTAACGTACAAAACTGTGACTAATAAAATCATCCGAATGTATTAAGTCTATTTACTTCTCTACTTTTCTCTCTACTCTTTCTTTTCGAAGCGTCATTCAAATTACAATAACTTTCGATAGAGTGAACCGATTCTAATGAAACGAAGACTAAATACTACTCGAAGATATGATTATGATTTGAGTAAGAATGTAAACCTAACCCGTGTTATTACAAAAAAGTTAAATACGTATTAAATACTTGGTTTAAAAAAGTTTCCTAATAACTGCACCGCGCTTGCCTGAGGCAAGTTCGCGTTATCCTTTTTCGCAAGTCTAACCTAACGTAATCAAAGCGAGACAAAAAAGCAAGATGGCGAACATTCAGCGACCGCGGTGCATTTAATATGAGACCTTTTTAAAGCCAGGGTTCAATACGTATTTAGATTTTTTGTAATAACACCGGACATGTCTGTACTTTTTAGATTTTTGTAAAAAAACATTCTTGCAGGTGTCAAGGAACGAGTAATAAAATACGTCTGTATGTTTGTTTGAACACGCATCACTGCTAAAGTACTGTGTTCATGATAAAATCAAGAAAATCATAAAGCACATCTTTGAGTAACATTTAGTCTTTGTTTCATTAAAATCGGTTCACTATATCAAATGTTATTGTAATTTTAACGACGACGCGACTTAAGTTCCAGAGAAGAGTAGAGAAGAATAAGTAGAGAAGAATAAGTAAATGGACTTAAGTCCTTACATTCAGATGATTTTATTAACCACTGTTTTCTTGCATAGCGTTCCACACGGGCGTATCACTGCGTTTAGAAGGAGGACAACAAATATATCACTTGAACGTCTAATACAAATAACTGTAACTCACTTTTAATTCGGAAACTTGACCGAGATTCTAAAGTCAGTAATTTTTATTTATTGTGAACACGTGATAGGGGTCGACGATTTGTTATTGTCATCGTAGATAAAGCTTATCAAATCTTTATCTATCGTTTATCACATGCGAATGAAGTAATCGGATGATGAGTGAATGACTGGAACTAGAATCGGTAATGCGAGGTTGGGATATTGATTGCAATTTATTATGGTAGCACCCTCATTGGTGGAAATCTATTGCTGAACACCTATATGTGTGTTGATCTTGAAAAGAAATCCATCTAAATACTAGAAACAGTTACAAACTTGTCATCCCATGCTTTCGACTTAGTAAAACCAGTAACAGTTTTTGTTTGACTGATACAAACGAGTGATCGTCTAATAGTCGAAATTTGATAACGTTTCAATTCTAAGAAAAAAAAAACGAAATATTTTCATTTTTTTTTATAACACTAAAGCTCTTCGATGGCTACAAAACAAAAATAGTATAGAGAAAATCTGCAGATAAACCGACTGTTTTCTCTCTTCCCATTTATATATAGAAGATAGATCAGTAAAAAATTAGAATAGATATTAATAAAAAGTGACAGTACAATAATAATATTTAGATTAACTATTCGAGTCAATACATTTCAAAGTAAGCTAAATCCAATGTTAGCCGTAGGTACCTAATACTTTATGTAATTTTTTAAAATCTTTAAATTTTGTACATGATACGAAGAACATAAAAAAAACTTAAAATCTTATGAACGGCAAAATTTGAACTTCTTTCTCGGTGTATAAACACAGGAAATCTTAAAACGAATAAACATGTTATATGAACGATTAGAATTGAATTTATCTCATTTTGAAATGTAACGATTAATTTATTCGCAGCAACTGCTTGAACACGACAAAATAAATTAAAATTACGCGTTAGGTGAATTATTTTCTTTAGGAACTCATTGATATAAAAACCCAAGATGCACAGTCAACGTCTCAAACCCGTCCGCATAAAATGAGTGCAGAATTGAGAATTCTAAGCTCATTTCAAATAGTCGCTCGTCACTCGCGTCTTTGGGACTTTTTGTATACTACTTTGTAGAAACAACTTTAAATAATTCGCGTAAGGTTGAATTTGCAAAAACATAAGTTTATAGTATAACTAACTATGAGTACTTGGTTGTATCGGTGAACTTTTGGGGACGGTTAGAGCGTTACTTTTGTTCGAGACTGTGCATCTTGGCTTTTTATATATCAATGGTAGAACTACATAAATTACACAGTAATTACTTTAGCCTTTATGATAATTTACGTCGGTCTATATTTCCAAAATATACCAATATAATTCACGTGTAATCCACCGTTTTACTTACAGTGGCCGTTAGTGAGTGTTGGCTCACGTCCAATTGTCTTAAAAAAAACATCTCTCCCAGACACATCTACAGACAGAATCTATACTATATTACACAGTTATAATCTCTGAAACTATTTGTCAAGGATGTTTTTTTTGCATTTCATAGATTACAAGAGGCAGCTCGCGACTTCGCTTGAGCTTGTATTTTTATAATGCTGGCTCAGCATCACCATGTAAGATGCCCAGTGCAAGGTCATAGGCCTCTTCCCGAAGGAAGATATGGCTATACCATTCCTATGTATATATATTCATATATAATCACCACGCCAACCCATGACGTATTGGCGATTTCAAACTCCGAGAAATCCACAGTTTTATATTTTCCCACATACGGTGGTGGTACTACAAGAACGTTTCACAAGTTTAGGTTTTCTCACGGCGTTTCACTTCACCGTCAGTCGATAGTGTTACCAATTTAATATTAGTAAACGTACGCGAATTCAGAAAAATTCTTCGGTACATGCCGGGGTTTAAACCTGCGGACATTTCGAGACGAATGGATGGAAATTAGTTTTTTTTAGGTAACAAAATTATCCTTTTACAGTGTTGGTAATGGTTGGTTGGTTTTCCTTAACACATAGTTTAAACTAGCTGTGCCCGCGATTTCGACCGCGTGAAACCCAATGTAAAAAAAACAGCGATTAATAAAGTCATTCGAATGTATTAAGAATATCTATTATACTTTGCTCTGGTACTAAGTCGCGTCGTCATTAAAATTACAATAACTTTTGTTACAGTGAACCGATTTTAATGAAACAAAGATTAAATGTTACTCGTAGATATACTTTATGGTTGTATTGCTGTAGGTTTTATCATGAATGCAGTGTTTTAGCACAGATGCGTGTCCAAACAAACAGACAGATAGATAGACAGACGTTTATAAAAATCATTAAAATGTATTTTATTAATCTATACTAATATTATAAAGAGGTAAAGTTTGTGAGTTTGTGGGCTTGTGAGTTTGTGACGTTGTGGCGTTGTAAGGGGTAATCTCAGGAACTACTGGTCCGATTTGAATAATTCTTTCAGTGTTATATAGCTCATTCATCGAGAATGGTTATAGGCTATATATCATCACGCTAAGACGAATAGGAACGGGGCAACAATGAAAAATATTTTAAAATCGGGATATTTTTTCCTTTTGAGAGCTTCCGCTGCGTCTTAGCTCAAAATAACTATTCCACGCGTGCAAAGTCGCAGGCAGAAGCTATTAACTAATTATATTATCTATAATCTATACTAATATTATAAAGAGGTAAAGTTTGTGAGGTTGTAGGGGGTAATATCTGGGGAGTAGGAGAAAAATGGTCGAACGAAAACGTTTCTTACGAACGCTGCCTTAATTATGAGATATATATGATTGAGTTCTAGAGAAAAGTTGTAGCTTGATAATGTCTATTACCGTCCAACGAAGTGGGCACGGGTCGGCTAGTAAGTAATAAAATAGACACCGGCAATTTTTTTTTTCACAAAAATCTAAAAAGTACACGTTAGATTTACATTCTTATTATATGTAAAGATATATAGTTTAAATGTACCAAAACAACATAAAAACATCATACTACCTTAAAATACGTGCTCCGAGCCACTCTGTAATGTATTTTTAAGATTTTAGGCATAAAAAATATTTTTTACCTATTTATTAGCAAATCACATGATTAATTTTAGGTGGCAAATATACGTATGCCACTCATCAAAAAATCTTAAAAATATATGGTCTCTTTCGAGTCCGGTGTTTTATTTAGTTTATTATAGACATGTGGTTTGCACGATACCATAGAACTACGCGTAAATAGCTTTCTTTATTTTTTTATATTCCCATCAACGAAGTAAGACTTCTGAAGTGCATATATAATGTACATACACTTTTCTTCATCTTTTTTATGTGTAAAAATAATACAAATGACGTGCGATGGATTTAAACCAGCGGTACGCGAGACTGATTCACACCTTTGGTTAAAAATATCAGGCGACGACATGTATTATTTGCTTATATAACAATTGTTAATTAGTTTTGATCGTTAATAATTTCAATATCATTATAATTAGTAATTAACAATATGATTATTATTACATTAATATAATTACGTTTTTAAGTATTTATATATGATTTTGAATCTATATTTACAACGATTTTGTTTATTATTTTTGCTTGTTTAATTTTTTTAATTCAATTTTATTGTTTAATGCTAGGGGATTTCCCCCTAAAAAAAAAAACCCTGAATTATATACAAAAAATTCTATAAATCACAATATTAGGAAAAAAACAATGATGAGTTCGTGGGAGAGGTATAAGGGATTTGTTTTACCATATGTAATGATGCTACAAACATTACGAATTAGTGTTACCATCAACAAAAAACATTACAAAACGTTCTATTTTTTCCTTCATATTTAAAAATAAAAAAAATATAAAATGTGATCCAATTTCGATACCACGAGTCGACCACTAGTGTAACTAAAAGTGAAGTGAATGTTGTTTGTTGTGATAAACTTCGAAACGGCTGAACAGATTTTGAGGAGACTTTTATAAACAGCAAGAAGAGTTTTCAAAGTATTATTTAATTAGCATATCTTCATGCTTCAGCATAGGTATCAAGCAGTAGTAATAAAATTTAACAAATATCATAAAAAAATATTAAAAACGTTACAGCACATTGCTTTCAGACAAAACAACTACTAGTTCGCGTGAAACAACATAATAATTTACAAGTGAATCAAGTCGCAAGGATTACCTAGTCTATACATAAAAAAGAATGTAAATTGAACGTGTCTGTACTTTTTAGATTTTTGTGAAAAAAATGTTGTAGATGTCTTAGAATAATAATTGGTCTGTCTGTCTGTTTGTATGAACACGCATCACTGCTAAAGCACTATGTTCACGATAAAACCTCACCAAGAAAATCATAAAGCATATCCTCGACATTTAGTTTTGGTTTCATTAAAATCGGTTCAGTCTATCAGAAGTGACTGTAATTTTAATGACGAGAGGTTTTATTATGAATACTTTAGCAGTGATGCATGTTCATACAAATAGACAGACAGACATACAGGCATTTCTAAAAACGATTGAAATGTATTTCATTACTTATACCTAGACACCGGCAACAATTTTTTACACAAAAATCTAAAAGTATAGACACGTTAGATTTACATTCTTATTATATGTATAGATATATTATCATTTATGTTTTTGACCTTTTAAGTATGTTACTCGCTCACCGAATGATATTAGTAGTAAATACCTACGATTTAATTTATATGTGTCGTTATATTTCAAAATTAGTGAAATGCAATTTTAATCGTTCACTAGCGGGCCCGTCAGACGTTGTCCCGCCCTGATTATGAAAAAAATCCTTGACAGATTATATACTGAAACGTTCCTCATGAATCACCCTATCCACTGGTGAAAACCGTATGAAAATCCGTTCGGTAGTTTTTCAGTTTATCGCGAACAGACAGACAGACGCGGTAGGGGACTTTGTTTTATACTATGTAATGATAATTTATATGTGTCGTTATATTTCAAAATGAGTGAAATGCAATTTTAATCGTTTACTAGCGGGCCCGGCAGACGTTGTCCCGCCCTGATTATGAAAAAAATCCTTGACAAATTATATACTGAAACGTTCCTCATGAATCACTCTATCCACTGGTGAAAACCGTATGAAAATCCGTTCGGTAGTTTTTCAGTTTATCGCGAACAGACAGACAGACAGACGCGGTAGGGGCCTTTGTTTTATACTATGTAATGATATGACATGTTTAATTTTTTTAAGAATGCCATTTTTATATACACAGAGAACGAAGTTTAAATTTTGACATCCATAAGGTTTTTAATTTTTTTTATGATCTTCATATTTGACAAGTAAAAAATTTAAAGATCTTGAAAAATAACGGAAAATATTAGGAACCGCTAAAATTGGATTTAGCTCATTTTGTAATGTAACGACTCACAAATCTACTTAACTGTTAGAGTGTTAGACTAGTATTTTGAATAAAAATAAAAATCCCTATATAGAATCGTAATTTATAATGTTAAAATGTAGTTTTTTTTTAATTAATACAGTATCGAATCCGAGGAAAGTATTTACATCGTGTAAGAAAATACGGACGACAAGTAAGTTAATAAAAAAGAACATGAACCAGTCTATTTTGTGTGTGTTAAAAATAACTCGGACGGAAGTGTAAAAAAGTTTAACAACATTTTTCAAAGAGGTTGTTAAAAGAAGTATGTCCTCATTTCAAGTTTTTTAATTTTTATTTAACCTATTATCATTTTAGGATTTGGTTACGCGACGTAAAATGTTACCGTATTGGTTCAAGCGTAATTTAATGCTTTCGAATATTCAAGTACTCAGGTTTCCGGAATAGATAAAAAAAAAAACTAGTTCTACCGCGAACACGGACAATACCTACGACTGAAAAACTATAGGCAAAAAGTAGTTACAAAACCTCATCAAATGACTACATATTTTTTGTCGAAACATATTCTCAAACATCGAATTAACTTCACCGAAAATTTTAAGCCAGTATCTTAACTCATCCTCAACTTGAAACCGGTATTCACTTACTTAACAGAGCATCACCATGTATAAGGGAAAAAAAATGTGTGCGTGTACTAGTGTACACACGTAAGAAGTGAAACTTGTTTAAGGCCTTATTTTTCGCAAAATGATCTATATGCAACTTTCCAGAAATTGGTAAAAAAAAAAAAAAACCCTTTCTTTCTTTATGGCAAACAATTTCATTAATATATTAAAAAATAAAGTTAAATTAGATAAAGTTTAAACAAAAGGATTTTATTATTATAGACATGAATACAAAAAAGATGGCGCGTAACGGAAAAATGTGACGGTAAATTTTTTCCAACGCCGATAAAGAAGTTTCACTTCAAAAACTACAAAAGAATTACAATACCTCATAAATCCTTGCGAAGGTAACACAAAAAAATCGCAACGACAACCAACAATTTTGTTTTTATGAACGTCGGAATCATTTATCAACGAATACAAGAGACACAGAAACGAGACGTGCAACTCCGCTCGAGTTCGCGGATCGACTGAAAATATTGAACGAGTGTCGAATAATCGGTCCGGCTGACATTCAACTTGCAACTTCCGATAGTTTATTTCTTTATAGTCTCATAAAGCTATAGACACACGTACTCATTAATAACACAAATGCCACTCTAATATTTAGACGTATAATACTTTTTTTGGCAACGTATCTTCTAGTAGTTTATTACTGCGATTGTCGAGTAAGTTCTGATATTATAGTTTTGTGCGATCATTTCAATGAACTAACAAGATGGTGGCCCTTTTGTTAGAACTTCCCAGGGAGTTTTTGTGGCAAGTCAGAATCCAGGCTCCGTGGTTTTATTTCCCATCCACTTCACTTGTAAACGATAACTAAACTATATCATGTAAAACATCACAGATATTTACAAAATATAGAGCCAAATAACACAAGATTATATATCGATATCAATACATATTATAAAACGAAATCCTCTGCCATGTCTGTCTGTCTGTTCGCGATAAACTCAAAAACTACTGAACGGTATTTCATGAGGTTTTCACCAGTAGATAATGGGATTCATGAGGAAGGTTTAGGTAAATAATTTGTCAAGGTCTTAATACATAAAGGCTATTATTACAGGGTGGATCAATATGTGAATGATGGCGACGTCTGGAAGTGACGCCTATCTCTGTGCATTCACCAAAAAACGAATGTAACTTTATATGTCGTTATTTTTTAATAATATGTTATATATTATGAAAAGATAAAACAGATCGAGTTTCTTGCCGGTTCTTCTCGATGACTGGGTTGTTTTCCGAACCGGTGGTAGTTTTGACGTTCATAAGTGCCTTCTCAGGGCCTAAATTGAATAAAGAGTATTCTGATTTTTGATTTGAAAGTTTTTTTTATTATCAGGGAGGGACAACATGTAAAACTCAATCAAACCATTTGGGTAGGTTAAATGGCCTTATATTTGAAGAATATTACCTCATATACTCAATAGCCGCGAGTTCAGGCTTGCGCTTAATATAGTCGAGAGTTGAAAATACTAAACATACTTAAAATAATATTATAGGAATCTGATATTGCCATTTATATATCATTAAGCTCTCTCAATGCTATACATATAACATACGTATTTATAATAAAGTTTGTGTCCTGCGATGTTCGGAACGATCAAAAACATAAGCGCGTGTTGTATCATTTTAAAGACAAAAGATTTGGTTTTCTGTTTGTATTAAATAAACTCGAAAGATACTAAACCGAGTTAAAAGATTCTTTCACATATAGAAAGCTGCATTATCAACGAGTAACATGGGCTAATTAAAAGTCGTGTTGGTCTAGTGGATTGACTGGTGGAATATGAATCCAATGTCCGCAGGTCTGAACCTCGGTATGTACCAGGGGATTCTTGGGGAATTCACATACGTTTACTAATTTAAATTGATAGCACTCTCGGCTAGCGGTGAAGGAAAACATCGTGAGGAAACCTGAACTTGAGAAACGTTCTTGTAGTACCACTGTATGTGGGTAAACATAGAACTGTGGATTTTTCAGAGTTTGAAATCGCCAATACGTCATGGGCATGGCTGGCGCCCGTACCTTCCTTCGGAAAGAGGTCTATGACTCTGCAGTGGGTTTTTTTATAGGCTGATGATGATAAACATGGGCTATAAAACATTACCGAAGGAGTGAAGATGCGGGCATAAACTAGTCATTTGCAAAGATACAAAGTCGCATGCGTTCACTAGTATATAAATAAGATTTACACATTAATTTTTTTTAATAAAATTCCCCATTTAAAATTATAATTTATTGTAATATTAAAGGAGATAATTTTACTGAATCGTGATAAAAAAAAATAATATAATCACAAAACCAGATTGAATGATTAATTCAGTATATTTTTACCGGTTTATTCCGTTACACTTGCCATAAAAAAACTGTATTATATAAAAATTCAAAACAAGGTCATGTTTAAAATACGCGGGGTCAAATGATTCGAGCCGGTATCGGCTGTAGCGGAAGAAATACGATTGAATGATACGACTAGCATTTACGGTTGATACTATTGATTATTAATTATCTACACTAATATTATAAAGATGAAAAATTTGTGAGTTTGTGACGTTGTAGGGGGTCTCAGGAATCTCAGGAACCACTGATCCGATTTGAAAAATTCTTTCAGTGTTATATCATCACGCCGAGACAAATACGAGCGGGTTTTTTCCTCTTGAGAGCTTCCGCTGCGTGTTAGCGTTATCCCAAAGTAACTGTTCCACGCGGACGAAGTCGCGGGCAGAGACTAGTGAATAATATTCTGAATGATTATTAATTATTTAATATTATTACTACATAGTAAAAAAAACGTCCTCTGCCACGTCTGTCTGTCTGTTCGGGATAAATTCTAAAGTACTGAAAGGATTTTCATGCGGTTTTCATCACCAGATTAAAAGTGATTCATGACGAAGGTATAATTTGTCAAGGTTCATTTATATTATCAGGACGGGACAACGTCAGCCGGATCCGTTAATTCAATATACTTGGATGGCTTATGACTGTTTGTTTTTAAACATGACTGTAAACTTTCTGAACTTACGGAACAATTTGCACCGTCGCATCGCGTCCTTGCAAACTTCTTAAAGTTAGCTTAGTTCCAGGCTGTGGAAAGATTACGAGGTTAATTAAAAACTTCGATGTGAAGAAGGACGCTGTGGCGACCACCACAACCGAGGCGGCAAAAGATTTACAGGAGAAACTGGTGCAGGCACACGGCAAAAAAGCCGAAAAGCGGGTGCGCACCATGGCGTCCATACTAGTAAATGGTTTCAGAGAGCACGATAAGCGTCCAAGGTTAATCGTGGATGAAGCTCTCATGAACCATTTCGGGACCATCCTGACTGCCGGCCGGCTGGCGAAAGCAAGCGAAATTCTCCTCATCGGAGATTTCAACCAACTACCCTACATTGATCGGGAAAACTTATTTCGAATGGTTTACAGCAGACTAACGGCCGTAGCTGGTATTGACCAACAGCTCACTTGTACATACAGGAACCCGATGGATGTAGCCTATGCACTGAGTCAAGTATACGACGGTATATACTCACCGAAACCGATAGTGAGATCTCTGAGCATCAGGGGGCTATCAGAGCGAACAAATATCCTCCCACACGCCCGACACTCTCTTCCTGGTACACACATAAGAAGAGAAAAAAGCGCTGATAAACAAGGTCTACGGGGTAGGGGAAGGATCGCGCGTTCTGACAGTCCACGAATCCCAGGTCACGATGACCTTCAAATCGGTGGTGATCCTGCAAACAAAGGGCAGAAGGATGCAAATCCACGATAGTGTTTCACATGCTATAGTGGCAGTATCCAGACACACCCACACCTGTGTCTACTATACCGACGTGACTGATGACGCAGTTAGTAGGTTCATCCGTCGGGCATATTGTGGATTATAATCTAAAGATCGCGATAGAGGACCGGAATGAAACCGCCATAAAGGCAATAACGTCTTTAAAAAAAAATCCGTCATAAAATAGAAAATGAAATCATAAAAACAAAGAAATAAATATATATAAAAAATAACAATAATAATAAAAATATATATATAAAAAAAACACCCAATAGATGCTCACAGATACGATTTTTAACTTACACTTAAATAAAGCGATAGCAAAAAAATGGTGCGGACCGAGAGTTTGCAGAAAAAAAAAAAGTTAGCGATATCGTTATGTACAATTTTTGTCCGTATATAATGTAATATCGGTGAAATTTTACGAAATGCAACACAATTGAATTGTATTAGAAATAACAACATGGGACATGGATCCCTGAGTCTTTGTAAAATAAAAAATGAGTGGAAAATTCTAACAAAGGGGCGACCAACATTTTGTTGGCCAACTCTATAACACGATTCAACCACGTGCAATAAAAACCGTGTTCTTAAACATCATTTTGTGACTTCAAAAAAATGTGGAGCACTCGTTATCTGTTTTAATGTCAGACAGATAACAAAAACTTTAAATGAATGGATTAGTACATAATTATAAATTTGAACGTTTATCTTACATGCTTTATTAAGAAATCATCATCCAATAATGTTGCTGGATCACGGAATTCCACATTATTATGGCCATTATATTATATTATTGAAGTTATACTTCTTTTGGCGCGTTAGGGAAACATGATGAGAGTAAATTTTTACGATGCGCGTGCACACCCTCACGAAAAACCGACACTCTGAAGTTAGCTATAGTCAACATTTTGTTTCTTTGTATTTATTGTTTGTATTTCTTTTTATTAAAACTTTCAATGTATTAAATACCTTTTTTCTATTGTTAGTGTCGTTTTTTCTACAAACGTAGAATAAGGCGAAAGATAAAATTTTTGAAAAGATTTTGATCTTGTTACGCCAAAGAAGTATAACTTCTAAAGCGTGTACATAAGTACGCACACTTTTTTATTATATAACAATGAATATTATTTTTATCATAAAGCTGGCAATAATTCACCATGACCTCTTAACATCGGGCGGAATATGCGATAGTAAACGCGAAATGCTTTTAACAATCGTGGTTTCTTAAAACCTTCATTATTTTATATTTAAATGAAGTTAATAATCTTTTTTTTAATAAAGACGGTCGGTAAGATGGTCTTATTACAAAAACAAAATGAACACGGGTTTAACACGAATTTAGCTAAGCAGCGCCTAAAATTTTAAACCTAGTTGAACACATATTTAAAATACTTTATAGCAAAAGCGTGTCTAAGCGGTCTCTAGCTTAACATCTGGTGTTAGTTTTTTATGCTAGCATCTTTGAATAAAATTCGTTCAATTCAATCTCATCATTCAAAACCGTTCCATTACATACAGATATTTTGCCAACAATTTCAATTCATGAATAATATTTTTGTTCACATCTTAATTAAGAAAATTTACTTATTTTAAGTTTCATTGTTTATCATTATTGTGACATTTTGGTTAAAAGAAAATGGTGTAATTGTTCAAATAAGGTAATTTATGAGAGTAACATATTACGTCAAAGTGAGTGAGGTAGAATAACAGTATAATGTCAGATCAATAACTTGTCAAATACATTAACAAATGTCAATAGTGTCATATAGTAGTAGTTATGATTTACTTGTGAAACTCTAAAATTGTGTAACTTATTTATTTCTTCCAAATCAATTATACCCAGGAAATTCATAATTTATTACGAAACGTCTTTCGCCGGCAAATATAAATACAATAAATCACAATAATAAAATAAGAACTGTCACATTTTATTATTGTGTAATGTAATTGTAAATGTAAATGTATGCAATTTACATTTAAATGATGCCCGCTGTAAACAAGGGTTAGATACTCTTTTGTGTTAAACTTTTTTATAGTATTCAACACGTATGTAACTTTTGAAGTTATACTTCTTTAGGCGTGTTATGAAAAAATGATGAGAGTGAAATTTTAATTTTTGTGACACAAAATTAACAGTATGAAGCTGTCTGCTTAACCGCTCATTAAGTCTCGAAAAAAAAAGCTACCAACAAAATATAAATTGAACCTCGATATTAGTCGCGCATGTTGGTACGCTCGTCGTTTTTTTTTTGTCGTTTTTTTCTACAAACGTAGATTAAGGCGAAAGATAAAATTTTTGAACAGATTGTTATCTTGTTACGCCAAAGAAGTATAACTTCTAACGCGTGTACATAAGTACACACACACTTTTTTTTGTATACGGCAAGTGTCTAAGAAGTATGACAAAACAATTTTGATCCAAATGTAAAATCTAGTAGTTTTTGTGTGATGTGCGCACAACAACAGACCTTTATCATTTTGTTTATACATATAACATCGATTACTTTGTTAATCCTTAAGTAATCTTCACGTGCAGATAATAAAATTGACATGAAAATTTACCCATTCGTAAATTCCCTGTCAAAGTACGTTTTAATTCCTAAGCCTCAAACTCGTATATTAAATCTTAAGAGTATCAATGTAATCAATCAAACGTATTTAAATCATCCGTAGGTCATCAGTCATCATCAATTGTTTCAATACCTACTTGTCTCTCTCCATCTCGATTCACACAATTCACACATGAACGCAAAACAATACTAAAATGGCAAGATGCATTTATCTATACCTATAAATAAAATAACAGGTCTGTAGGTATGCTCGAATCACTAAAAAACTACTCGATAGATTTCATACTGTTAAGGTGATAAATAACGGAGACGAAGTTGCGGGTATAAATTAGTAATCAATAGCGGCACGTATATCGAAGATCGGATAACAATCTGAAAGTTTATTCCATTTTACGAGCAAATTTTCACCCGGCCAGCGTATCACGGGCAATTAATAATCCGCCGTATCGGAGGCACGCGTAAACCAAAACAAATTTTCGTCCAGTCAGCGTATCATCGGCAATTAATAACCGCCGCGTCGGAGGTACAAGTAAACCGAATAAAATTTTCACTCAGTCAGCGTATCATGGGCAGTTTCCCCGCATCGGAACGTAAACCTGATCAAATTATCGCCCGGTTACCGTATCACGGACAATTAATGGGAATTCATATGGGCATAAACACGCGAAATCCAGCAATGTAACACGGACATTGAACATCCGAAGAAGCGTTCATTATTACTTTATCGTATCCAAATGATAACTTATCGGGTTCGCTGGTATGTTTTTAATTTGATATCATACATTTTACAAAATATCACTATGAGATGCAAAAATGAAAACTTAATTAACCTTCGACTCTTTTATCTTATTATTAATAAAGCTGTGGCATACCATATAACAGATAAAAGATTTAGTAAGCATTTAAAATTATATAGCAGTGTTTCTGTACCCGGTATTTGATTCGACATGTCGGGGAGTAGAGTGAGACGTTCGACTGAGATCTTCTTGCTTCGGTTTTGTGAAGCGTTCTCTCTGTCGCACAGCGTAATGTCTGCAATAGACACAGACAACGCTATACGAAACCGAATTTAGTTGACTATCTCGCTCTTGTCATTGACGTGCCATACGCTATACCTTCAATGGAACCTACAATTTTACTAGACTCTGTATTATTTTTTTATTATACAGCATTATATATATTTTATTATATCATACAGAGTAAGGACTCTCAGACATAATCCGAGATTTTTTTTACAATACTTAAAACTAGCTTTATTAAATGTCCTTATTCTGATTTCTATACATATGTCCTTAATCTTATTTGGCATCCTCTTTGCGTTGGTTTCCTTTGCCGGATCTCTCCTACATTCTTAAGGACATACTCTACTTGAAGACAATTTCATCAAATCTGTGACAAAGTTTTGAATACAATGGTCTATCATCAGTACATACCCGTACTAGTAAAAAACAATTACTTAGAAACTATAACTTAGTCATTATATCAAAATAATGATTGTTGTTTTGTTTGTCATCGCGTTTCCATAGCACCGTTAAGTACCTACAATTGAATCGAAGGTCGTAGAAACGATGTCAATAAAATTGATCTATATTTAATTGAAGGTATTATTCGTATACCATTAATTTCCCTTCATCAATCAATGCAATACCATTATTTTTATACTTCGTAGGTTTTTTCGTTTGTCCACTCCACAATGTCATTTGATATTAAATGACACACGTCTAAGACGGTAAACACACTCAACCTAAGGGGAGACTTACTCTCAAGTGCAGCTGTCGGAACACATCAACGAGTGATTGGCGATAGATCTTCAACTTGAGGGTGGTGGTAGCTAGCCAGACGGATTTAGAAAACCCTCTATCACCGTGCTATGGTTTTATCATATAGTAAGAAATATCACAATTTTAGTAGGTGACAGAGCCACGTTGAAGCTATTACTGGTTTCAGCATGAATGGGGCGGCTCGCACGGGGTACTACCACCCGACCCACAGAAACACCCATGTTAAGTAACAGTGCTTGCATTGTTGCGTTTCAGATGGTCAGTGAGAGCGCCGGAAACCCACCTCTCTTCCCTCTCCCTCTTCTCCTCCGCTCAAACCCCTCAACTTTGCCTGCCTGGGCAACGCACTTGCTACTAGTGTCTATGGACGGTGGTGATGATTTAACACCAGGTGATGCACGTGTTCGTTTGCTTCCTACGATATAAAAAAAATTGAGTCGTCACGGCACGCCTAGCGATACATCGAAATTGTTTTGTATAAGTTATATGTTTAAAAGTACAGATTACGACAATAATCAGCTATGGCATAATGAAAAGATAAAGCATTACAAATTTGTTCCATAAAATAATGACTGTTTATATATTTTATTACATCAATATACATTTTTATTAAATACAAAAATTCAATTTGGCGCAGGCGCGGTGTGTTTATCAAAGGGCGCTAGGTCGTCGGCGCATGCCACGCAACGCTAGTATAACGAGTGGCCGACAAAACAATTTGAATCTTATGTTTGTACGGATAGGGTTGCAAATGTTTTTGAGCATTTTGTCAATAATGCATTTAGTTAGTGTTTTGCGTCGCTACGTCGTTCAAAGCCAAAATCAGGTTTACCCGCGCCTATAGATGTTTCACATAAAAAAAAATCACAATCCCGATATGTTTTCAATAAAGCTATTATCGCTTAGCTTAGCTTTGAAACGTTACAAACTAAAGGAGACACTTTGGTTTTTCAAACTGACTAACGCTACTAGCCTGATGGCGATTCGCAACTTCACCGCACTAATGGGGCGAGGGCTTATGGTGTTCAGCCGCTTGGCGTCAAGCTCAAGGGTGTCAAAGTGGCAAAACCTCGGCTTGGGCTATTGTTTTATGTGCAACAACGCGAATCTCACTAAGCTAAACCAGGTAGCTTTTAGGGGCATTTACGGAGGCCAGCATGACAAGGGGCATTTACGCAGGCAAGTATGACAAGGGGCATTTACGGAGGCCAGTATGACAAGGGGCATTTACGCAGGCAAGTATGACAAGGGGCATTTACGGAGGCCAGTATGACAAGGGGCATTTACGGAGGCCAGCATGACAAGGGGCATTTACGCAGGCCAGGATGACAAGGGGCATTTACGGAGGCCAGGATGACAAGGGGCATTTACGCAGGCAAGTATGACAAGGGGCATTTACGGAGGCCAATATGACAAGGGGCATTTACGGAGGCCAGTATGACAAGGGGCATTTACGGAGGTCAGCATGACAAGGGGCATTTACGCAGGCCAGTATGACAAGGGGCATTTACGCAGGCCAGTATGACAAGGGGCATTTACGGAGGCCAGTATGACAAGGGGCATTTACAGAGGCCAGCATGACAAGGGGCATTTACGCAGGCCAGCATGACAAGGGGCATTAACGCAGGCCAGCATGACAAGGGGCATTTACGCAGGCCAGCATGACAAGGGGCATTAACGCAGGCCAGCATGATAAAGGGCAGACAGCGGCGAGTGGCGAAGGATGATGTCTCTCTGGGTGCTCGCCGTTGTTTTTGGATTATACTGTAAGCGGTTTATACGGTACGATTATACGGTAAGCAACCATCAGGCATAGTGCAGTCATTTTGCCGTGATACAATAAAAAAGCGAACTAAGCTAAACGAACTCAAACATGTATTTTGTATGTGACAACTGGGTAAACTAAACTAGAATACAAAAAAACTCTTGCACCATTTGTGTAACTACCTGTGTGTGTGTACGTGTGTGGGGATGATCTGTGTATAATTTGACAGGTTTATCACCAATTGTGTGGTAGTCGCAACTCATTCGAGTACAGATTAAGGATGGCGATTCTTCACAAAAAAAAAATCGGTTTTTAAATTGATCCGAATCGTAGTCTGTGGTTGTTTCATGAAAAATCTAGGTCTAGAGCAGTGGCACTCGACCTTTTCTTTAAACGGGCCATAAATATGTTTCACTCATGGTGTTGCGGGCCGCAAACTACAAAAAATTAGGTATTAAATAAAAAAAGTAATTCAAAATTAATGTAGTGAAAAATGGTTGTCCAGTAAAACAAACTTGGTATAACCCTTATATCATAAGGAACGGATTGCAGTTGGGTTACCTGGGATCCATTTAATTTACTCAGCGTGCTCTTAGTTTTTCTAATGAGCACGAAATTTAAAATAATTGAAAATAAAGTATAATTGTGTGGGCCAACTACAAAGACCCGGAAGGCCGCAGGTTGAGTATAGCTGGTCTATAGAATCGATTGTCCAAAAATCACTCTCTTAATTTATTTCCTTTGTTTTACATACAATATCTGCTTAAATTATAAGTTTTTTTATTAAAATCGAAAAAATCGAATAACGATTTTATAGTGTCAGCGATCGATTCACTGAATCGATTCGATGTTTAATATCGTTTAAAATAATCGATTTTTCTACATCTAACATTCGATTCATCGATTCCAGTTCACCATACCTATATGTTTCAACGCTACGAATTTTTAATTATCATGCCGAAATAAAATTGAACGTACGTCAGAAGTGGGACATTTAATAATACTGATATCATAACACCAAAATTCAGTCAACTTTATATTTATTATTCCGCAGAGTATACCAACAAAGAGGTAGATAATGTGCAGAGGTGTTTATCTCTTATCTATTTGCGTCATAGCCCCGCCCCGCCCACGAGTAGAATTTTCATATTCACGTTTAACAGGTCGAAAACGTACGCAAATTTGCGCTTCACTTGTCGTGTTTCTGGCATCAGCAATTTTTCTTTTATTATTTGCCTAACTGGTGCGTGTGACTTCGTTATTATAATAATGGTTTTGTTATTTTATACGAACTGTTTTACTTATATTAATCTATTTTGTGATGTTTTTTTTAATTTATAATTTCGCGTTATGACATGCTAGTAAGCATGACCGGCCTTACTACGCTTGCGTCAGACTAGTGACGCGTAGTATAGGGGCCCGTGTACATGTAATATTGATATTTTGCAACTCATCATACGTTTGATTGATTGATAGACTTTATGACAATGTATATATTTATTGTTCCGCGTGTCAATAGATATAAAAACTACACTAATATCAATAATGTCAATAAACAAATTCCGAAATTTAAATATTGTCATTCACACTATACTGAATATGAAAGTTCAAAAGAGAACACATTTATTTCATTGTTTTGAGTTTCCTTTGAGTCCTTGAGGACTTTTTTTTTTTTCGAACTAACTACGCTATTGACCAAGCAAGGTCTTAACAGCTTCACCGGACTACTAAGGCGAGCGCTTATGGCACTCAGCCGATTTTCTTTTGACAACTAGCTCAAGGATGCGCGGCACACCTCGGCTTTGGCTGTTGCCTGATACATGCAATTCGCGAGCTATCTGAGCTAACCCAAGCTAAGCTAACTATTCATACATATATGAGTTGTTGAAACAAGCATACATACCTCAACAACGTCCTTATTGACTGCCTCGACTGTTCTTTTTATTTTATTCTTGACTAATTGATGCGTGTGACTTCGTTCTTATAATAATGGTTTTATTTATAGAAACTGAGTTTTTTTATCTCAATTTATTGTGTGATGTTTTTATTTTATTTATTATCGCTATCCTTTTACGCATTATCAATTAACTCGTAAAATTATACCGATACTGCTCAGTCCTTACGGAACAGTACAGAATTTTAAAAAACATGATTTTTTTTTTAAACCTTTACTAATAATATTCACAAAATACTAGCGAACCGCCTCAGCTTCGCATGTGTGCAATGTAGATATCCATTTTAATGAAATACTGTTAAGAGCAGTTTTGATCTACATGGCATGTACAACGTATGTAATGTATTTAATTGGACAAGGAATACTAGTGTATTGTATAAAATAGCTTGGTAAACCTAGCTACCTACACATAATTATTTTTGTAAAAAGATAAAAATGGTTACTGTCGGTTACCCTTTAGAGATATATATATACCATCGCGGACTTTTTTATCGATCTTTTTAAGATATACAATTCCGTAGTACATTAATTTGATCTATCTCGTAAGGCTTAGCCAATCTTTGCGATTTAAACGCACAAAAATATGTTTGTTACGTCATCACATTACAAATCTTTAAATTTTTCGGCTTTTCTGTACTATAACGTGTGTGTATTATACATATAAACCTCTCTATTTTCCTCTCTTCCTCAATTCCTCTTGAATCACAATATCTTTTGCTGAAAACTGTATTAAAATGCGTTGTATAGTTTAGAAGATCTAAGGGAGCAGACAGAGGAAGCCTCTTCATTTTATACTATGTAATGGTTTCGAACGAAAAAAATCGCGGGCATAGCTAATACTCTATATACCAAATCTTTGTCATAAATATTCTCCAGAGAAAAAAAATATCAACCGATTACTTTCTAAGAAAATTACACACATACAACCGTACTATTTATACTCAACTGTAAACTCTAAAAGCAAGCCTTTCTCAATCCTAGGTACTGCACCTGACTGGACTATTTTAATGGATACGTATGACAAGCACTATAAAATCCCAGAGGATGTTGGTGTTTCGTCATCCAGACCGGACATATTCCTCTTCTCTAGACACATAAAACATATAATACTAGTAGAGCTTACTGTACCGTGGGAAACCAACATTCCTAAAGACCACACAATCAAATGAACTAAGTAAAAATGGCTATGTGGTTAAGTTATACGCGGTAGAAGTAGGAGCGAGAGGTATACCAGCAAAATCTCTCTACAACCTTCTGAAGGACCTTGGCCTGTCGAGAACTGCAGTAAGTTCTATTTTAGAACGAGTATCAAAGGCTGCACTAACAGGTTCCTACCAAATTTGGCTAGGCAGGGCGGGAAACTCGAGCAGTGAAGGTGAGCGTTGATGCGCATCTCAAAGGGGGCCTCCTTAAACCTACACCTGGGTCGCAAGTCCTGGGAACTGCTCTGAGTTTCTCCCTCTGCCACACGATGGACCCGGCACCCGCACGGTGAATCCATGGAAGGCTAAGAAGTTCGTCTCTCTCACGCCTGTTAACAAAACTCGTTGTAGTTACCCATCGAAAAGCTATATATATGGTAAAATAGGGTATTCCCTATTTAAATTCGCTCCACAGTAATATAATTTAATATCTCCATCTTATCTACCTATGCTAGAAGGCACATGTCGTGATTATATACGTAAAATATGACTTGACAAACAAGTAAATATTATAGGGGCAGGTGTTTGACAGAAGTGCACGTTTATTGAACCTGGCACGTAATTACGTTATGCAATACTAAAATAATATTGTATTCGTCAAAGAGTATACATATGCAGAAGGTGCACTCGAAATATAGTCATCTCTCTCACTCCCACATGATTTGAAACCTACAATGCATACATAATACTTCGATTTACGCAACCCCGTTTTAAGCGAACGCAGAGAGCGATACGCGATTTTTGTTTTTAGAAATTTTTAGGATTACAAATTTTAGAAACGCTAGACTCCCAATTTTTTTTTTCGAACTGACTACGGTATTGACCTACCAAGGTCTTAAGAGCTTCACCAGACTACGGTAGACTCCAACGAATAGACCTTTCTACTACAAAACGGGGAATAAAAAAAAAAACTCAGACGCTGCAAAGAAATTGTGCGTGATAAGAAAAACTTAAATAGTCAGGCGACATTGTTAAAGTATTCGAAGCCTTTGACATCAAAATAACTAGCTAGTCCGCGTGGAACCTAATGTAAAAAAACAGTGACTAATAAAATCAACTGAATGTATTAAATTCATTTACGTATCTACATTTCTCTCGTACTTAAATCTCCTCGTCGTTAAAGTTACAATAACTTTTGATAGAGTGACCCGATTTTAATGAAACCAAGAATAAATGTTACTGGAAGATTATGATTTTCTTGAAGTTTTATCGTGAACGCGCAGTATTTTAGAAATGATGCGTATTCAAACAAACAGACAGACATTTCTAAAAGTGATTGAAATGTATTTTATTACTTAGTTCAAGACACGTGCAACAATCTTTGCTTTAGACATGTTTATAATCTGAATTCGCAATTTCGAGGATGATATTTCTGCTATCGTTTTGCTGTTGTGTGACGCGTAATTATAAGATAGACAGAGTAATAGGATAAAAAAGAAAAGATATGTTAAATTCATCGTAAATATTCTTTTTTTGTATAATTGCTGTTGTATGAACTTTGATTCATAAGCTTTCTAATTTAGGTACAAATTAATCTGCATTAATTTTTTTTGTAGCACCGCCATATTTTATTACCAACTTAACCAAACCAATCGTCAAACTTTTTTAAGTATAAAGAATTTTTGGATTAAACCTTTGTTTGACAATTTATATTTTTACCTCTAAAATAACTTATACGATTATATACACGACGTGTTTACTTATTTCTGCATAAATATGTCTGACGAAATAGTTGCAAATATGTTTTTTTTTGCATAATTTCCGTTTTATGACCATGATTTAAAACTTCAATTCCAGTTGCTAATTAATGCAGAATACTTTTAGTACTACCAACTTAACGAAATTAAACGTCAACTTTATCATCTTACTTTATGACACAGGTTTGACATTTAAGACCGAATTGGATTGTAAAAAAACTTGAATTTACATAACGTAATACAACTATTGTTCCTTCACGTTTACATGATCTTGATATCCCATAGGTCAAGCCGCTAGACCACCACGGTTTTTTTTGTGCCACAAGCACACCAACCATTCTGCCAGTCGTTTCAAAATATTTTCATTTCATATGAGGTTAATATATCTCTAGTAGTCTCTGGAAGAGATCCATAGTCATAAAAATGTAGGAAACGCTTACGTGTAAGGTTACTTACAATTTGCAATTAATATAATTTAATAAAAAGTCTTACTCATATCGTATACGTCACGGTCTTTGTAAATTTGGAGGTCGCCAGATAAAATTACTTCAAGTTATAACGCGCTGACAGCGAGAACTGGCCGTATCGAATTGCACGAATAAAATTAAATACGATGGTGACGTAAGGAAACCGCCATGAGATCGATTATTCGAATAATTGTTTTCTACACATAGAAAAATCGATTATTTTAATGGATATTAAATTTTGACTCGATCCAGTGAATCGATCTCTGACACTATAAAATCGTGATTCGATTTTTTTTATTTAGATGAAAATATAACCATACAATAATTTATAATTAAAAAAATTAATTGAAGAGATGGATTTGTGTATAATCGATTTTGTAGACTTTGGTTTTTTGCAAGAATCGATCCCACAGATCTCGATTCGAATTGATTTAAAAATCGCCTCTTTTTTCGAAGAATAGCCATCCCTAGGGTAACGTTGTTTTGTGCAATGTACTATTAATAGATATATATCGTAATAAATTCTTATTACGTAGATAATACCAATGACTAGCTACCCACCTCGGATTCGCATGGAAGGAACTACTAACTAAAAATATCCTAGTTTAAAATCGTGTGATTTTTCATATAATTTCTCACATACAAACTTTGTTCTGACAATTACAAGCAACAAAAAACGGGATGTGTCGTAAATATACACGATAGAAGTGAAACTTTTGTATTATAGCGAAACATTTTAATTGGAAACATATAACAAAAAGCCACTGTCGGTGCTCCCGACATGGATTAACTTCGGTGATCGGACGAGAACCGGTGTTTTCAACGATCTACCCGGCACAGTGTGTACCGCCACCATTTTTTCTCACAACAAAGGTTGCTGATCATAATTTCAAAGGTCTCTCACAAGAAGTACCACTTGGAAAATAATTATCCAAACAGGTGCGCAGCTATTATAGAGCGATGTGCTGATATACATACGGCAATTGATTTTTCTTTATACTATGTTGACGAAACGGAAGGCAAATAAATTCTTAGCTCAGTGTATAGATCAATTCGCAAATTTCTACCAAACTATTAGTCACTACGAAATTGCAAACTATTGCGCAACATTACTATAGTTATATGAATAAATTCAGTGCGATAAAATAAATTAGCCACGAAACGACGGCCTTGTATAACATGACTCGGCGAAATTCGCAAATGTTTATCATAGATTAAATAAGCTACTAAACTAAAACAGATAGGCCTGAAGACGTAGGTAGTTTTCCAATCACAGAGCATAGTGCAACTCAGTGGCGCACAATGACGAATTATGCTGAAGCTTAATTGGAACGTGAATTAGTTTTTAAATGCACCGGTAGAGTGCGCGAAGTTCAGTGTTGAAAAAAAAAATAATAACATCATTTTTTTAACACAGGTTGAATTAACTTTGATTATTTCCAAAAAACCACAACGAAATGAAAGCTTTAAAAATGTTTTCAACAATAAATAATATTACTAAAGATAATATAAATTAAATATTTCGATCAATGTCAACTTAAAGAAAAAACACTTGTTAATTTCCTGTCACTGAGTTGGTATCCATTGCACGCATCAAGCGAAAACACTACTTTTGAGAGTGCTCGATTGTGCGAAGCGTTGCTGGAGTTGGAACATTCAAAGTTAAGGATTATGCCGCATAATGCGCTCTAGTGCTATAATTGGAAAACTACCGTAGTTAGCCGGGATTTATTTACGATTTCATCTATATCTTCTATCTATATATATACATACAATAAGAATGTAAATCTAAAGTGTCTGTACTCTTTAGATTTTTGTGAAAAAAATTGTTGCAGGTGTCTTGGATCTTGGAATAAGTAATAAAATACATTTCAATAAACTTTGGAAATGTCTGTCAGTCTGTCTGTCTGTCTGTTAGTTTGAACACGCATCACTACTAAAGTACTGCGTTCAAGAGAAAACTTCACCAAGAAAATCGTAAAACATCCTCGAGTAACATTTAGTTTTGGTTTCATTAAAATCGGATCACTTTTTCAAAAGTTATTGGTACGAGAGAAAGTAGATACGTAAATGGACTAATACATTCAGGTGATTTTATTAGTCACTGTTTTTTATATTAGGTTTCATACAGGCGGAGTCGCGGGCACAGCTAGTTTAAGCTATATATAGTCTGTATTGGATCGACGATACCGGATTGCAGACACAGTTAGCGCCGTGATGTTTGGCACATAATTCAGAATGGCGAGTCTTAGGCAAGATCTTGATTAGTCGTGTAGTATCCTTAATTATAACTTATGAACTAGCTAATAGCCTCGTTTTTGTTCTTGTCGACAACGGTTTTATTTTGTCATGATGTCACATACAGATTTCATGTTCCCACTTTTCGAGTTTACTATTTCTACTTATTATGGTGTTATTTGCCAAGTAGGCTTTTGTGATCTTTCTTTTTTTTTATTAGCGTGGGGAAATCCATTATGAATACGTCACCCTGCCGGGGGAGAGATGGGGTTAAGTCCGACTTCCACGGACTAAAACCCTACGGTGTACCGACAGACCGTATTGTTGGAGCGGCAATGGATCGCCGGGCTCCTACCTAGTAGGTAGACAGACTAGGTACACACCAGCTGCCTCCCTCGTCCGCCGGACCTGTGCAATGAGGAGATGGCCCTACTGGCCTATCCCCTCAGGTCCGGCTACGGTGGCAGGAGGTGTTGGGCAAAGCGCCGTATCCTCCCGCCGGTCCTCTATTGGCGGAGAGGGCCACTTAGAGGTTCTCGAAACCACGCTTGGCAGCGATAAATTCCTTCCTACCGCCGCCGGCATAAGGCAGCGAAGTCTCTCCCACGCATCACACTCAGACAGAGTGTGCTGCGCGGTGTCCTCATCAGCGCTGCACTCGTGGCACGCGGCGGTCGGCTCCCTGCGGGCGATCAACCATGTCCGGTTAGCACCTGCACCAATCTGAACGTCAGGGAGCCCCATTCCCTCTCTATCCACTCCCGCAGGACCGGGCGGACGGCTGAACTGACTATCGTTCAAGTAGTTACTATATAACCTAGAACATTTATTAAAAAAAAAATCCGATGCCGTTTAACCGTGACTAAATGACGATACTTTTTTCCATTCATTGAACATGGGGTTTTTTTCACTTTTTAAATATTAATTTTTACATTGCTTGATGTATGTAATAACTTACAAAATATTATTAATTCTACATCGATTATGATCCCTTGGGATGGAGAAATTTTGATATGAACGTTATGCAATTTGTATATTCTGATAAGATCGAAATTAGAAAAAAAAAAAAACGGATTTTTTTTTGAACTAACTGCACGTCATCCATTGATATATAAAATCCCAAGATGCACAGGCAACGTCTCAAAACCGTCCGCATAAAATGAGTGCACAAATGAGAATTGTGCGCTTTTCAAATAGTACCTCGTCACTCACGTCTATGGACTTTTTGTACACTGTTTTGTAAAAACAACTTTAAGCAATTCGCATAAGGTTGAATTTGCAAAAACATAAGTGTATAGTATAACTATAACTACTTAGGTATATCGGTGAGTTTTTGGGGACGGTTTTGAGCGTTACTGGTTTTCGAGACTGCATTTTGGGTTTTTATATATCAATGACGTCATCACAATAAAGAACAGCAATTTGGAGCAAACTTAGTTATTAATTTATACGAATCTTTATTAGCGGACTGTCTTCAAAACAGCCATCGTAACGTGCCTCTACTATAAATTTGTGTTCTGCACATAAATTATATTTAGAATGGCCAAAACTTTTAATTCGGGCTACAGTTTTCACTTGACTTATCCTCAAAGGAACTGTATATAAGTATATATTTATTATATACTAGCTGATCCCCGCAACTTCGTCTGCGTGAAATCGGTTACCTACCGGTTCCACTTGTATTTCCAAACTTGAAAAATCTTAAAAAACCTAGAACCCTATTACAGCGACTCCCGAGAGACTCGGCGAAGTATAAAATATGCTTTACGACCTATTCTCATGACCACCAAATATACATTTAAAATTTCATGGAAATCGGTCGAGCCGTTCCGGAGAGTTCGACCACAAACACCGTGACACGAGATTTTTATATATTAGACTAGCGGGCCCGGCAGTCGTTGTCCCGCCCTGATTATAAAAAAATCCTTGACAAATTTTACACTAAAACCTTCCTCATGAATCACTTTAACTACTGGTGAAAGCCGCATAAAGATCCGTTCAGTAGTTTTTGAGTTTAAAGCGGACAGACAGACAGACAGACGCGGTAGGGGACTTTGTTTTATACTATGTAATGATGATATCATTACATAGTATAATACAAAATCCCCTACCGCGTCTATCTGTCTATCATCATTACATAGTATAAAACAAAGTCCCCTACCGCGTATGTCTGTTCGCGATAAACTCAAAAACTACTGAACGAATCTTTATGCGGTTTTCACCAATGGATAAAGTGATTCACGAGAAACGTTTTGGTATATAATTTGTCCAGGATTTTTTTATAATCAGTGCGGGACAACGTCTGCCGGGCCTGCTAGTATATATATATATATATATAGATTTTACAATATCAATAGCGTTTATTTTATGTACTTTCGACTATTATGTAAATGTACATTTTGAGAAGGAACACAATTCTCGAAGTAGAAAGTTCTAGTTTAACCCACCATTTACACAACCACCATAACTGTATCGTGACTTGAATATATTAAATGTAAGAAAGTTACTTATATAAAAAAGGTAACATGTCCTGAGACGATATATCTACGAGGGGAAAAAAATATACGTAATGTAACTGATTACTGCTTGGTTTGTTGTGCATTAGAAAAAAATTGAGCCGTCACGGGACGTCTGGCAGATGTGAAAAATCGAAATTGTTTTGTATAAGTTATATGCCTAGAAGGACAGATTACGACAAGAATCAGCTATGGCATAATGAAAAGATAAAGCATTACAAATTTGTTCCATAAAATAATGACTATTTATTTATTTTATTACATAAATATTCATTTTTCTTAAATTAATACAAAATAAAAAAAAATCAACTAGGCGCTGGCGCAGTCTGTTTGGCGGCATTTATCAAAGGCCGCTAGGTCGTCGGAGCTTGCCGCGTAACACTAGTAGAACGAGTGGCCGACAAAACAATTTGAATCGTATATATTTATACAGATAAGGTTGCAAATGTTTGTGTTTTGCGTCGCCACGGGTCGCCAAGCCAACAACCTGTTTACCCGCGCCTATAAATGATTCACATTAAAAATTACAAAATGTCAATCGAATTAATAAAACCATGTTGTCTAGAACCATCCACGGTGAATTTCACAACGAAGGATGATACGTTCACTTGTTTTGATTTGTTTGAATTTGTATTTCCATTATACATATATATACCGTTTATTACAATATAACAATAAAGTAAATTTTCAAAAAAAAGTATTAACCGACTTCAATATCAATCAAAAACCCATAAGGCACTAAAAAGCGGAAAATAAATAGTTTATCAAATTGACCAAATTAAATAAAACATATGAATATGTGTGCTACCTATAGATGTACTGGAAGTCGGTGCCAACCGAAATTTCAAATTTGTTCCAGGTAGAAATGTATTACAGAGACGCGATAGTGGACTTAAACTTTGTACTTATGTAGATGATATGATTTTACGGTTCGCACCGACTTTCAATACATCTCTAGGTAGCACACATATTCATATATTTTATTTAATTTGGTTAATTTGATAAACTATTTATTTTCCGCTTTTTAATGCCTTATGGGTTTTTGATTGATATTGAAGTCGGTTAATACTTCTTTTTGAAAATTTACTTTATTTTTCCATTTTTAGTGTACATAAATATATTTTACTAGCAGTGCCCGCGAACTCCGTTCCGCCTTAAGTATATTAAAATATGCGCATTTTTACGGTATGGTATCTATCGGTATAGTATGCGATATGGTTTCAATTGGTTGTACAATAAGTAACGTTTGGTACGAACGCAACCTTTTCAATAATCCGCGATAGTTTCCAACACCAACTCGGCTATCATTGCTTCACACATAATACACCTTAAGTAATGTAATTACAATGCTTGCGCCATGTTGCAACACAGCAACGAACATAAGCACAATAGGCTCCTAAGAATTGAAGAGTTTTTTTAATAATATTGGTGGCAAACGAACATACGGGTCACCTGATGGTAAGTGATCACGGCCGCCCATGGACACCTGCGACACGAGAGGAAACACAGATGCGTTGCCGGCCCTTAAGAAAGGAGTAGACTCGTTTCTTGAAAGTTTTCTTACTTTGTCACGGATCCCATAATCAGAACCTAACCAAACTCTCATCAGACTACCCTTGAAGTACATCCCTTCCAATAAAAAATGAATCATCGAAATCGGTTAGCGTGATATTGAGTTATTCGTCTATTTGTCGTGTACATACTTAATGCAAATTTAAAACTTATACGGTTTTGCACTGGATGCCGTTGTCGGAACTGGACCAAATTGAAATGGGACCACACGGGAAGTACCAGCTTTCAAATAAAAAAAGAATAATCAAAATGGGTTCACCCAGTCCAAAGTTATGAGGTAACAAACATAAAAAAAATACAGTCGAATTGATAACCTCCTCCTTTTTTTGAAGTCGGTTAAAAAAACCAAAATCATCACCTTCACCCTGTAGAGACCAACTGCAAGGCCATAAGACTCTTCCCGAAGGAAAGTATGGGCATAATCACCACGCCAGCACACGACGTATTGGCGATTTCCAGTAATCCACAGTTCTATGTTTCCACACATATATTAGTACTACAAGAACATATCTCAGGTTCGGGTTTCCTCACGATGTGTTCCTTCACCGTCAGCCGATACTGTTACCAATTTGAATTAGTAAATACGAGCACGACTTACAGTAGTCTTATGATACAAATTTACTCTCCAAAATTAGTACGACATGGGAACGTATTTATTGTTTAAAATAACGAACAGATTTTGCGACATGTGTGCTTCTTTGTATTCCTGTCCGACCGTATACCTAATTTCAAAATATAAGCCACGTTGACTTCAACGTCTGTTATACGTGAGCAGATTATAAAGCAATTGAAATTACACTATATTTGTACATTATCTTTGGAAATGGTTCAAAATAAAATACTGAATACTTTAGACATAAGAATCATAGACCAAAGAGAGTAACTATAGAGTCTGAATTCAACATTTTTTTTTAATGTGAAAACCTCTTAAGTCTTCTTGAGCGGTATTTTTTTGCCAGAAGATACATTTATAATTTCGCGCGATGACATGCTAGTAAGCGTGATCGACCGCATTGCACTTGCGCGGCTTGCGTCAGAATAGTGTCACTTAGTAATATTGGTATTTTGTATTGAGATTGTGCAGCCTATCATATGTTTGATTAATTCATAAACTGTATAAAAATGTATATAATTATTCCTCGGAGTACCATCATATTTGAAAAGACTTATGATAATGACACGCAAAACCTAGAGGGGACTGGCTCCGAAATACAGCTGCCAGAACACAAAAACAGCTGCTTGGTGGTAGATTTTCAATTTAAGGGTGGTAGCTGGCCAGGCGGACTTATAAAAAGCCCTACCACCATGCTATGGTTTCCCACGATGTTTCCTCCACCGAAAGCTTCGACTCAGTCGCTAGGATTCGAACCTACGTCCATAGACGTGGTATCCAAAAACACTATCAACTAAGCCATTATCAATTCACTACACAATTCGAGTACGACAATGCGACTGAATATGAGTATGGGTGTAAACCGTAATTCCTTTTTTTTGTATTTTCTAGTCTTTTATATAATTTACACGTATAATAAGAATGTAAATCTAACGTGTCAGTACTTTCTAGATTTTTGTGGAATAAGTAATAAAATACATTTCAATCATTTTTAGGAATGTTTGTCTGTTTGTATGGACACGCATCACTGCTAGAGTACTGCATTCATGGCAAAACCTCTTCCAGAAAATCGTAAAGCATATCTTCGAGTAACATTTAGTTGTTGTTTCATTAAAATCGGTTCGATTTATCAAAAGTTATTGTAATTTTAATGACGACGCGACTTAAGTACGAGAGAAAAGTAAATAAGTAAATGGACTTAATACATTCAGATGACTTTATTAATCCCCGTTTTTTTACATAAGGTAATCCATCCACGCGGACGAAGTCGCGGGCACAGCTATCTTTTATATTTTTCTAGGAAATCTGCCGACTAATGACAGGAATATTAAAAAGCTTCCTGCTGTTCTATTATTATTGACACATAACGTCACAAGAATTTGTGACGCGTACAACTTCGTAATTTTCTGCTAAACGTCGAATAGGTAGGTACGTTCTTAGTTTCTGAATTCGCATCAAGGTTACGAGTTTCAAACTGATAAACTTCTATCATAGACAATCTATGAGAATAGAAAATGAACATTAGCAAATGCTTCTAAGACTCAGTACTCAACCTTTTTTTAAAGGGGCCATAAACATGTTTCACTCATGGTATCGCGGGCTGCAAACTACAACGGTGTTATTACAAAAAAAGTTAAATACCTATTGAATACTTGCTTTTAAAAAAAGTTTGGGTACTGTATTAAATGAACTGCGCTCGCCGAACGTTCGACACCTTGCTCTTTTATCTCGCTTTGGTTAGGTTAGGTTAGGTTAGACTTGCGAAAAGGGATAACGGGGACTTGCCTCGGCAGCGGTCAGCGAGCGCGGTGCATTTAATACGAAAGTAGCCAAACTTTTTTAAAGCAAGTATTCGATACGTATTTAACTTTTTTGTATTAACACGGCAAATATTTACGTTTTAAATTAAAAAAAAAAAGTAATTTAAAATTAATGTAGTGAAAAATGGTTGTCCAATAAAATAAGCTTGGTATATCCCTTATATCATAAGGAACGGAATGCGCTCGGGTTATCTTGGATCCCTTTAATTTACTCAGCGTGCTCGTAGTTTTTCTGATGGGCACGAAGTTTAAAATGAAATAAAGTATAATCGAGTGGGCCAAGTACAATGGAAAATCAAGTTGAAGTTCTGTGGCCAAGCAGAACTATCAGTGTATTCCGGCAGCTGCACTTGCCAATTTCTCAAGGTTTAGCGTGTTTAACATCTTGGATCACATCGTCACTTAACACTTAACATGACATAACACGAGATTGTGGTCAAATGCTATTAACCTATAAAAAGTAGTTGGAGTTTTTGGCGCGAAGTTGGAAGGTCATGTAGTGGATTTCATGTTTTATTCATGATCTCGTGTTAATCGCCTCAATATTTTGTAATATTAGCGGTGTTCTACGTAATATAGTTCGGTTACTATTGTTCATAAGTGAACCGGATTGGAAATAATACCACGGAGCATGAATTCTGACTTGCTGCACAAACTTCCTAGAAACTTCTAACAAGACGGCCACCATCTTGTTAGTTTATTGAAATGATCACAAGAAACTTGTAACCTACTCGACGTTGGCAATAATAATCTACTAGAAGGTTGGTTGCCAAAAATAAAGAAGAAAAAGAAGATTAACTATTTGGAATAATTGAGAGGCTGCTTATTTAAGACTTAACTCAGGATGTGATGTAAAACGCTAACGAGAAATCTAATAAACAAGGAAATAAATATCTATGTTTAAGTATAGATGAGTATTTAGACTTTCCAGTATTCAGACTTTCCTGCCCGTCTCGACGGTGTTGCTAATCTTGAAGATACAATCCGAAGCAGTAAAGTTGACAAACTATGCTTCCCTCACACACAATTGTTATGTGAACACAAGTGATACAGACACTATTATGATGTCTTCCATTGTATAGTTTTGTTTTAATTTTTCTATTGCAAACATTAAGACTGTTTAGTTTCTACACAACGTAAATATAGTAATACATCAGTCCTATCTCTCTGTATAATTAACCTTTTTATAAATAATTATCTAATTACGTAGGACGAGTCTGCGAGATATAAAAAATGCACTTTTTATAGAAAATGTTTTATTATTAAGAATTACAATTGAACTAAGTAAATCTAAATTAAAAGGGTATACCGCACGAAGTGAGAGACAATAGTACCTTAAAACTAAATCTACTAAAATCTAATGCTGCGACCTAAGCTAAGAGATGTGACTACTGCTCGAAGTCTGAACGAATAGTGTCTTCAAATCGGGATTCAATATGCGAGATGGGTCTCACGATCCCACGGTGGTGACGAGCCCCTAATTCTTCGTACTGTCGCGTTGTGCTACAGGTGTCCGATGTGTCGCAATGGTTACAAGTAAACGTTGAATTACATCGCAACTGGGCTGTTTCCGTGTAGTGTGATTGTGTAACAATCTAATCCATAAATGTCAATTTTTAGTTCTGTACCAAACCATTCAACCAGTGTATATAACTTTCGACAAGCTAGCAAATCCGCGGGACATTGGCGACTGTCGATGTATTTTTGTCCCATTGTGGTCACTGTTGTTGTAGTATCGTACAATGTTTATAGTAAGGTTTACTTTGATTACAGTATATTATTACTTGATAAGAAATGAATGTTATTCTTGAAACGGAAGTTGCGCGTTACGATATATCACATCGTGAAGTTAGTTTTAATTTGAAACGAAAGTTGCGCGTCACGATATAACACATCGTCCAGTTGGTTTTAATTTAAAACGGAAGTTGCGCGTGACGACATAACACATCGTGAAGTTGTTTTAATTTGAAACGGAAGTTGCGCACGCCGATTTAACAAAGCATGCAATTAGTTGATAAACAATATTTATGAAAGATTATATAAACAAATTCTTTCAAATATAAATATTATTTTATATATTTGTATATATAGGTAATTAGGCGTAATTGCTCATTCCACGTTACAGACTCACCAAGACCAATAAGTTTTTTAGGTAATAGTGTTAGGTTTTATAATAAAATCTCAAAGCACATTACCCATTTGCTGGATAGTGAGTTCAAACAACTTGTCAAGAGGGTTTAATGTCTAAACGCTCATTATTATAGGTTTGATCAATATTTGAACGATAGTCACGTCTGAAAATAACGCCCCTGTGCATCCACCAAAAAGGAATGTAACTATCTATGTTTGTAAAAATATGTGTCACGAAAAGATTAAACAGATCGAGTTTTTTGTCGGTTCTTCTCGATGACTGGCTTGTTTTTCCGAACCTGTGGTAGCTTTGACGTTCATAAGCGCCTTCTAAGGGTCAAAATTGTGTGATGTATTTTTGTTTTGATTGGATTATTTATCAAAGTTTTATTTTCATTTCGAGCTACAGTTTTCATTGTAGTTAATTTCTTCGATTGAATTTTTGAATCCGGTCAAAACGACATGTGTAAATAGACTCTTTTATATATTGACGCCAAAGAAATATAAACTATCACGTGCAAACATAAGTAAACGCACTCTTTATAGTTTCAATTATTTTTGTTGAGAACGAACTTTCTGGAAGATTGGTAAAATCATGTGAAAATCTACGTGACAAAATTAACAAAATCGGGCTTAGCCCTCTGATCAAAATTTGGTATTTGTTAAACTTCAACTTTGTTTTAACATACGTATAGACCTGCTGGACGATTATACTTACACGACATGCCTATTATTACATATTGAATACTTTTTGACAGTCTTCGCTAATATAGAAATATATATATATATATATAAATTTCGTCTGTACGTGTGTATGTCACTGAACTCCTCCTAAACGGCTGGAACGACTTTGATGGAATTTTGTGTACGTGTTCGAGTGAATCCGAGAATGGTTTAGATTCACAATGGGACCCGGTAGGTGGCGCTGCGGTTGAATTTTAGATTTTTTTTATTATCAAGGCAGGACACCGTCCGCCCGGCTTTTTTTTTGTTCGAACTGACTACGCTATTGACCTAGCAAGGTCTTAACAGCTTCACCGGACTACTAAGGCGAGCGCTTAAGGCACTCAGCCGATTTTTGTTTGGGTTCGTCCGCCCGGCCCGCTAGTAGAAATATATGTAGGTAATGCATGATTGAACAGGTTACAACTTGATTAATTCACATAATGATTTTTATACACCGTTTTTGATTATTTTAGTATGTACGAAATGTACATATATATGTACATTCATTTGTACACAATTATTTCCTAATGTGTAGTTATTACTTTTTGTAAAATTTACAGTAAAACGTAAGTTCTCTATCGTGCTGTTTAATTTACTAAATTCGACATACATAATAGAATCTTATCATCGGATCTGTAATAACAGATAAGGTACTCTTTTGTAATAAAATCCGGACTATAGGGGGTCGTAGGCAGTACTCTATAATCCGACAAATTCGATAGTTCGACAGTGCCTTGCAAAACGTTTGTCGGATTACCGGGGTTTCACTGTATTGCAAAAAATATATTCAATATAAACCAAAGCAGTATTCAGCTAACTTTAAATTTTACACAGTAGGTCAGGTTTATGGAACGGATACTCGTGTTAATATCGCGGAATACCATGCTCGTATCAGATTACATAAAACATTCGTGTGACGTCCGTAGTACAAATAAAAGCTTTAAGCGTTTTATACATCGATAAAACATCTGCTAAGCCAGCTACATACAAATTCTTATAGGACAATGTCGTTTATCGATTTTTACGACATTTTTATATCGTTTTGAAGGTGTGAAACTGCAATAAAATATGCAAATTATCAAGCATATTACAAAAGAATAATCGGAGTGTTGATAGTAATTCAGAAAATATTATATTACTTACTGAATTTTGTAGAAGGTGCAAGGATCACTATAGTAAATTAAAATTCAACACTAATTTAGAGGTAATTATAAAAGATTTGTCATATATCTTCGTCGCTGTTAAATTTACACGATATTGAATGTAAAATACAGTTCGGTATTCTCGAATTTACGAGAAAAACTTCGAATTCACGATGAAAATAGTTCAATAACTAACCTTACCACTTCTCATAAAATAATTTCACAGACTACTTTATACTTCCTACAGAGGGCGATTGCATAGCATTCAGTATTGTTGCCAGTAAAATTGTTAATAATTGCTCGAAAAAATGCAAATAACATAACATAACAGTCTTATAAGATAATTACTCTCATTATATTACATTAATGCATTCACATTATCAGCTTTAATTAAATAGAAATATTATATATTTAGGTGTTTCTATTTTTATTTTTAATATAATATGGGCATCATTTTTTTGTATAATCATTATTGGAGATAAACCCTTCACACAGTATTGGTTCGGTATATTATTATTTACTAATTTTTGTTCGAGACTTCGCTCATTTTATTATAGACTTGACCTATTCCTCGGGCAGACTACTAATTTTCTGGGTGAAAGGTACATGGGATCTGTACTTCTGACAACTTGTATGCAAAATGTCATTATCTCATTATCGATGAATTGATAAGTTATCGTGTGAAGGCGTAATAAACAAATAGACGTTCGCATGTATAATATTAGTATTTAAGTATTTACAAATAGAAAATTTCTCGAAGAGTATCCATGCACTATAAAATTGTGAGCCGTTGCGAGACGCCTGGCAGCTATATGAAACATCGAAAATATTTGGTACAGGTAAAGTGCATAAAAGGATAGCTTACATCAGAAAATAAATATGACATAATCAAAAATAAAATAGTATTGGTATTTCCAAGGATAATATGGCTGTTTTACCAATAAAAAATTCAAAAGCATATTGCGTAACGACGAGTCGCCATGCCAACAATTGGTCTGAACCGCCGTTATATATGTTTCACATCAAAAATATAATTTAAATTAGATATCATTAAAACGACAGTGTTCAGTGGTCCGATCACAAAGTTGTTACCACCATTATACACAAGTTTTCTAAAGGATTTTTGATAATTCTAGATTTATATATCATACTATTTTTAAGAAATCACACAATTCGAATGTATTGCTTAAACTGTCACACATGTTATAGAATATAAAGACAATAAATATATTATGTTACAATCAAACAAATACTCAATACACAATCAAAACTTATAAATTTATAAAATAATAGAATTTATAAAAGGCAAATCTGGTTTTAAAAAATATGAATTTTGCCAATAATTGCTATGTAATATTCCACGATGACTAGTATTATATTATAGTAATTTTTGTAGTATTATTTTGTGTTCTTCTTTTATATTATTTAATTTGAGGTTACTGAAAAAACATATATCCAGTTGCCTTCGTCAAAAAAATAAAAATGTCAATATTATGAAACGTAGAAAAATTTGGCGGTATTAGGGTTTTCAAAAATAAATTGTGTATTACTTATTTACACACGGCACCTTAAATTAAAGAAGAAGAAATATTTTATTTTGAACATGATATCTAGTGCCAGAACTGCACGTCTTGCTCGTGAAGTTAAGGACTTTGGAACAAAACCGCCTTGGGGTATATCATGTCAACCTGATAAAGAAGACGTTTATGATACATTGCTCGTTACTCTTTTGGGCCCAAAAAATTCTCCATATGAGAAAGGCACTTTCAAATTGGTAATAACGATACCACAGAGATATCCTTTCGAGCCGCCTCTTATTAAGTTTACAACTCCAGTATACCATCCTAACATTGATAAAGGTATCTTCTGTTTTCATTAATTCTACAATGTGTCTTTTTGTCAGTATTTGCTACGGGGAATGGCCTTTTTCACTATCATGTGATAGAATCTAAGCAGTTTTGTTCTTGACATCTGTTACAAAAAATTTCTCAGATACACTTAACATATTCAAAAACTATCTTGGTACTTGTGTATTAAATGTGCCGCGCTCGTCGACCGCTTTCCCAGCCGGCTCGCTTTATTTTTTTCGCAAGTACTTTTTTTTTTGCCGGGGGGGGCCCCCGCGCCCCCCCCGCCCCCCCGGGCCCCCCCCCCCCCCCCCCCCTAACCAAACCGAGGCGAAAATGTTTTGTTTTAAACTTAAAAATCCTCAAGTTGGTAATATAATAAAATTACCAATTATTGTTCTGAAATGACACATATTCTCAAAACTTTGATCATAAACATCTTAGTAACTATGACTTTCCTCGGGGATGGGAAATCAAGAGACTTTCCCCCGGTGCTCCCATCCCCTTCAATCTTTATATCAAGATGCAAATTTCAAATGCAGTCCTTTAAAACACTTTTAGATTCAAAAAGACTTTATTTAAAAACAAAGTATTCAATAAGATTTTGATGGAAAATATCAACCATATAGAATTTAAGATAGAAATTCCCTTTTTTTTCTGGTTTGGTTAGACTTGCAAAAAAATAACGGTAGCGGTTGGTGAGCTCAGTGCATTTAATACAGTACCACTATCTTATACCAGCAACTTTGTACGCATCCTTTATTATTGTAACAATATATTTTATGTACAAAAACAAAACCATAAGCACCATACCGGGGCAATAATTTCTCCACTTCAAGAATACACATTTTGCTAGAAATGTAGTGCTTAAAAATGTGTAGTGTTTTAAAAGTCTAATAACTTTATATTAAATAAAGCTATCATGATGATTTCTGTTTTCGATATAGACAAAATGTCTAAGAGGTAAAACTAAAAAAAAATTATTGCAATCAATTCAGTACTTTTTGAGTGATGCACATACAACAGCAGATTATAATGTTTTTACACAGCCTTGTAAAGACTTCATGTACCATTTACTGTACAAACAAACACAGCATTCAGATTCAAGTTAAAAAAAATAATTTCCTAGAAGTGCAGTGTACAATATGGATGTACATTCAAGATTTATGGATTTTGCTTTAAAAGTTTTACTCCAACAATCTCACCTAATATTGTGATAAATTGTATATCTATGTATGTATGTTATAGCAGACAATATTTATTAGAAGTAGTTTAAGATTACTAAAGGTAGTGAATAAATTATGGATAAAAAGAAAACAGCCCATAATTACTGCAGATTAAACACATAGTTTTATCAAAATAATGAAACTATTTCCTTTAAATTGAACTCACAACCACCAGCTAGCGAATTAATAATATAGTATTTATATGTCTTTCACAGGTGGTCGGATTTGCATGGACATGTTGAAAATGCCACCCAAAGGCAGCTGGTTACCAACAATAACTTTAGAAACATTACTGGTCTCCTTGCAGACTCTCTTGGCAAACCCAAACCCTGATGATCCTCTAATGATGGATGTGGCCAATGAATATAAATATAATATTGATACATTCACAGAAAATGCAAAGAAACACACAGAGAAATATGCAATGTGATGTATCACATTTCTAGATAAGCATATTTGAGTCTCAATCTTTACATGAGTTGTTAAAAGCATCTTGCAGCGGTATACTTCATAACTATGATCTAATCCTATATAGAAGCATCTACAGACACCCTGAAGCTACTACTGGTTTCAGCATGAATGTGTCGGCTCGTCCGGGGTACTACCACCCGACCCACAGAAACACCCATGTGAAGTAACAGTGCTTGCATTGTTATGTTTCGTTCAGACAGTGAGAGCGCCGGACGCCCTCCTCTCCTTCCCTCCCCTTTCCTCCGAACACAGGCTGGCAACGCAGTTGTGACTCCTCTGGTGTTGCTAGTGTCTATGGACGGCGGTGATCACTTACCATCAGGTGACCCACGTGTTCGTTTGCCACTTATAATATAAAAAAAAGTTAAAGAGTATTAGTTCTTTTTAAAACACTGGCAAGGATGTTGCAGATAGCTTGTAATTTACAGTAAAAAAAATATATATATTAAAGAGAAAGATAACACTAACATTTAAAGATTGTCAATGCCTTGTTAGTCAATTAGTGAAGCTGCCTTTCCACTAGCAATATACGCTTATAAAATTCGATTACATATTTCAGAAATTCACATCGGATATACATGTAAGCGTTTGTGAGTCATACAATTTTAATTGTATGGTTCACAAACAAATATATGTATGAATAGCTTAGAATAATTTAGCTAGGTCAGATCAGGGATATCGGTAACAACCACAGCGAGGTGTGCGCGCATCATTAAGCTAGTTACCTGAATAAAATTGGTTGAGTGCCGTAAGCGCTCGCCTTGGTACTCGGGTGAAGCTATAAAGACCTTGCCAGGTATAAATAGAGAAGTCAGTTCGAAAAAAAAAAATTGCAGTTCTAATAATATAACACTATAATTTTAATAAACTTTTTATTGAAATTCAGAGGGTGTATAATATACTTAATTTTAATCATTAATTCTAGAATTAAATACAAAAGCATTCAATGTATACTTATCAGGCCTATACAATGCAATGGTATCCTTGTCTTTTTTTTACATATAACGATCATCCATCGTGTCATTGTTAATCAGACGTCAAGATCATGTAAGCAAGATTTTACGACAGTGATAGGATCATCGGAATAGTAATAACAATAAAAAAATGTTAAACTTAACCAAAGGTAACTAGACAGCAGGTAACATTGTACCATACTTCATCAATTCATTTAAAATTTGTGAACGAAACTGTCACAGATTCAAATGCCTTGCCTACACGCTTTGTGATGGTTGCTGTAAGTGTAAAATATGCATGTCATAATTAACACTAATTGGCTTTACTATTCTCACTAATACGATTCTATCACAGAGTAATATAGTAAGATATCTATTTAATTCAATTAAACTTAAAGAGGAAGCATTCGAAAGTAATATAACTGAGTTTTTGGCGGGATCTTGGTCTGTCATGTAGTGGATTTTATTTTTTATTCATAATCTTGTGTTACTTGACTCTATATTGTGTAAAATTGGTGGTTTTTTAGGTAATATAGTTTGTTTATTGTGCATAAGTGAAGTGAATGGAAAATAATACCACGGACCATGAATTCTGAGATGCTACAAAAATTCCATGGGAAGTTCTAACAAGAGAGCCACCATCTTGTTAGGTCATTGAAATTATATCAAGAAACTTGTAATATCGATACTCACTTGACAATGGCAGTGATGGTCTACTAGAAGAATGGTTGCCAAAATAAAATGGAAGAAGAACTTGAAATACTATTAACTACTCGACAATCGCATTCATTGAAATTATATCAAGAATCTTGTAATATCGATACTCACTTGACAATGCAGCAATAGACCACTAGAAGACTGGTTGCCGAAAATGGAATAGAAGAAGAACTTGTAATACTATTAAATACTTGACAATGGCAGTAATAATCTAAAAGATTGGTTGCCAAAAATAAAGATAAAAAAAAAGTAATATAACTAAGAATCCTAGTAGATACTTATGTATGTGCCATTGAGTATTTGACGTGTATTATTCAGTTGTGACGGATTTTTTATTTTCGTGTTAGTTCACTTATCATAATAATGTAAAATTGATTTAAGATTAATCATATACAAGTCCATAAACTTAGCTTTTATTAGGGATTGCGGTTCTTAAAAAAATATTTTTAATTCGATCCGAATTGTGGTCTGTGGAATTGATTCATGAAAAAATCTAAGTCTTAAGAATCGATTATTCAAAAGTCGATCTCTTAATATTTTTTTCTGATTAGTTTTTTTTTATTTTCATCTAGATAGAAAAAGACGAATTACGATTTTATAGTGTCCGGGATCGACTCATGGTTAATATCGATACAAATAATCGATTTTTCTATGATTAATAACCGATTATACGATATCAGATCGCCATCCCTAGCATTAACATTCTCATAATGCTTTACAACTTTATTTTTAAGTGTAAAATTGGAAAAGAAATATACAAAAAGAGGTTTAATTTAATGTCGCAAACCTTTTTTGCAGGTGCGATTTTTTTGTTTTTATAAATTATACATTTTTTCTACTCGTTTCTTGGCAATACATTTCGCATATATTATTTAATCTCATAAACAGTTTAATGATTGTATCTTATATTCTCATCCAGTATCTGTGCTACTGTCATCACCGGAACTAGCACTTTCTGTCTCTGAAGAGCTACTGCTTTTCATTTTCTTTCCTGAACTTTGTTTATTTTTTTCACTTGCAACACTGACTGGCTCTTCATTAAGATTGGCATCATCTTTAAGTTCTTTCTTTTTAGACTTCTTGCCTGTACTTGTGGTGGGTTTTAATGTCTCCGTTGATACTGTTGTGACCATTTTAGATTCAGTCCGAGGTTCAGGTGGCTTGAAGTCCTCATCGTCTTCATCAATTGAATGTCTGGTACTTGCTGATGCTGCTACAGCTGCTTTGTACGCTTCTGGGTATTGTGTACTGTAAGAAAAAATATTTAAATAAATAAAATTAAATTAACAAATTGATATGTGATTTTAAAAAAAATATAAATTAATTGTATCTCAATTGCAATTTTGGGCCACAATATTATTAGGCATGTGTTATTAAATACTCTGTAAATTTACTTCACTTACAGTATTAATCAATGAAATTAACAATAGTTTTCTTTAGATTTGATGTAAATTTTACCTTAGTAATATCTCAATCTCTAAATTAAAAAAAAATTGTGAATGTAAACTCTTTTTCTAGTTTATAAGAAAAAAAAAAAATATATTGAAGAAAACGTTATTTTAATAAATCACTCCTATACAGATATTCATTAAATGTTATAGCTTTAAACAACATACCTACATATTTCCACATTTATTCTTGTATATATATATGTGAGTATATATATAAATTAAATTCCTGTATTTCGGAAAGGGTACTTACTACATTTGGGTCAAATTTTGTATTTAGAAAATTATATAAGTACCTAAACTTTCCTCATGACTCACTTTATCTACTGGTGAAAAGGAAGGAAAGTCCGTTCAGTAGTTTTTGAGTTTATCGCAACAGAGGACTTTGTTATCTATACTATAATAAAACTGTAGCAAGGTCAAATCTGTACATTAAATATTTTTTGAAAATTTTTATCGGGGTAGACTTTGTTATCGATATAGAAGCCAAAAATAATCTTTTTACAATTTTTGTCTGTCTGTCTGTCTGTCTGTCTGTCTGTCTGTCTGTCTGTCCCTGTGAACACGCATCACTCTGAAAGTACTGAACCGATTTTGACGAAACTTGGCACAGTGATAACTAATATTACGAGATTACATCTAGGATACTTTTTATCTCATAAAACGCAAGGGATTATCCAGGATCTGCCTGTTTGTCTGTCCCTTTGAACACGTACCACTCTGAAAGTACTGAACCAATTTTGACGAAATTTGGCACAGTGATAACTAATATTACAAGATTACATCTAGAATACTTTTTATCTCATAAAACGCAAGGGATTCTCCAGGATAACGGACGAAAGTCAAAAATTTGTAGTTAATGAAATTTTTGACGGATTTTGGTAAATTTTCATTGTGCTATATATAGCAGACAGATTAGCTAAAAAGATAAGCTATATTTCCCTAAGCTACTTTAAAAAAAATACCAAAAAAAAAAAATCGCCGGGATTCGAACCGTCGGCTCCGGCGGGCCATATAATGTCCAGTGCATTATAACTGAGCTACGGCTATATGACATTTCTTGGCGTAATTATCGACCTCATATGAAGAAAATATGTGTAAACGAAACTGTCACTTATATGTTGTTACATTTATTTTATTGTATAAAAAATGTTTACTAAACAAAGGTGACAAGATTTTTTTCCTAAAACATAAACCTAGATAATAGTTACATTGCATTGTAGAAGATGAATCTCAACTAGAGTTCTATCAGTACGTGTGTTGTTTCGATATTTGATAAAATTAGTTTTCTAAATGTTGTTGAGTCTTGAAGTAGTTGGGTTCAGGTTTGTGAATCTAAGATTAAAATAAATCAGTTGAGGTGTATGCAGTTATTTTTTTTTTCTCGAACTGACCACGGTATTGACCTAGCAAGGTCTTAACAGCTTCACCGGACTACTGTTTGCAGTTACTATGTTGTATTTATACTAATATTATAATGAGTGGTAAAGTTTTGTTTTCGAGGAATGCTTGGTACCTACTACTGGTCCGATTTCAAAAATTCTTTCACTGTTAGAAAGGTATATTATCCCAAGTTCAGTATCTCAGTAAAAAAGGTGGTTTGTATTTCAAAAGTAAAATAAATGTGACCAAATTAAAATTGAATGCAGATTTCACGTATACTTTATAAATTCTTATAAAACAAACAAAATGGAAATTTAATGTAGATGAAGTTCAACTTTTACAGTATGTTACGTGATGAAGTTACAAGGGGTACTGGGAAGACATTTATCGGCAATATATGTAAGTTAGTTTTGATCTTCACTTTGATAACACTACTTTAGGTAATGCTGCGAACAGATTCTAGGCTTATTTTAAAAGATTTCTCACATACCAACTGGGTATATGTTTGAGTGAGTCCCTGGATAGTTTGGATTCACGATTGGAAGTGCTGGATAACGCTGCAATAGGGTTGTAGGTTTTTTAAGATTATTTGCGTTTAAAAATACAATTAAAACCGGTAATAACCGATTTGGTGCAAACGAAGTTGCACGGGTCAGCTAGTCTATACTAATATTATAAAGAGGTAAAGTTTGTGAGTTTGTGACGTGACGTTGTAGGGGGTAATCTCAGGAACTACTGAATCGATTTTGAAAATTCTTTTACTAATATAAAGCCACGTTATTTGTGAGTGTCATATATCATCACGCTAAGACCAATAGGAGCGGAGCAACAATGAAAAATCTTTTAAAATCGGGCTTTTTTTCCTTTTGAGAGATTCCGCTGTGTCATAGCCCAAAATAACTATTCCACGCGTACGAAGTCGCGGGCAGAAGCTATTAACTAATTATATTATCTAAACTAATATTATAAAGAGGTAAAGTTTGTGAGTACATCTGGGGAGTCGGAGAAAAAATGGTCGAACGAAAACGTTTCTTACGAACGCTGCCTTAACTATGAGAGGTATATGATTGACTTCTAGAGAAAAGGTGTAGCTTGATAATGCCTATTACCGCCCAACGAAGTCGGCTAGTATACTATGTAATGATTATTAGAGCCTATTTCATTTAGAGCCATCTAGTAAAGTTTATAGATACCTGTGTATTTGCTAATGAATGATAACCTACTGATACATCAAAATTTCACGAGATGGCGCTATACGACATTATGCAAATAGGAATATGTCTGCCTTAAATTCAATAGCAATAGTGCAAATACCAAACAAGCAAAGCTTTGTCACTTAAGTACTAGTTAAAATGGCAACACTATGGTAATTATCCCATTGAAAAATTCTTAAATCCAATTTGTTCTTTTGTTACTTTAGTTCTGTGGTAGCTTGTTTCTACATTATGTCGTAACCAATAAGCATACTAGCGATATGATGTTTTAAGTAGGCACTGCAGTTAAAAATGTGCATTTATGTTGAAAATATACAAGTAAAGGTAGTGCTCATAAGTACTATTAACTGTTTTGCCACATATTGTGAAGAGCAAAATATAATTTAGCTGTAGCGAGAATACATTGGATTCATAGAAACTTGGATATCGGGCCCCTAACTGCAGTTTATGACTATGAACAACCAACTTTAACAGCACTGCAGGTCTGAAACCACCTAATATGTCAATAAATATAGCATACTTCACCCTTTCTATCAGAATAAAGCAGCACAAGCTCTATATAAATATGTGTTATGTGGTGCTTGCATAGATGGTCCTTGCACGGATGGGTGGTAGAGCCACTCTTGTATAATGTATTTAAATCTAATAGCTTTATATTCGGTTTTTACCAGACATAGTTGTTAAATCACATCATAGTACTCTCTTACCTTAGTTTAGTTTTTATAGCTCTTATCTTCTTAAATATAAACTCGAGATCTTTCTTCATATCAAGTAATAAGATCGTATGTTTCTTAAACTCTATGGATGCTGCTCTGAGACGACTCGCTGATAGATGGTTACAGTTTGTCAACATTTCTGTTGTTTTCTCAAAACGTTGAAGCCTGCAATTACAGTTTTTATATCATAAGTTTTATTTCTATATCGGTTGGTAATTAAATATTAGAGTGAACTTGTCTCTTGTTTGTCTGTGCTAATCTCTCAAATAACTTAACTGACTCATGCCCGGTTTCTGAGTCACATTTATCTGTACAATAGCATTATGGGTTTGATAACTTGTCAAATTGGGTTTCTGAACACACAATCATATGATAAACCTCTGTTAAACTTAACTAGCCAATCTGCATGTTTATCTATTCGATAAGTTTTAACATTTTAAATAGTTTTTAATATCTTGACAATAACATCTCATTGACGAACAACTAACGAATTGAAAAGTTTTGTATCAAAAATAATTAAACTTATAAGTAAATAATTATAAAATAAAATTAAACCATCTTCTAATCTCCAAAGTATTTTTTAATCATAATATTACTACTATAAGTTAAGAATTAAAATAATAAAATCAATTTTTAACAGTCTTTCTTAAAAAGAGCCATGTAGTGAACATCAAAGAACTAGTTATGGGATTCATAGTTTTTAACAACTCGTTGTGTACTCAGAAACCCATTGACAGTTTATCTTATGGATAACTTTTTCAGTTAATAACTAATGATAGTTTAACTAAGTACCTCAGAAACCAGGCATTAGACAAAAGTTTTATTTACAGATATTTTTAGAGGTGTTTTTGTAGTTATATTCAAGCCTCATTATTACACATTTCTATTAGGGTTAAGTAGCAATGATAAAGTTTAATAGAGGTAACCTTAATAAGTAAAATAGTTATAGAGGTTTTACAGTAATAAAAAAATTCAACAGAGAAATGTGTGAAGGAAAGTTCGTCATCTAGATAGTAGTTTGGTCTCGGAAAAAGTAACTTAGTGATTACTGCATTCACATTATTTTTATTTGTCCAGAACTAAATAATGAATATATTATAAACACATTTGCAATGATGAGCACAATCACTTATATGAGGGTATACATCACATAATTACATAAGTACATATTTACATTGTCATTCATTTTTCAAGAACAGTGTAATATTAGTCTGATTACCTCAAGCACGTAAGTGAAAATATAGTCTATATTATAGACTCACGAAAAGATTTTCACTTACATGTAAGTATGTATTTTTGTCAAGAAAAGAAACCTGAGTAACACAATATGACTGAGTTACTCAGGTTTCTTTTCTTAACAAAAATACAGTGTATTTCAAATAAATACACTGGGTTGTAGGTGGTAGAGCCACGCTGAAGCTATTACTGGTTTCAGCATGAATGGGTCGGCTCTCCCGGGGTAGTACCACCCTCTCATAGAAAACCGACGTGAAGTAACAGTGCTTGCATTGTTGCGTTTCGTTCGGTCAGTGAGAGCGCCGGAGACCCACCTCCCCTCCCTTTCCACTTTCCCCTTCCCCTTCCCTTCCTCCCCCCTTCCCCACACAGGCTGGCAATGCACTTGTGACTCCCCCGGTGTTGCAAGTGTCTATGGACGATGGTGATCACTTACATCAGGTGACCCACCTGTTCGTTTGCCTCCTATGATATAAAAAAAAAAAACAAATACAATTAAAAACCTTAAGAAATTTCAAGACAAGATTAATAGTTTGACAATCTCATTCATTTGAATGCATAAATAATTGCATCCGATCTTTATCTATGACAGTGAAACACCAGATGTTTGTCTAAACCATCCTAGGCTTGTTTGGATTAGTTCTATGTAGTGATTAGGCCATAAAACATAGTATTCAAATGTAAGAACAAAATAAGAGACATACACCAAAATAAAGAAATAAAAGTTAAAACGGGGAAAGATGTGATGGACAAAGATGAAGAAAAAGCATTGACATTCACTATAGAATGAAATAGCATGGAGTAATATATGTTGTCAATATATTGAAGATTTGGCGAAATTCTATAAAAATTGCTTCATACCATCTTACCCCATAGCTGAACTTGGCTTGGCATTAGAAATTCGCATCACGAATTTGGGGTTGTTTTTTTTTGGGGTTGGTTACTCCTTTCAAAAGACACCCTCCTCAGCCCGCGGAGACGCGTAGTTTTTTTTTTATATGTGTTTGAAGTTACGTGTAACGGAACGTGATTTTTCCTTCACATGCATATTTTTAAGGTTTATACTACTATATTTTTGTTGTTTTATACATATTTATTGTTGTTTTGTAATTACTCACTATTATTTCCAAAAAAAAATCAAATATAACTTATTTGTATGACGTAAAACGGAACGTTTTCCAGATCTTGTATTTTTTGTTTTATTTCTACTATGTTTAATCCAAAACTCAACTGTCTCAATCCTAGAAAAAAATATAATTTAAGTTATTTGCATGACCATAAAGCCTCTCCACACATAACACTGGCGAGCGAGCGAACTGGTCCAAGCAAATCCGACTTAGTCACGTTAGGTTAATAGAGGAATAGGGCTGCCTAGGGCTTCCACCCTAGTTCTCTATGTAGGTTAGAATTGCGAACACATATCAAATTCCTTGTTGTTTTATGTTAAATATTTTTTAACCACTATGAGCTTAAATGTGAAATATTTGAGTGAAAAATGAGGACAGAAGTTTATTGTAAATAATTACTTTTTTGTTCTATTTATTTATGCTGTTCCATCAATAATTTATTCCTTGATGCATAAATATACATAGTTTCATACAAGTTATTAATTTTTTAGTTGAAAAGTCAATCTTTTTTTTATGTAAAATTACTATAATTTTTAGTACTGTTACAAGAGTTTGAAATACTTAAATTTTTTTTTTTCACAAAATTTACATTTTTCCAGCAATATTTTTTTGCTCTACTTATATATAGGCATAGTATTGTACAAACAGTAGAATTTAATCTTAAAAATTAACATGTTGTTAATATACAATATTGTCAATGATTGTTCGGAAGCGACATAATCTCAAAACTTTGATCATGAATATCTCAGTAACTATAACTTTCCGCGGCGGGGGAATGATTTAGAGGGGTAGTTAGCCCCCTCCCCCATCCCTCTCAACCCTTATTTCAGGATGCGAATTTCTAATGCAGCCCCCTGAACTAATACAAATTATGATGAATTATCAACAAAGATAACATATCACTATATTGGTATTTATAAGCGTATGTTATATATGTTCATGGATAAAACAATAACTCTAAAACAACTTACATGTTCTTCTGAGCTCGTATAATAACTTCGACGTCGGTCTGATCCACCATACCAGCTAAACCTTGTACGAATACTTCGGGTGCGGAGTAATTTTGAAAACATTCTATAGAAAAATCACTTTCTGGGGTTTCGTTCGCCATTGAGTATTAAGTGGTGCTACTTATTTATACAGTGGAATTACTACGGAAAACCACCACCATTAAGTTATTATCGACCTGTAAGACAAGACAAGAAAACAACAAAACAGCTGACTGCTCTGACTTTGTCAATCAAAATGTGACATCTGTCAAAAAGTGTGTCCATATCAAGGAATTTATAAGTAAGTATAAATTCCTTGGTGGAGTTTTTGGCGGGATCTTGGTCTGTCATGTAGTGGATTTTATTTTTTATTCATAATCTTGTGTTACTTGACTCTATATTGTGTAAAATTGGTGGTGTTTTAACTGATATAGTTTGTTTATTGTGCATAAGTGAAGTGAATGGAAAATAATGCCACGGACCATGAATTCTGAGATGCCACAAAATACCATGGAAGGTTCTAACAAGATGGCCACCATCTTGTTAGTTCATTGAAATTATACCAAGAAACTTGTAATATTGATACTCACTTGACAATGGCAGTAATAGTCTACTAGAAGACTGGTTGCCAAAATGGAATAGAAGAAGAACTTGAAATACTATTAACCACTCGACAATGGTATTCATTGAAATTATATCAAGAAACTTATAATATCGATACTCACTTGACAATGGCGGTAATGGTCTACTAGAAGACTGGTTGCCGAAAATGGAATAGAAGAATAACTTGTAATACTATTAACTACTCGACAATGGCAGTAACAATCTAAAAGATTGGTTGCCAAAAAAAAAGTAAAAAAAAAAGTCTTTGGTCCATATAAATTGTTTGTGCTTATTAGGTATGGAATGTAAATGTATTATTCAGATTGTCTATCTCTTAATCGATATGTATCTAAGACTGCCTATATCTATATTTATGGGAAACATACAATAACTCGGTCTGAACAGAAATTAATTATCTTATTTTTCGGATTACATTTTTTAATCGTTCTCCTTCGCTTACAGGCTTGAAGTACGTTTTTGGTACCCCATCGCTACATACCACAACTGTTGACTAAGAGTGTATATGAAAGCCGAGTTCCCAGTCCCACGGTGCAGCAACTGTTCAAAGCATAGAGTCGGCAATTTCCACGGTACAACAGATGCACGAATTTATTGGAAACGTATCGATAGTCTGACTTCTCTGTGCCCATATTGTCCACGTATAAATGCTTGGACGAGATGACCATTGACCCGCGTTGACGCGAACGGTCGTCCGTTCTGCTCCACGCTCTTCGCTTGATCTCGATACTCGCGAGTTAGTGACGTTCGTTATTACTTCGTGAGTTTTCGGCTTTTATTATGAAGTTCCGATCCGGCTGTCGTACCATACCTGCGTCGTACACTTGCGTTCTCTATAATTAAAATTGAGTGAGAACTTTCTATTTACCTATTGCTTTATATATTTCTTGGTATGCTTATTTATTTCTTTACGTATTTCTTAAATTCTTCAGTCATTTCTTTATACGTTTATTTACTTTTCAATTATTTATTTAATTAGTTATCTATTTATTGTTTATTTACGTATTTTATTTACCTTTGCTTGTCTCGCTCACGTATTTGTTGTATTGTTTTCTTCTTCTGGTTCGTTTTAAACAGCTCTCTTGGTCCGGACTCGGGATAGTCCCCTAGCTTACGTACGCTTACGTTTTGGCGTGCCCCCCTGCCCTAAAGGCAGGGAGGTTGGTTCGCATCGCCCACAAACCACGAAATAGATCCCATTGTACGAAGAAAGCTATTAGATACGTTCCGCGTTAACTTCCCGACTATAAACGCGGAAGCAATTTTCGACTCCGTACTAGAGTATGTCACTTTCGCATCCTAGATAGGTACTAGTGCTTATAATCCGCGAATATCTCACCGATAGGACTTTCCACTATAGAGTGGAAGGTTAACTGTCCTCACCCCACCTGATATGCTTTAGGTGTGCCCCAAGGGTCCATTCGGGCACCCTCTCTCTTCAATCTGTTCGTCAGTGACCTACCTCGACTCCTGGGAGTAGAGGTAGGTTGTTATGCCGACGATACAGTCATCTACGCTTGTGGTTGGCTTCCGATACGACTTAGGACACGCATCGAAGAAGCCGATAGCACACTCGGTGACTGGTTTCTGCGATGGCGTATAGAAGTTAATCATGACGAGAGCGGCGCGATATTTTTCGACCCTAAAAATCGCGAGTACGAACGTAAACTCAAGCCTGTCAGTGTATACGGAAGGGACATTCCGTTGACTAAGTAGATCAAATATCTAGGAGTCACGCTAGATAGACGCCTCTCGTTTACACACCACACAATGAGAGTACGTAACAAGGTCTGTATGGTCATGGCTCGCTTAAATCCGTTAGTTTGCCACAAGAGCAAGATGTCCCTCAGACACAAGCTCACTCTGTATAAAACTTGCATCCGCCCCGTTCTAACATATAGCTGTCCTGTTGTCGCGCATATATCAGAGTACAACTTTGAGAAATTACAAGTTATCCAAAACCGTTTCTTGCGAAGGACGACCGGCGCCCCGTAGTACGTCTGGAACGAGGATCTCCACAGGGACCTGGAGATACCCTCGATCCGGGCGCTCGTAAAATCACTCACTATTAGCTATTTTGAAAAAGCCGCGAATCATCCCAGTCCGTTCGTGGTATCCGCCACGGATTACGAACCCGTACCAAACGCTGCGCGCTATAAAAGACGTTCGCGACATATTTTTATCGACCCTCCCGACAAAATAACTGCAGCGAACGATCAGTAACAGCCTCTCTCTACAAACAAAGTGTATTCACGCCCACGCCTGCGTAACCACAGATCACGCTGCCGTGGTCTGGGGGTAAATTTCGCTCCCGCACACCAGATTAGGCTCCCTTCGGCACCGACTCAAGCCTAGGTCCGATCCCTTGGCGTGGAGCCCTTGAGTACGTTGCTCGCGCGATACAGTGATTAAAACCTTACATCACTGCTTGTTGATTACACTATCACCTCAACACACGTGCACGCCTACACGCTTACACGTTTTGTTTTTTTAGGAAAACCCTTATTTTTCCCTATCCAAACTTATATGGTGTTATTCCAAAAAAGTTAAATACATATTAAATACTCGCTCTAAAAAGGTTTCGAATTAAATGTACCGCGCTCGCCCAAGGCACGTTCGCGTTATCCTTTTTCGCAAGTCTAACCTAATGTAACCAAAGCGAGACAAAAGAGCAAGATGGCGAATATTCAGCGACCGCGGTGCATTTAATTCGAAACCTTTTTAAAGTAAGTATTTAACTTTTTTGTAATAACACCGGTATAGTTTAGAGAAATTTATTCGACACTAAATATATATAAGATTTATTGAGGCATGCATGCTTGGTATACATGCATGTTTCAATAACTTATATACGTATGAATAGCTATATATAATAGGTAGCTTAGGTTAGGTTAACTCAAATAGGTCGCGAATATTGCATAAAACAGGCGGCAGCCCAAGCCGAGGTGTGGAGCACACCCTTGAGCTAGTTGCCAAAATAAAATCGGCTGACTGCCTTAAGCGCTCGCCTCAGTAGTCAGGTGAAGCTGTAAATACCTATCCAGGTCAACAGAGTAGGTAGGCACTTCAAAAAAAAAATCATAGAACCAGTGTTAACCTAGCATCGGTAGCATTCACCTGCTATTCGTTTTAGTTTAATTTTAGGTGAGAGTTAGCCTAACATCGGCGACACTCTCAAAATGTTAGTTTTAGATGTTATTTTGTAACTTTAATAAATTAAGTTAAAGTAATTTGTTTATTTTAGGACCCTTCGGCTGTGACCTTGATAATTTATTTCATAATATAATAAAAAAAAATGCTATTATAGCTTACGAGTAAAACTTTAGAACATTAAGGAATAACTTTGTTTGTTATTGTATTTATAATGGAAGAAGGGCAAGAGTTATTCCGTGGTATTTATTCAACGCTGTGTTAAGTTGTTGCATAACAATTAATTATTTTTTTCTGTCCTATTAATAAAATAAGAAATAAATTGTTTTATTTTCCTTTTTTCACTTAACGAATAGGATCATTTGTCAAAAAATTACAATACAGGAGTAAATTTAATTTTATTTAAGCAATAAATCCATTTACATGATATTATTTATTTATTTATTTATTTATCATAAGAATCAACAACAGTAACATAAAAATAATAAGGTAAAAACATACATGGAAAAAACTTAAAATTATTTATGTCACTAATTATAGTTGACTACAGCATTAACCATCATAAGATGCGATGTGGAAAACAATAAAAGTAGAAGAAAGAATTATAAAAAAATGAAGAACAAAATAAAATAATACAATTCGATAATGAATAACTTAAAAATTAAGGAAAAAAAAAATCCTGCAGGGATTAATTAAATAAAAAACTAATTTTTGATATATATATATATATATATATATATATATATATTTTTATATATTTTTTTTTTTATATCTCAAGGAATAACCTGCCCTAATCCTTGTACGTTCAATTCAAAAGGAACCCCGTAATTTTCAACATTGAGCCCCGAGTCTCTGCGCCAGCGACGTATTACGTTTCTGGCTTTCCTCTGCTGTTGCTGAAGAGTTAATGGGAAAAGTCTTTTATGGGTTCTGACGTTAAAAATATCTTTCGTTTTTAGAGCCTTTTTATAAAACCATTCTGGTACATAAACGTTATTATTGTTTTCGTTATGAGGCACAACTTTGGACAAACTATGTTTCCCGAAAATAATTCCTGCGATTTGCTTCTTTATTTCCTTTTCGTTTAGACCCGAATCACTATTTTGTGATAGATGCTTAACATTATCAATAAGTTGTTTTTGTTTTTCGGTAATGTTTTGTATTTCTGTTTTTCGATAATTTTTACCTTTTATATAATCCATAATTTTCTCTATAATTAAACTTTTATAAAACTGATAGTATATGAATAAATCTTCAGGGTTTAAGGTTAGTTCTTTCTTAAATTTATCTATGAAAGGATCTTTCAATTGTTTTGTAAATGTGTCATCAGTTTGTTCTTCTGCCATGTTAATTATATCCACATCGAGGTTAGATTGTAATTTTTTTATACCCTTACCTGATTTACTAACCTCGTCTAAGTCATCATTACATTTACCATCAAGGCAGGAGTTATTTAAATTACTAAGCAAATTATCTAAATGTGACAGATCAAGAACTATTGCATCCATGTCATCGTTTATTTTATATTTCTTACCATGACGATTTAACTTTTCTATTAGAGTTCCACGTTTTATAATATCATTATTGTTAATATTCTCATTATCTATTCTCTCACTACCACACCTCCCATTAACATTGTTGCACCTCAATTTATTCTTGCTTTTATTAGATTTATCATCTTCAATTTCTCTTCTAAGTTCATTCAGGAGTTGATCTATTCCGTCTTTGTATACTATGTTAACATATTCATCATCTCTATTATCTCTACACCGTAGACCTCCTTTACCGCAACCGCATCTCCCAGCTTTGCAACGTATATTTTCTATTGATGTAGTTTTGCTTCTATCGCTCTTAAAAAGAGCACTTAAAACTTGCTGGTTAAAGTTTTGGGTCTCTTCGTCGCTGCTTATATGTTTATTCTTATTTCCATCCTTTTTTGGTGTTATATTAAATACACTGTGGTCTTTACTTTTAATTCCGAGTTTATTTAGTATACCTCTTAAAACATACAAATCTTCTTTTGATTTCTGGACATCGTAATTCCATTGAATTGTGAACACCACAAATTCTAATAGAAAGATAACTATTGGGATTGTTTTAACCATTTTCTTAGACCTCAATGAAACATTTTTTCATATTTTAATTGAAAATATTGGTATGAATATTTAGCGATAAGAAAAGTAATCAGAAATATGAAGTGAAACTGAATATTTAACCAGAAGTGTAATTGACCATGGAATTGGTCGGTTGGTTTTTATGTGACTCGATTAGTAAATTTTACGAGACTTTACTTAATGATATGATCATTGTTGATACAACGGATCAGTATGTACTGGCAGAAGAAATGTCGGTAACTCGCCTTAGTTACAATTTTTTTAAACGAGAGTGATATTTTATAAATTATATTTTGGGGAAACCTTGAGGGCAGTTATAAAAATATGATGGTATCCTGTAGGTATTGATGTTATTTTTTGCACAACTACACCGAAATTTGTCCTCCACTTCTCTTTTTATTTAACATATTAAAATAAGGGATATAATGCGAATAACCGTGGGCAAAGCCTAGTAACCAAATAAATAAGGTAGCTGTGTATTTAATACCGCACTGACCTCATAATCAACAGAAAGCCTTGTAACTCTTACCACGATTAGACAAAGCTTTCTTTGATTATATTTAAGACTACAATTTATATTCACTGTGACTATTTCATTATATACATATTACTTGTTATGCCAGAACGATATTTAGTTGTTCTTCATTACTCCATGGTCGTCCCATGTTTCAGATTCAGTAAAATGAGTAATAGTTTTTTAGGTAATAATGTTAGGTTTTACAATACAGCCCCAAAGCATGTTGCCGATTTGCCAGACTGTATATTAAAAACGACATGTCAAGCGGATTTTGGTGTCAAAAGGCACAGAAGATCGATATATAAACGTTGGTGATGTCTGGCATTGAATCCTCTCTGTGCATCCACTAAAAACGATTATGACGTGTAATGTATTCTAAATGTTATATGTTGAAAAGATAAACCAAAATGAATTCTTGCCGGTTCTTCTCGATGAATATTGAATGGGTTGTTTGTCCAAACCGGCGGTAGTTTTGACGTTCATAAGCGCCTATTAGGGCCTAAACTGAATAAAGTATTTTTGATTTTGATTAAAAAACATTACTCGTATTTGAAATAATTTTATTTAAAAAATATTATCTTCAGAATTATACCTTAAAAAAATTAACACAGATTTACGTTTCCAAAGGAACTTTTAAATATCCATTGATTTTCATAAATACAGGAAAAGCGTAATGGAGTAACACTTCATTCTCAAGGAATTTCCTTTGTGTGCGTCTCCCTGATAATTTTTCTCCATCATGTAAATCTGACACGATCTTCTCAAGCTTCTTTTTGTCTTCTCCTTCACGTCTCAATTTTTCTAAATTCTCTTCAAAATCAGCCATATCTCCATTTTCTTCATCTCTCATTGCATCGTGATAAGCAAAATCTGTATCACTTCTCCTCAAAAATTTAAAAACATTTCCTAAAGCATTTATCACATTATTTTCTTTACCTTCTCCGTTCTTCTTTGTAGCTTCTCCTATAACTTCTACATTATTCTTATTCGCTTTTACATTCCTTCGGTAATCTTTATTTATGTCATAGAACCTATTCTGCTCATCGATGATGGAAGTTATGTCGAATCGGTCACTGTCTTCTCCGAATGTGACATCTGGCTTCATTATGTTATCATGTACATACTGACTGATTACTAAGGTGAAGAAAATGGATGGAAGCGTAAATTGAATAACCTGTAAATATAATGTCGTACACATTACGGTATCGTAGTATACGTTTGTAAAGACCATAGGGGCATAAGCATAGTGCAGCGGTTGGCAAACTCGTCATCTAAGAGAGACAACTATCAACAATAAAGAATTGAAATTTATTAAAATAGTCTTTTATCAAAACATCGTTTTAGTACATACATTTTAATCGAAATATTTGGGGTTAAAAGTACACGTTCGAGCTTGCCTTTACTCAATCTGTCTTTTTTGCGAGCGACCGTGCTATTGTTGCTTTCTAAAAATTTGCCTTTTTTATATCATAGAAGGCAAACGAACAGGTGGGTCACCTGATGTTAAGTGATCACCACCGTCCATAGACACTTGCAACACCAGAGGGGTCGCAAGTGCGTTGCCAGCCAGTGTTTGGGGCAGGGGAGGGCAAGGGGAAGAAGGGACGGGGAAGGGGGAAGGGAAGTGGGCCTCCGGCGCTCTCACTGACCGAACGAAACGCAACAATGCAAACACTGTTACTTTACGTCGGTTCTGTGTGAGAGGGTGGTACTAACCCGAGTGATCCGACCCATTCATGCTGAAACCTGCTTAGCCTAACCTAAGCTGTTATTAGCTTTAGCGTGACTCTACCACTTACAACTTCAGCGTGGCTCTACCACCTACACCAGCTTCCCACAATCCCTTCCGATGTCAGATAATGATTTGGTCTAAGATGGTGAACACGCTAAACTTGGAGAAGACTGGCTTGCAAGTACACCTGCAGGAACACATCGACAGGGGCTTGGCGATAGATTTTCAACTTGGGGATGGTAGCTAGATAGGCGGACTTAAAAGAAAACCCAACAAAAAAAGTTTTTTCTTCAATAAAAGGGCTGGCCCAGGTGGAAGGGTTGAACCTAAGAAAAAAGGGGGGGTTGAAAAGGGTAATTAATTATTTAAAAGGGTAAAAAAAATTTACATCTTAATAAAAAAAAAAAATTAAATAAAAAAAATAAACTTATATTACATTAATTAAAAGTGAAGACGTTTTCATACTATAACATAAACTGAATTAAAAAGAAAAAACATTTTTTTTTGTATGTTAATAATTTTCATACCTAGTTAAATATTTAAATTTTGATAATGTCATGCCAAAAATTTCTAAGTTCTTGTATTTATTATATAAGTTACTTATTCTGGACACTGGAGAATTTTTACCTAAAACAGTTTTTCTAAAAGGAGAATTGAAAAGGTTAATAGAATGACGAGGATATCTAGAAGGAATGCGGAATCCAAACATGCTCAGTTATTTAGGGCTATCTATATAGTTGTCGAAGAGTTTAAACAAAAAACCTAATTCAAGAATATTTCTACGCTCTTCCAAGGTTTCAATTTTGAATTGCTTTAAAATATTACGATAGCTAAAGTCTCTTTTCTTGGTACCTAAGGAATAAGCAAATGAACTGAACCTATCATCACTTCATCATTTTCAGGGCATGTTCCACATATTTCTATTATGGTTCAAAACTACTATTCCTTTGAACTTAGATCTATTTTTAGGTTGAGGTTTTATAATAATTATAAAGAATATTTTAATGAATGAAGTGAGGAAAAAGGTATCTCGTATAAAATGATACAGTGTCAGCGTCTTACCGTAGTTTAATTAATGTAACCTAAACCGATAATATGTAAGCTTTAAGACTCCGCTCGGAACACTATCCATCGAAAAGTTTTGCGTATTTAATGAGGAAAGCGGAATCTCCCAACTGCGAGGTATGTAGGAAAATTGATGATGTGCGTCACTTGATGATGGAGTGTGCCAAGTACAGTATCGAGAGTCGTTGAAGAGTAGTATAAGAAGTAGCTGCTAAAACATCGATATTTGTGGCAGCATCTTGGCTGAACCCCATTCGGGTGAAGCTAAGATGCTGTATGACTTGGTAATGATATCTCATCAGCGACTCTCGTGATGGAGCTACAAAGATTGGGGAACAATGGTGCTGATATGTTCGGTGGAAAAGTCCCTAAAAATAAAACTAAAAACTTTTTGCAAGTTGAATAGGCGAATGTAATAGTCAGTAGTGTTTTTTTTATACTTTTGGAGTCAGGAGTCTAAGATTGAAACTGGGTTTATCTTGAATGAATGTAATGTTGTAAGAATCAGAAAATTAAAACAGTGTGTGAAAAAAATCTTACCATTTTTTATTCCATTTATATCATAGGAACTTCATTATATCGACCTTAATGTAAGAAATGTAGTACTTTAATGTAGAAACAGTACGTATATCAATTACATGTTTTATAGTTTCCGAATTCAATTAACTTTATAATTGAAAAAATACATAAATCTAAAATTACATGACTATGCAGCTGAATGTTTAGACAGCAGCAATATTTATGGAGGGTATTCTGCACCCGATTCTCGTTCTAAATTAATAGGTAATATATATATATATATATATATATATATAATAAATTTAAATAAAATTAACATTTGAAGTAATTATCTAGAAAAATAAAAAAAATATAGACAATCCTCTACGCGTCTATGTTAAAGCACAGCGTCAATGACCGTCGGGTGATTTCACTTTGACTTGAAAGGGAACGTGGGAACGTCAGAAACAAAAGAAGAGGGGCTTTTTGTCCGTTTTATTATCGAAATTTATTAACTCCGGGTCGCCCATTGTAGCTTTTGGCACCAGCTATTGCACCTAGGTTTATTACGATTATGTTTATACTTTTGAAAGTCTTATAACAAACTTTAACTTAGGTTTTCTTGGTTATTTATTAGTATTTGTTTTAATATTATTATTTTATATGTCAAATGAGATCATGAAGTGTCATATCCTAAAATAATGTGAGTGTTTAACCTTTCACCTGGTATATAAGACTAGCGGGCGCGGCGGACGTTGTCCTGCCGTGATAAAAAAAATCTGAAATTCAACCGCAGTGCCACCTACCGGATCCAATTGTGAATCTAAACCATTCGTGAATCCAGGTGGATTGGGTGGATCAGGTGAACTGACATAAAAAAATTTATCAAAATCTTTGCAGCTCTTTAGGAGAACTTCTGTTATACGGACAGAAGAATATATAAACAAAAAAAGACGTGTGGCACTCGGAGACTGCCGCGGTAAAGCTATTGCATAGCATTTTTTATCAACTTATGCAATTATAATTATTTATTTATTTTATTAATGCAGTATTAAAAAAAAAAAATTAAAAAAAAAAATTATTTTTTTTCTTTTTATTTCAAAAAATAATACTGCATTTGTGATAATAATAATAAAATGAATGTATATAGAGTACTAACTCATTTTCTTTCACAATTTTTTCGTGACTTTCTTCATTAATAAATGCACTTTGTTTATTCATATTTAAAACACTTTGTACACAAATTATACGAGTACAGATATTCACTGTTGTACATAGATGATAAATACCTATACACCTATATACTTTCTCACAAACAGCTGATTACGGTAGTTTTCCAATACAACCAATGCCACCTAAAGGCGGGTTGCTGAACTAAAGAGACAAGCGTGATATTTCAAAAAGTCATTAAAAGTTCTGGTATTTATCGATAGATGGAAAAACTAAAAAGTATCACCGCTGTGCCGGTCGGAGTGGGGTGTGTTAGGTTTTTTTCGTTACGGAATTTCTGGATTTGGTCCCCACGCTCACGGCCCGCGATAGAAGCTATGCAATAGCTTAAAAGATGTAGTCACCATACGATTAAATAATTATGGATATATTTTGTAGTGATTTTATTTTGTATTTGGCAACCAAGCGTCTAATAGATGATTACTGCCATTGTCTACAAGTTTCTTGTGATCGTTTCAATGAACTAACAAGATGATGGCTGTCTTGTTAGAACTTTCTAGGAAGTTTTTGTGACAAATCAGAATCTATGCACCGTGGTGTCATTTCCCATCCACTTCACTTGTGCACAATAACCAAACTATATTACGTAAAACAGCGTCAATATTACAAAATATGGAACTAAATAACACAAGATTATGAATAAAATATAAAAACCACTACATGACATTGCAAGATGCCGCCAAAAATCAATTTTATAGTGATATAGTGCTTCGTATCAATTGTCATGTATATGTAATTATAAATGCTATCACATAAATATGGAGATTACTTTCAATATATAGCCTTTAGTACAAATTATTTAATTATTTCTTTATAAAGTTATGACCTGATAAAATTAATTAATTGAGTTTGATAAGTGATAATAGATAGATTAAACACAAGTTTCCATATTGCACGTTAGATATATTGTAATTGTAACACAAAATAATACTAAAACTTCCATAATAGCTATAAAATACATGTTAACACACGTCTGTTTGTACGTAATCGTAGGAGTAGTCGTAAACGCGCCCCGCAAACTCGCGGTCGGCAGAAAAAATGCAAATGGCGGTGCGTCGTGACGTCACGTCCCGCGCAGATGCCGCGCGTGTGTTCCCGCTCTAATGTTGTTTTAATTGCAGTGTTTTATTGCGCTCACGAAGCGTTTCTGCTCGTACGAGGTGTTCTGCAAATATATTCGTACTGTGATATTCTGTCATATAGAAATTAATACGTGTGTATCATACACAAGCTTCTGCCCGCGACTTCGTCCGCGTGGAATTGTAACTTTGGGATACTAACATCTAGCGGAAGGTCTCAAAAGGAAAAAACACCCCGATTTTGAAACATTCTTCTATGGTGCTCCGCTCCTATGGATCTTAGCGTGATGATATATAACCTTCCTCGATAAATGACTTATCTAACACTGAAAGAAACTTATCTAACTTTCAAATCGAACCAATAGTACCTGAGATTAGCGCGTTCAACCAAACAAACCCTTCAGCTGTATAATATTATTATAGTTTTTATTTTATTTATAGACAAGACAAAAGTCTAGCAACCCTTTTGATTTATCTGTATAAATCAAATGATAGAATCTACCATTCTGCGTGTAACACATAAAAACTACATAATACATTTCGATAAGTCTCTATTGTTCTACCTACATATGAGACACTTATGTGTCTAAAACAAATAAAACGATAATTTCATATCATTACACAGTATAAAACAAAGTCCCCTACCGCGTCTGTCTGTCTGTCTGTTCGCGATAAACTCAAAAACTACCGAACGGATTGTCATGCGGTTTTCACAGATGGATAGAGTGATTAATGAGGAACGTTTTAGTATATAATTTATCAAGGATTTTTTCATAATCAGGGTGGGACAACATCTGCCGGGCCCGCTAGTATATTAATACGAATATCAATATAAAGTGTCTGTACTTTATAGATTTTTGTAAAAGAATTGTTGCAAACGGAATAAGTAATGAAATATATTTCATTCATTTTTAGAAATGTCCGTCTGGCTGTTTGTATGAACAACACGCATCACTGCAAAAGTACTGCGTTAATAAAATCATAAACCATATCTTCGAGTAACGTTTAGTTTTGTTTCATAAAAATTGGTTAAGTCTATCAAAAGTTATTGTATATTTAATGATTTATAATTTAGTAGGTGGTAGAGCCAAGCTGAAGCTATTACTGGTTTCAGCATGAATGAGTCGGCTCGCCCGGGGTAGTACCACCCGACCCACAGAAACACCGACGTGAAGTAACAGTGCTTGCATTGTTGCGTTTCGTTCGGTCAATGAGAACGCCGGATACCCACCTCCCCTTCCCTTCCACTTTCCCCTTCCCTTCCTCCGCCCTCCACACAGGCTGGCAACGCACTGGCGACTCCCCTGGTGTTGCAAGTGTCTATGGACAGTGGTGATCACTTACATCAGGTGACCCACCTGTTCGTTTGCGTCCTATGATATAAAAAAAAAATGAGGAGGTGACTTAAGTACGGGAGGAAAGTAGATAGTAATTAGTCTTAATACATTTAGATGACTTTATTAGTCACAGTTTTGGACATCAGGATCCACGCGGAAAAAGTCGCGGGCACAGCTAGTGTAATATAAAGTTGAAAAAACGGCGATTTTTATAAGTTTAAGCGTTCAATTATCTCTGTTTTTGCTGCGACAAAATTGGGGCAAACGGTGTCGTGCTTATGTTTTTTCTATGTTTATGAAGTAAATTGCTAAGCTAATATACGACTATTAAATAGTTATTTGTATGTTTAGAACGATTTATATTGAAAGATTTACATATGTAAAAGAAGTTATGACAAAATCGTTTAAAATAAAATTATTTAATACGAAACACGCTTTTAATATCTAATTAACTGTATATAAATAAATATTCAAAATACCTTGAATCGGAATTAAGGGAACAGCTGCTAAAAACATATGTGTAATTAATTATATTTAATTTATTCACATTACATTATTTACTGGTTTAATTTAGTTCATTACATGGGAAATTTATATCAATTAATATTTTATTTCGTGTAACTATTTTTTTGAAATTTCAACAATTTTGTCTATTTTTGGTTCAGTTATTGAATAACTAAAGTAGCAAAGAACGTCCCGTTACCTTACACGGATTAGCGATTGTATTTGCGTAAATCAACTTTTAAGACACTCCTTTGAGCTGAAAATTTCTGCAATTAATGCAGGAGGAATTTTAAGGTTATATCTATATACTTTCATTTATAATTCATTATTAGTAATTTTATAGACGCTGCATTGAAATACTTCCAAAATATAAAACTGCTGCCTTTCGAGGTAGTGTCAGATATGAGGCCATAAAATTTTGGAACAGTATACTACCACCAATCCAAAATTCAATATCCTTATTCACTTTAAAGTTTAAAGACTTTTTACTTATTATACAGCTGAAAGCTCACTCACTCACTAGCAGCCAAAGGCTTATTTTAAAAGATTTCTCATATACCATCTGGGTATATGTTTGATTGAGTCCCTTGATAGTTTGGATTCACAATTGGAAACCGATGGTGTGGCTGCAATAAGGTTTTAGTTACCTATATTAAAATTTTTCGCGTTTAAAAATACAATTGGCACCAGTGATAACCGATTTGGTGCAGACGAAGTTGCACGGGTCAGCTAGTACCAAATATACGAGTTATAATTCGTGTTGCATATTTAGTACTTTAGTGTTTCGTTGGTTTTTATGTCTTCTCGTGTTCCTGATGTGTAAGTGTAGGGTGGAGAAAATAATACTCCAAAATATACACTAATAATCAAGATTTATTACTTTGGAAAAGTAGACATGGGTTAGCGACGGAGACTCTACAACAACTGACTCGATTGGGGGCTGTGGCTAACTACGTAGTACTTTTCGATACAAAAAACGTTGTCAGCATTACCACTACAATATTCCACCCTTTGAAAAATTTGTGAGCTGGTTTATTTATCCTACTCATTGGTTTATAACTATTAATAATCTCTTTTAATTTTTCTACATAAGTTTCAGCATCCTTTGTTATTGTAGCGCTGATGTCATAAAAATCACCAGACATTCTTATATTTCCACCGTACAACATTTGTGCTGCGGTTACGCCTGTATCTAATCTAACAGTTGTACGTAACCCCAACATTACTGTTGGTATTTCGTCCACCCAAGATGTGGTATTTAAACGTGCTTTTAAACTCGATTTTCATTGGCGATGGAATCTTTCAATTTTACCGTTCGAACAAGGATGATATGGAGTAGTTCTAATTTTCTTTATTCCTAATATTATCATTAACTGTTTAAACAAACTGCTTTCAAACTGTCGTCCCTGGTCACTCGTGAGTCTAAAAGGACAACCGAAACGACTAATCCATTCTTCATATAGGGTTTTCGCCACGATTTCTGCTGTAATTTCTTTTAACGGAAATACTTCCGGCCAACTAGTATACCTATCAATAATTGTTAAAACATACCTATAAACCTCAGATGTTGTAGGCAAAGGACCTACACTATCTACATGTATGTGTTCGAAACGAGTAGCCGTTTGAAAAATACCTAAATCTGATACTGTATGCTTTTGTATTTTTGCACGTTGACACTTTATACAGCATTTAGCCCATTTTCCTATGTCCTTGTTCATTTCTGGCCAAAAATATCTATCCTTAATTAACTTTTTACTTGCTCGAATACCGGGATGGCTTAAGTTATGAATAGAATTAAAAATTTCACGTCGAAACTCTCTAGGTAAGTATGGACGTGCCTTATCCGTAGACATTTCGCAAACAACATACTTATCGTACTCGGTAAGCATAACGCGCTTAAACATGAACTTCGAACTGTTATTTGATTCCTTTATTAATTTCGCAAGCTGGCCGTGGACTTCCTGCGCAGCTGCCAGTGCTGCGAAATTAATAGTCGTTGGACATGTTATTGTTTCAATTCTGGATAAATTATCAGCTACTATATTATTTAAACCGTTTGTATGCCTAATGTCTGTACTGAATTCGCTTATGAACATGATTTGCCTAGCTCGCCGTGCTGTTTCTCTGTCCGTCCCTATTTTACTAAACGCAAAAGTTAAAGGTTTATGGTCTGTAAATATGATTAATTGACGACCTTCTATCATATTACGGAAATTAATTATTGCTAAATAAATAGCTAATAGTTCTCTATCGCAAGTACTATACTTTTTCTGAGCTTCCGTTAATTTTCTGGAAAAATACCCTATAGGTTGCCAGCAGTTATCAACCTTTTGATGCAACGCTCCGCCTACCGATGTATTACTGGCGTCGGTCATAAGTGACAACGTTGTGTTTTCTAATGGAAATGCTAACAATGCCACGTTCTTTAGGTCGGTTTTACATTGCTTAAAATTATGTTCCGCTTGTTCGTTCCAATTAATCTTGGATTTATCTTTACGCTTAGAATTACCTAAATATTTATTTAATTTCGACTGATGTTCTGCAGAATGTGGTATGTGGGACCTATGAAAATTTAACATACCTAAAAATCTACGTAATTCTTCAATAGTGTTGGGCTTTGGAAAATTTATAATTGCCTTTACTTTGTCTTCCAATGGCCTTAAACCTTTAGTAGATACCTCGAACCCTAAAAAATCTAATTTATTTTGTCCAAAACAACATTTCGAAAAATTAATAGTTATGCAATACTCGTTGAATGTTGAAGTTCCGCTCTAAGTGTAAGTCCAGCATCGGTGGACGATGCTAACTCACCGGGCATGCGTTTCTTGCGACGAATTCGTCGTTCCATCGAAATTTTGTATTTTTCCGATTTTTGTACAGCAAAATCTATTGCCTTTCTGCTAGATGCAACCGTTTCTCTCCAATGAATAGACGAAGTGCTTCTAGTTTTATGATTATTTCATCAACACATAAACCTTTACTTTGTAATGCAATCTGAGCATTGTTCACTTCCTTTAGCACATCATTCCAAAAGAAAAGTAAACAAAGAAATGAGAAATTGCACACAGCAGGCATAAGATTTTGTGCAGCACCTCTAGTTTCTAAATTTACGTCTTGGTCACATAGTTCCTCAATTGCAGATATTATCCCATCAAAATTTTCAGCCAATACTTTTACTGCACCATAATGAGCACTCCAGCGCGTTGTCGAAAGTCTTTTAACAGATGCTTTGCTGTGATTGTAGAGCACTTCCCAACGGCTTGTGGAAGTTGAAAAAAAGTTAAATATTGTTTCCACTGCTCCGAAAAATGTAACACAAGTCACATTTTGTGCGAATGAATGTTGGCCGCATAAATTAATTGAATGATCTATTCAATTTATGTCCTGGTCCTGGGTCGTCTTCATTGATTCTTTATTGTCGATGTTGCTATCTGAATGTGAGTCTCCAAGATGTGAATCATAACTTTCGTCAGCAGCAGACTCGGGTACTTTACTTGAACTTTGGCCGCTATCTGCTTTTGTGACATATTTGAAAAGAGAACCGAACATGCTCTGAATTTCATCCTTTAGCCTTTTTGGCTTTTCTCTGTTGAAACCCGCTTTCTCTTTTTGAAGTATGAATTCCCCGAGGCATATTTCGTTCTGGGTATTCTAAAAAATATTTTTAGTTAGTAAGTGATACGTTGATTTTATAAACTAATTATAACAGTAAATATACACCTACACGTTACGTAACTAGCTTTGTGAAATATATTCTTATATAAATTAACAATCCTGCGTCTGGGTGTAAATATGTATTTAAGTATTATTAGAAAAATACTAGTTAAATACTCCACCGTTGATTGTGATATCCGTGCCACGAGTGCTCGAGCTACTCATCTCGGAGCCAAATCAACGTACGCGAAGTTGTATGATATGATTATGATTACTTTCAATCAAAGATCTATACTTAATGTATTCCGTTTTTAGTGATGCGTGTTCATACAAATAGACAACCAGCCAGACAAACATTTCTAAAAATAACTGAAATGTATTCTATTACTTATTACTAGACACCTATATGTGTAGATGTTGAGTCGTCATTGATGACGCTATATTAGTTTATATTAGCTTTTATAATGTGTTTTATTTAAGTTATTTGGCCTGTAAATTAAGTTAAGGTTACTATGGATCTGATATAGTCATAAAAGCCGCTAAATAAATAAGAATAAATAAATAACCAGTAACAGTTTTTTAGGTAATAGTGTTAGGTTTTATAACAAAGTCCCGAAGCACATTACCGATTTGCCGGATAGTGAGTTCAAGCACCATGTCAAACGGGTTTCAATATTTAAAGGTTATTTATTATAGGGTGGATCAATATGTGAACGATTGTGACGTCTGATAATGACGCCTCTCTCTGTGCATCCACTAAAAACGAATGTCTACGTTTATAATAATATGCATCATGCAAAGATAAAACCGATCGAGTTTCTTGCCGGTTCTTCTCGATGAGTGGGTTGTTTGTCCGAACCGGTGGTAGCTTCGACGTTCATTAGCGCTTTCTCGGGGCCTAAATTGAATAAAGTATTTTTTTAATTTGATTTTAAACTTTGCACAGAACATAGAACTGGATAATTAGTTCAAGAAGCATGTCAAGCGGGTTTTATTGCCTAAAGGATTATTATAGGGTGGATCAATATGTGAACTATGGTGACGTCCCTCTTTTTGTTTATAAGGGTTCTCTTGGTCCTACTAAGAAAAAAAAGTCGAGGTAGTCATAAGGACTGCCGATAGAAGTGAAAACTCAAAATAAAGGAATAACTATGTTCTCTTTTGAATTTTTTAATTAATTATAGTCCGATTTATTTCAATTTCATGATTTGCATATGGAAATTGTTAGCATTAGTCTAGTTTTCACATCTATTGGCACTCCGACCAATAATTATATACATTTTTATACAGTTTATGAATTAATCAAACATATAATTGGCAGCACAATCTCAATACAAAACATAAATATAAGATCTACACAGGCCGCTATAGGTACTACGCGTCGCTTGACGCAAGCTGTACAAGAGCAATACGGTAGATCACGACATGACGCGAAATCATAAGTTTACCTCCTGCCAATTTTTTTTATGTCATAGGAGGTAAACGAACAGGTGGGTCACCTGATGTTAAGTGATCACCACCGTCCATAGACACTAACAACACCATGGGAGTCGAAAATGCGTTGCTAGCCTGTGTTTGGAGGAAAGGGAGGGAGGGGAGGGAGGAGAAGGAAGGTGGGACTCCTGCGCTCTCACTGACCAAACGAAACGCAACAATGCAAGCACTGTTACTTCACGTCGGTTTTCTATAAGAGGGTGGTACAACCCCGGGGGAGCCGACCCATTCGTGCTGAAACCAATAATAGCTTCAGCGTGGCTCTACCACCTATAATATATCGGTCAACGCACCTAAAGAAGTTATCACTTCAAAAATTGATGCAAATTTATCAATAACTTCTGAGTGATAAGCGCACAATGAGGAAGCTCTAACATTTTATAAATACAGATAGATATGTCGTTAATATATGGCTAGTGTAATTATATAAATAAGGGCTCGCAATGTTGTAGTATGTACACACAAACGGACATCGGACAACTCATAAACAATTCAACCGATAATGATTGTTTATCGTTCTCTATGACTGCCCATAAATCAGAAGTCTTCCACAATTAGTATTAAATATTCATGGCGCGTCTGAAATTATACTTTTCAGTTATGATTCTAAGAGAATTGATTTATTTTGAATTCTTTTACATAAGTCATGGCGGTTGGAATCGCTTATATTTGTCTGATAAAAATCATTAAGAAAACTTTGCTTGACAATACATGAAAAATACACTTTACAGTTCTGTTGATATCTTCTATACATATAATAAGAATGTAAATCTAACGCGTGTACAATTTAGATTTTTGTGAAAAAAATTGTTGCAGGTGTCTTCGAATAAGTAATAAAATACATTTCAATAATTTTTAGAAATGTATGTATGTTTGTTTGAACACGCATCACTGCTAAAGTTCGGCGTTTACGTTAAAACTTTATTAACGAAATCATAAAGCAAATCCTCGGGTAACATTTAGTCTTAGTTTCATTAAAATCGGTTCACTCTATTAAAAGGTATTGTAGTTTTAATGACCACGCGACTTAAGTACGAGAGAAAAGTAGCTAAGTAAATGGACTAAATACATTCAGATGATTTTATTAGTCACTGTGTTTTTTACTTTAGGATCAACGTGGACGGAATCGTGGGTATAGCTAGTTTAGATATATAAAAACTGTTTTGTGATGACGTCATTGTCCCAACAAGATCGATGCTCTTGTTAGAACTTTCTGGGGATATTTTGTGACATCTCAGACTGCATGTTCCTCGCAATTTTTGTTTCACTTATGTTCAATAACCAAGCTATATTATAAAAGATGCTACCAATCTTTATATATAAAAAACAATGTTTGTCTGTTTGTCCTCTATGCATGCCGAAACCACTGAACAGATTGTGAATCTGATAATAATTTTGTAGCATGTTCTGTGGACGCCCGAGATGGTTCCTGTTCAAAAAAATCTATCTATATAAATGTCTTTTTAAATATATTAATGAAATTGTTTGCTTTCAAGAGAGAAAGAGCTTTTTCTTCTCATTGAAACGTTTTACACTACATTTGATATTGTTTTGACATGTTTGACATATTTCAATGAAATATCAGTTATCACAATTAATCAATTTCATTTGTATCAATGTCACTGTTTAGGAATTTATGTAGTTCTGGCATGGATACGAGGACAAAGTGTGATCCAGGGTAATGAAGCTGTTGATCTTATCGGTAAATAAGCTATCCAGACTGGATATTTTGATCACTATAAAACCTATAATCAGGATTTATCCTCCTCAAACAAGACTGCCAACTCAATTATAGGCAAATCATACCCACCATTCAGAACAACATACCTGGTAAACCATGGCCATATAAGTTTCGTGACTGTTGCAAGTTTACTGCTTTTACTATTTGTGGACTGAGGATCTATCTGTAAACGTGTGCTCTCCAGTCCATCTTGCAAAGCTCAGAATCAGAGACGACTCAATATGTGAATGTGGGTTGGATGAAGACGCTCTAGAACACATTTTTTTCCATTGCCCCGATTTAGTATTGTATTATATGATATTTTACCTAACAATATACTACGTCCGTCTGATTTTAACAAAGGCACAAAGGTATGTATTTTCTTCTTTTATCAATACTCTAATTTTATTTGTTTTAACAAAATTAAACTTCAACATAACACAATGACTAATAGTAATTATTGTGTAAATATATATTTATTTAAGGCCTGATGTCTATTGTGTTGTGTTTGTCTTTGTGTATACCAGTGGCCTAATCTGGAAGAACTAAATTATATAATAAAAATTTAATATTATCTATAAAGTGACTCTCCATTACAGACTTGACAATGGTAGAATTCATTTCTGTGAAACTCCAATATTAAAAAGTTCAAAAGCTTGGATGTTCGGGATAATCTCTGATACTACTGATCCGATTTTGAAAATTCTGTCACTGTTAGAAAGGTATATTACACTATTTTTTATTTAGGGAAATATATATATTATCAATACTTGATCACAATATATGTAATTCAAATTAGCAAAATTCTATAACATAGCGTGCGTTGCTGGAATGATTTGAAATAGAGAAATAAAATACGAGACACCATACATCGAAGTTTAATATCTCAGCCAAAAGGATTGTTTTTATGTGAAAAATAAAATAAATATTACAAATACTAATTACAAATTACTAAACTTATTAGATATGGTTTCATGTATACTTTACAAATTCTTATTAAAACAAATAGCTAAATAACAAATTGAAAATTTCACGGAGATAAAGTTTACTTTTTATAGCATTATAACTGATGAAGTTGGTTAATAGATAATAAACATAAGAACTATAAGCCGGCAAAATTATTGCGTTGCTGCGAGGATAGTAGTACATAGGACGTGGAGGTGAGGGCCACAGGAGCAACCCAGGAGATACCGGGACGACATTTCTTGCTAATATATATAAGACAGCTTGGATTCACAATTGGACCCAGTAAGTGTCGCTACTATCGGGTTCTAGGTTATTTAAGATTTTCCACGTTTGGAAATAAAAGTGGAAACCAGTAATAACCGATTTGGCGCAGACGAAGTTGCGCGGGTCAGCTAGTATTATACAAAATAGAGGTCAAATAACACAACGATATGAATAAAAAACGAATGACACATTAAAATCCCGCCAAAACTCAACTCCCTTAATTATTTTATAATTTATAATAATCAGTAGCAAACAGGTCGAGGTTTTATTCGAAGCCACCGGATTAACACATAGACATTGATATTATTAATTTTTTATATCCAATTTCGACACAGAGGAATAAAAATTTGAATAATACAATATCTTACATCACGGCGACAACTGTTCAAACTTTATGAAACGTTTTAAATAACACAGCACGCGTACATTGTATTAGAACACTTGTCCAAACATTGGTACATACCTATACATATCGTCAGAGGCGCCTGTTCTGCGGTCTGCAAACACCATCTGGCCTCTTTGGATCTGATCGATCGGCTAGATTAAAACTCCTTGGTGCTCGGTTAATACTTTAAGCCGTTACTATAACTGGAATATATTTGAAAAAAAAACTACAAACTTTTACAAATACTCATTTTATTTTTGGTAAGCAATCTTCTAGATTATTACTCCGATTGTCGTTGGTAATAATATTGCGTCTTGTGGTAATTTCAAGGTTCTTACAAGATGGTGGCCCCCTTTTTAGAACTTTCCAGAGAGTTTCTGTGGCATATCAGAATTCATGCTCCGTGGTATTTTTTCCCACATGTACAATGCTACTGATATTACAAAATATAGAGTCAAATAACACAAGATGTTTTTGATGTAAAAAACTTTAAAGATTTTACAAAATATTGCACTATTATGTACCCGACAACATCAAATTATGCCTTAGCCTGCTAACTTCTCATTGTCTATGCAAAAAAGCTGGAAAATATCTTATTCTAAGTAGTGTAGGTGTTACTTATAGTCTAATCGTAGAACTTTAAATATTTAACAATGCATTTCATCGCAATCGTTCTATATGGTGTTCTATGCAAAGTTCAAAATCAAAAAATAACCCAGTCATAGTGAAGAACCGACAAGAAACTCGATTTGATTATCTCTTCGTGTTATATATTTTTACAAAACATACAAAAAATTCGTTTGTGGTGGATGCACACAGAGAGGTGTCATTTCCAGTCGTTACCATCGTTCACATCTTGATCCATCCTATCCTTTAGACATTAAAACCTGCCTGACATGGTGCTTGAACTCACTATCCGGCAAATCGATAAAGTGCTTCGGGACTTTGTTATAAAACCTAACACTATTACCTAAAAAACTGTTATTGGTCATAGTGTGCCTGAAACATGGAATGACCAATTTGTTTTTGTTTCTAGTATTTAAATTATGTTGGTCTTTTAATAAATCTAGCTTATTTAATTTTTTGCGGAGATACATTTGGTTATCAAGAATATATTAAGACTTGCTCAGTTACACCGGATAAGTATTATTACCACACGTCTTTTAACCTTGGATGTACATAGATATTTTTCTTCTGTATATAGCTGAAAATGATTTAATCTCATTTATTAAGTATTACATACAAAGATTGCAGAATCGAATACGGCATATTAATTAATTCTTAAAATAGAAAAAAAAAAATACCGAAAATAAATATTATAGGAAAAACACGTAGGTGTCGCGCTGTTGAATACATCTGTGCAAATAATTTTTTCATAAAGTCAGAAAATGAGCATAGCGAAAACAATTAACGAGAGTCCAGCTGTGAACGTGAAAAACAGTGTGCGGTGTTCGAGAAAACCGCCCAAGTTTTCGTGAAAAGCGTTAAGGCGGGCGCGTGTCGCTCGCCGCCCTCTCAGTCGCACGGCGCGCGCTGTACCGGACGTACGTATACGCTCGTCTGCCCGTTACCAAGGTTTAAAATACGTAATTTGCAATTATTTCCCCCGGACATTTACATTATTGTTTACTTCTATTTTATTTACACTTCAATCGTTCGTTAATCGAGTTTTGTTTATTATGTTTATGATTTATGGATTAGTGTGTGTTGTTTGAAGACTTCAGTAAAAAGCTCGTGGGAAAGCTGCTCGCTGTCAACTGTCAAAATCGTCGAGGTACGCACGGAGATTGTAATTTATCTGTACGCCATAAATTAAGTAAAATGACATTCGGAACTGTTTAGCGTTTATTTTTATTTATTTAGGTTTTTTTTCCGTTCGGTTGATGTGAAACAGATTGCTCGTTTTAAAAGTTTGCACTCATTATTATTGAAAGTAAGAAATGAGAATAATAATTGTATAATCTATTTAAATACACCATCATCGTTATCAGAGTGTAAGAGACCCAATGCAGGGCCATAGGTCTCTTCCCGAAGGAAGGTATGGACATAATCACCACGCCAGCCCACAAGGTATTGGTCATTTCAAACTCTGGGAAATCCACAGTTTTATATTGTTTCCACATACGGTGGTACTACAAGAACATTTCTCAGATTCAGGTTTCCTCACGATGTGTTCCTTCACCGTCAGCCGATACTGTTACCAATTTGAATTAGTAAATATACGTGAATTCCGAAAAATTAATTGGTATGTGCCAGGATTTGAACCTGCGGACATCGGTTGATATTCTAGCGGTCAAACGACTAGACTACCACGACTTGTGCTGGCAAATATAATAAAGTAAAGAAACTGTGTACAAAATCGTGCGCGCTCGACGCACGTGTTTACACGGAACGAAATATTTTTTGCTAAATTTCACGCGGTCTCAGTCACTGTTAACACCTAGTCCTATTGATAGTATATACCAAAAAGGTTTTAAATATGGGCTAATTTCTGTAAAAAGCACACAAAAACTTATCCCGTTGGTCTGACCTTATAATATAAATAAACCATGACAAGTTATATACCTAAACCTTCCTTATGAATCATTTCTACTGATGAAAACGTCATGAAAAACCGTTCAGTATTTTTTTTAGTTTATCGTGAACAGACAACAAGACAGACAGATGAGGCAGAGGACTTTGTTTTATAATATGTGGTGATAACTTATAAAGGCAGTGGTGAAATTGGCAAAAATGTTCAACTTGAGGGTGGTAGCTACCCAGGTGGGAATAAAAAACCATGGAAACTGTTTTGAAGTTTACTCATCTCAGATATAATACTTATAATAATTTTTATATACATTTAGCACATATGCTATTACATTCTTAAATGATAAATTTGTTATCGTCTATACACCATCGTACCATCCCTTCAGTGGCGTGATGAAGGGTAGGCTGGGGCCGAATTGGACGCAGCTGGTGTGTCGAACGCGTTTCATTCCGCCCTAATATACCTCTATCTTTCATATACGAATACTTACTCTAGTCAGCTACTATGCCCGTGTAAACACTCCTACATCTTGTTTCACGTGTAGTGGCAGATTTACAAATAAGATGGCTAAGCTAAAGCGGCAAAATTACAATGGCGGAATTGAAAATAAGTTAGAAAAAAATCATAAATTCGAAATTTATGTGCTACTGCATGAAGTGTGATGTGATACTGCGTAAAACCCTGATGTACAAAATAGTGACCATTAAATTCATCTTAATGTATTAAGTCTAATCACTATCTACTTTCCTCTCGTACTCAAGTCGCGTCGTAATTAAAATTACAATAACTTTTGATAGACCAAACCGACAGTAATGAAACAAAGACTAAATGTTGCTGGAAGATATGTTTTTTTTGAAAAGGTTTTATTATGAACGCAGTACTTTAGCAGTGCGTGTTCAAGCAAAGAGATAGACAGATATTTCTAAAAATGATTGACATTATATTTCTAGACACCTGCAACAATTTTATATACAAAAATCTAAAAAGTACAGTCATGTTAGATTTACATTCTTATTATATGTATAGATAGAAAAAATTTTTTACAAAGCGAAAAATTTTCGATACCTTACCTCTAAAAAAAGGCATATATACATATATTATTCTTCCCAAAAAGCATACATGTCTTCTTATCTCTATTTTTGTTCATCTTTCATGCTTAACATCCTTCCAATTACATGAATATCGTCCATGCTCATCGCATGCCCAATCGCAAGCTAACCAATTACTCCTCTATGATATACTAAATTACTCTTTTTATATTCTTTAGGAGCTTTCATTCTTATAAAAATATCAGCACCTGTGTACCTTATTTTCCCTTGGTTCGCATAAATACAGTCGCCGATGAGATATAATTACTAGATCGTACAAAATCTTAGCATCATCCAAACAGGTTACTTTAACATTCGAAATACATGTAAACGTTTCTTTCACAAACGTATATATGTATGAATAGCCCAGCTTAGTTTAGCTTAGTCCGATTTGCGGTGTTAGACAACACCCCAAGCCGAGGTGTACCGTGCACCCTTGTGCTAGTTGTCAAATTAAAATCGGCCGAGTGCCTTAAGCGCTCGCCTTAGTAGTCTGGTGAAGCTGTAAAGGCCTTTCCAGCTTCTTTCTGATATGATATGCAAAACTCCCTATGACTCCCCTGTATATTCATCTCTAATGTAGTCCAGTCGTGGTACACCGTACGTTCTTTTTAAGATGCTTCAATTTAGTACGTGTAAATCTTTTCTATCCTTCCATTTTGTAATCCATTATTTTGATTCATACATCACGACTGGTCTTGTAAGGTTTCTGCACACTTTATAAGAAGTTTCATAGGTATTCATAAATGAACATGAATATATTAATATCCAGGTCTGAGCTTTCCGCAGTATTGATTCTTAACAGATTATTAACCTTAGGTGGCTAATCAGGCGCTCTAAAACATTTTCCAGCGTCCCTCAAAAATATGGCAATAACAAATGCCACGCTAATTCAAATCGCAAATAGCTTAGGAACAAGAGATGAAATTAGTGATTAAATCTGGGAGGCCTACCACCCGCTTGAAAACATTTAGCGTTCACATTTAGTCTTCGCGTCCATTCTGAGAAATACCGTTAAGATATTTTTGAAGTGAAAACTTCTTTAGGTGCGTTGAGCGGTATTTTTGGCAGAACAAAACGTTATAAAGTAATAGGGATCGAATTGCGCTTGCGTCAGACTTAGCGACGCGTAGTAGTCTGTGTACGTGTAATATTGATATTTTGCAACTCATCACATGTTTGATGGATTAATAGACTTTTTAAAAATGTCTATAATTATTGCTCCGAGTGCAAATAGATGCGAGAACCAGACTAGTGTTAATAATTTCAATTATGTAATTTAAATAACTCACACTATAATAATTTAAAAATTTAAAAGAGAACACAGTTATTCCATTGTTTTGACTGTTCAGTACTGCCGGTTTTTTTTCTTTTTTTTATATTATGTATGGGGCAAACGAACAAGCGGGGCACCTGATGGTAAGTAATGTCCGCCGTCCATAGACACTAGCAACACCGGGGGAGTCGCCAGTGCGTTGCCAGCCTGTCTTTGGGGGAGAGGGGTTGGGAAAGTGGAGAGGAGGGGGAAGTGGGGGAAGGTGGTCCTCCGGCGCTCTCACTGACTGAACCAAACGTAACAATGCAAGCAATGTTACTTCACGTCGTTTTTCTGTGGGTCGGGTGGTAGTACCCCGGGCGAGCCGACCTATTCATGCTAAAACCAGTAATAGCTTCAGCGTGGTTCTACCAGATATTTGGCTCTACCACCTATTTATTACCTATACACGGTTGTTCTTATGACTGCCTCAACTTTTTTTAATTCAACATTGAAGCTGCTCTACTATTTTAGTAATTGTTTGAAGCAGTTTTGGACCTTGTTACCGTAACTGTCGCTTGAAGATATAAACGCCTTTGACGTATTAGTAACGTTAAATATCTGGGCCATTGAATCATTATGCGGGTAAAACGCAATGAACGATCTTGTGGGGGCATCTAACTTTCCATTTATTTATACGGGCGTAATCTTACTGTTTATTAATTTTTTATACTTTAAATTTCCAAACTTGAGAAAAATTATAATGTTAAACTAGCTTCTGCCCGCGACTTCGTCTTACTTACTTAATAGTTACTTAGTGCTAGTGCTAATTTTAACTCGCGACTTTGTTTACCCCGATTTTAAAATATACTTCATTGGTGCTTCGCTCCTATTGGTCTTAGCGTGATAGTCTATAGCCTTTCTCAATAAATAAGCTATCTAACACTGAAAAAAATTTTCAAATCGGACCACTAGTTCCTGAGATTAGCACGTTCAAGCAAAACAGACTCTTCAGTTTTATAATATTGTAGATGATAATAGCTCTCAAGTAGAGCTGTTGGAATCTACAGATCTTCAATTTAAATATGGTAGCTAACTAAGCGAATAATAGAAAATATCAAGAATACTAGATCTATCTGGCGTGATTTAAATACTAGAAACTGTGACAAACTGGACGTCCCACGTTTCAGACTCTGTGGCTTCAATAACAGTTTTTTAGGTAATCGTGTTAGGTTTTATAACAAAGTCCCAGAGCACATTACCGATTTGCCAGACTGTAAACTTAAGAGCTATGTCAAACGGGTTTTGATGTGAAAAGGCTATTATAGTTTGGATCAATATGTGAACGATGGTGATGTCTGGAATTGACTCCATTCTGTGCATCTACTAAAAGCGATTGTAACGTGTAATGTATTGTAAATATATATATGTTAAAAAGATAAACCCGATCGAGTTTTTTGCCGGTTCGTCTTGATGACTCGGTTGTTTGTCCGAACCGGTGGTAGTTTTGACGTTCATAAGCGCCTTATTAGAGCCTATATTGAATAAAGTATTATTGATTTTACCGGGATCGTTTCTTCAAATCCTCGAATTAAGTTTCCGTTGTGTAATAAACAAACGTATAGTCAACCAATTAACTAATTACAGCACTGTGAGGGCATCTTGCCTTTTATAGGTCGAACTCTCTAATAGGGTGGCGCTAGTGTCAATGTTCCGGTCGCGGCTCGGATGTGTTGTAGCGGTACCGGCAGTAGATGATAAGTCCATTTAAGTCATTTGAATATCATTTTAGTTACTAAGAATATTATAAAAGCCATATAAATCATTAAAATTAATTATAAAAATAGAAGTCATTACAGTTGGAATGTATCTCTACAAATTGTAATTAATAGATATGTTGGTCATAGTCTACTGTTTGGTAGTTAGTAACAATCTACCGGTGAACTGTCGTTTCGTAAGGCGTTCTTCGAAGTAATTTCTCGAAACATCTGTGTCAACATCGTACAGCTGTGTGCGCAGGTGCGAGGCGCGTTACCGCATAAATTGTTCTGAGACTCTAATCTATGTACTCCTTCTAATTTTGTTTTCTTTTCATACGTGTCTTTAATTAATTTTGCCCATCATTGATTTATTTTAAGAGCTTTGCATGGATATTAAAAAAAAAAAAAAAATGGATTAATAAAGCCAGTTTCGTTAAACGAAATAGATTTTGGTATATTAACTCGAATAACTTTAAACATCTTCGTTTAACTTCAGAATACTTGTTTATATTCGCCTTTAGCGTTTCGGGTAAAGTAAAGACGAAGTAACACAATATTAGTCGAAAAATATGTAATGACGCTAACATATGACCAACATAATTTAAAACTAGAAACAGCAACAAATTGGTCATTCCATGCTTCAGGCTCAGTAAGACCAAAAAAAGTTTTTTAGGTAATAGTGTTAGGTTTTATAACAAAGTCCCAAAAAACTTTACCGATTTGCCGGATAGTGAGTTCAAGAAGCATGTCAAGCGGGTTTTAATATCTAAAGGCTATTATAGGGTGGATCAATATGTGAACGATTGTGACGTCTGGAAATGACGCCCCTCTCTGTGCGTCAACTAATAACGAATGTTTTGTAAAAATATATAACACGAAGAGATAAACCAGATTGAGTCTCTTGCTAGTTCTTCTCGATAACTGGGTTGTTTTCCGAACCGGTGGTAGCTTTGACGTTCATAAGCGCTTTCTCAGGGCCTAAATTGAATAAAGAATATTTTGATTTGATTTGAAACAGTATAAGAATGAACATAAATTTACAAATAGCTGCCAATAAATATTCTTTATTTTTTTTTTATTTTTGGCAACCAATCTTCAAGTATATTATTTCTCCTATTATCGAGTAGGTAAGTAATGATATCACAAGCTTCTTGTGATCATTTCAATGAACTAATAAGATGGTGGTCGTCTTGTTATTATAGACTTTTTCATGGAGTGTTTGTGGCATCTCAGGCTTCATACTCCGTAGTATTATTTCCCATCCACTTCACTTGTGCATAATAAGCATATAACGTGAAACACCACCAATATTACAAAATATGGAGCCAAATAATACAACATAATAATAATAATAAAGCCATTTATTCCATATTTCAAAGTTACATTTTTCTTTGTTTATAAAGTTGTTACAAAATTTTCTTAAGAAATAAAATATTGTTAGTATATTTATGTTTTTGGTTGAAATATGGACCCCTGTTTCGGTAAAGGCCTCCTCCATCTTCTTCCAAAGATCCTTGTCCTTGGCTAAATTAATCCTATCCTTTCCTATCACCTGTATAATGTCATCAGCCCGCCGTCTCATTGGTCTACCAATTTTCCTCTTGCCTTGTGGACCTTTCCATTTTAAAGTTTCTATTATCCATCTCTTATCGGAGTAACGTGCGATGTGTCCAGCTCACTTCCATTTTAATGTAAATGCATGCATGAGAGCATCCGTTAATTTTGTTTTTTGTCTGATTACATAACTCTTCACTTTATGTATTCTTCTAATTTTTAACATGCTTCTTTCCATAGATTTTTTTTTTATTCTATTGGTAAAATCCCAAGTTTGGCAGCCGTACAGTAAACAGGGTAAAAGACACAATAACACCAGATTATGAATAAAATACAAAATCCATGGCAGACTAGAATCCCAACAAAAACTTCTATTTTAAACTCTAATATAAAATATTTTCGTTTATAATGTAGATTTTTGTGGACTCTGACAATCTGTTTATACAGTTTATGTTAATGGTTTTTATTAGTTTTAATATGGCATCATGTCGCGTTGCTATAACCAATTTGTTATAACTTAGTCTGTCGTATAATTATTTTTAATTCACAAACTCATGTTATTTGACACTACGTACTGTAATATTTTAGGTATCTTATATAATATAGCTTGGTTATTATGCATAAGTAAAGTAGACTAGAGATAGTAACATTCTTAGGTACATGTGATATTGCAAAAACTGTCTGGAAAGTCTTAACGAGCGAATGTTTTTTTTAAACATTGAAGTCATAACAGAGGCTTTGTACTAATTATTCATTATGTCGGTAATAATCTTAAATCTAATTATTATTATAAGCGCGAATGTGAGTGTGTTTATTGAATTATTTGTTACGGTTTCACGTCTTAACTCTTCAATCGATAATCATAATATTTTAAATACGCCTTGTCAGCGATTTAGAAAAGGAAAAAGTGCTGATTAAGTACAAAGGGGCCACAGATAGAAAAAAGAAAACAAAATCGTTTTTGGATTGAATGGACTGTTCATATTTATATACCAGCTTCTGCCCGCGACTTCACCCGCGTCGAATATTAATTTTAGGCTAACGCTAACACGCAGCGGAAGCCCTCAAAAGGAAAAAAACCCCGATTTTGAAACATTATTTATTGGTGCTCCACTCCTATTGGTCTTAACGTGGTGGTATTAGTTACCTTAACCTATAGCTTTCCTCGATAAATGAGCTATCTAACACTGAAAGAATTTGTCAAATCGGAGTAGTAGTTCCTGAGATTAGTGCGTTAAGCAAATAATCTCTTCAGTATTATAATATTAGTATAGATTTTCAGGAACTTTTGAAGAAACTATCTCGTAAATCAATAGTTTTTTGTAAAACAATTTTAAAATAGCGTAGCAACTGAAAGATGTAGCATGTTAAAAATAATTGAAATGTTATTATTCATTTACGTTTTGTGTCCACCTTTGTAAACAAGCGGCGCGTGCGCCGATCACGCTTTTAACACATGCTGTAAGTAACAGACATCTGATGAGATTCGAACGGTCTCTTACGAAGGAACATTCTAGACTACACAATATTTTATTATGATATTTAAGATTTACTGTGCTATACCTGGTTTGACTAAATTAAGATCAGTCGAACTGAATTAATTACTGCCCTTCGACTCCGTTCAGGGCACATTCATTTAAATAGCCTTTTATCTATACATATTTTCTTCTATATCTATACATATAATAAGAACGTAAATCTAACGTCTCTGTACTTTTTAGATTTTAGTGAATTTTGGCAATAGGTACTGCAAAGAAAAGAAAAATAGCTGTCAAACGGAGGAATACAGGTTTTTTTATATTATCAACATCAGCCTGTAAGAGATTCATTGCCGGATCATAGGCTTCTTCCCGAAGGAAGGCATGAGCATAATCACCACGACAGCCCACAGCGTATTGGCGATTTCAAGCTCTGAGAAATCCCCAGTTTTATATTTTCCCATATACAGTGGTACTACAAGAACATCTCTCAGGTTCAGGTTTCCTCACGATATTTCCATTCACCGTCAGCCGAATCCTTTTAAAGCTACGATTATTAAAGTTACTACACTTTGAGCAGTGAAATGCAGACATTGAGTTATTGAAAACTGGCTGACCCGGCTACGCGTTGCTGTGGCTCAGTTATCATTACATATTGATAAGCATTCATAGCTGTTGTTGATAATATGACCAATAAACATCACTAATGCCCGGTTTCTGAGGTACTTTAATTGTAGTTTATCTGTTCAATAGTGTTATCGGTTCGATAACTTGCCAAATTGCGTTTCTGAACACACAATCATACGATAAATGTGAGTAAAATTCAACGGACCATTTGACAGTTTATCTTAGGGATAACTTTATTGAGTCAATAACTATTGTAGTTTAACCGAGTATCTCAGAAACCGGGCATTAACTATTTAATTATTTTTTTTAATATAAAAAACTAATTTTTCTGACTTAAATATAAAAGTTAGACATATGCTGTCGGTTACTTTTTTGTAGGCATTATCAAGCTCTATAATTTTTCTCTAGAACTCAATCTAGAAATCTCTCATCGGTAAGGCAGCGTTTGTAAGAAACGTTTTCGTTGGACCGTTTTTTCTCCGACTTTGTAAATCCGCCTACCACAAAAAAGACTGTTTAGTTTTCGGGTATATCTTATATAGCCTATGACACTCACAAATAACGTGGCTTTTTTAATTGGTAAAAGAATTTTCAAAATCGGTTTTGTAGATCCACATATTAGCCCCTACAAACTTTACCTCTTTATAATCTTTATATATAAATTTCTTCTGTACGTGTGTATGTCACTGAACTCCTTCTAAACGGCTGGACCGATTTTGATGAAATTTTCTGTGGGTGTTCAAGTGGATCCGAGAATGGTTTAGATACACAATTGGACTCGGTAGGTGGCGCTGCGGTTGAGTTTTTGGGTTTTTTTATATTATCAAGACAGGACAACGCCCTCCCGGCCCGCTAGTATTACTATAGATATTAAATAGTATAGACGTACGTTATTAATAGTAATCATTTAGTACTCGTTTATTGGTGTGTATTTGTTCTTCTATTGTTTTGTTTAGTCTTGAATCTGTAGTTAGAGTCTGTCTCTCTTCTCTTGGGATCCTATGTCCCCAAACTGTCGGGGGAGAGGGCAGACACAATGCTTCTCCGTCTCGATCTGTCGCTGGCTTGAAGCTTCACCTCACTTCAAGTGAGCCCAATTTTCGTACACTCAGTACAGCTGTGTAGTTACAGTGGCTATATTTATTTAATGTGACATCTGTGACGTGCTACGTGTGTCTGTGTTATTTGTTTGTTCTTTTCATTTTGTATTAAAACATTAATATGACTGACTGAACGTCCGTTTATCATCATATGGGCTTCCATCGAAAATCAGCGCTGCAGTACTACTGTACTGCACATTTTGCTGAATGGGTTTGCCAATTGTTCGACATTTTTTTTTTCATTTCATTTTTTTTTGTCTTTATTTGTTTGTGTAATTTAATTTAATTGTATGGTTCCCAACAATAAAGTATTTCGTTCTATCTTTTATGTGATTCGAACGAAACCACGGTCCAGAGTTAGTGTGGTAAAATAAAACAACGGCAAAGGTTTGAACCCTGGACAGCGAGGTATGCGGGCCGTCTGTACACCGTGATACAAGTTTATTGTAAACAAGTGTGAAAATGGAGATAAAATTGTCCCTCATGACGGTGAGCAGAGGTTATTACGAGCGAATGCGGGCGCCCGACTATGTACAGACAGCAAAACGAACCTTCTCTTTTGTATTCTAAATTTGATGAATTTTTAAACGACGTAGAAATGATGGAGATTTTGTTATGAGTTGTAGGCACGTGCTTACCTTCTAATTTGATGGTAAAATAAATTTAAAAAAAAATTGTGTGTTGTTCACAGTTGTAGAAGTGAAACTCAGTATTCTGATAATGTTTTAAGATTAATTATGAATACACTAATTTGTAATATTTATAATTATAATATTAATAATAACACAAAACAGAATAATATTTAAAAGTGCGTGATAGTCACTACAATCCAAAAATAAAATGCGATATAGATTTCAACGTTTCTCTCTCTCTCTGTGTGTCTTTGTATATTAAAAATACACTATCTCATTCTCTCACAGCCTAAAACCTATATATACATTTATAGCTATCTCTTTTTCGTTTCATAATATCCTATTCGCACCGTATAAAAAGAAGTTTCACATTAGTAAATAAAAGCAAACGTTATATTGTGCTTTCTTACTAAGTTTTATCCGTGGCTTTGCCCGCGTTAATGTAAATTTAACCTATCCTTCGAGAACAGTCTTTTTATCCCGATGAAAGGGGTACCCTATATTCTTTCCTGTAACCCTGACAGAGTGTATGGTAAATTTCATAAAAATCGGTTGAGTAGTTAAAGCGTGATAGCACAACAAACAGATAAAATAACAGATCATCGGCGACGAGATAATATCCGATTGGCTCGACTCATTGGTACTGCGTCGGGACATCGCGTCTCGTTGCGTCCTTTATCGCAACTATACTGATACCTGCCGCCGCATTCCACTATCGTACAACCATCATGAAACAGAAATTTAATCCACACCACCTCTATGGGTGGTGGTCTTCTACGTTACGGTTCTCAAGGGCATTTCTACAACGTACTTCAACCTTGTGGAATCGACTCCCAACGACGGTATTTCCAAACTGTTATGAAATACAAACCTTCAAGAGACAAACGTACACTTCTTTCAAACGTCAGCAGTTTCTACGTCAGTTTCTAGAGGTGGTAGAGCCACGCCGAAGCTATTACTGGTTTCAGCATGAATGGGTCGGCTCACCCGGGGTACTACCACCCGACCCACAGTAAACCGACGTGAAGTAACAGTGCTTGCATTGTTGCGTTTCGTTCGGTTAGTGAGAGCGCCGGAGGCCCACCTCCCCTCCCCTCCCATCCCTTCTCCTTGTCCCCTCCCCCAAACACAGGCTGGCAACGCATTAGCGACTCCCCTGGTGTTGTTAGTGTCTATGGACGGCGATGATCACTTAACATCAGGTGACCCACCTGTTCGTTGGTCTCCTATGAAAAAAAAAACTCACTTATATTTGTTTCAACACACTAATTGTTTTGCTGACGTTACCGCCGCCCGTATGCGGCGACGCCAAAATATTTGTTTATATGTAACCATTGGTTATATTCACAGGAGTGAAAATCAAAATCATTTTTTTGTACCTGGATGTAGAGCACGACTATGGCGACTAACAAAATATGCGTAACACTGATAACAGTGGTAAGGTTCGGCGTGTGACAGTATTAAAAAAAAACACGGCGGACAACGAAATATCTACAATCTATAGTCATTAGTTTGCTATTTCGAAAAGCGACATCGCAAAGATTCGAATTTTTGGCAGGATCTTGGAATGTCATGTAGTGGTTTTTATATTTTATTCATAATCCTGTGTTATTTTGCTCTATATTTTGTAAAATTGATGGTCAAGTGGATGTGAAATAATATTACAGAGTATGGATTCTCACTTGCAACAAAAACTCCCTGGAAAGGTCTGATAAGAGGGGCAGAATCTTGTTAGTTTATCGAAACGATCGCAAGAAACTTGTAATAAAAAAAAACAATGAAAAAGCCAAAAGATTCAATATTCACTATGACGCTATGACAAGTGAATTACATCGGTTCATCCCAAAACCCAACACCCCTAAGCATGCCATTATTGAGACTGCTGTATGGTAGGTATATATGTGAAATGTGGATTATTTGAAATTACATTAGTACTGTTTAGGATTTCTTATTTGTTGACAAATAATCTTCTAGATTATTAGTCCCATTGTTGAGTATGTAATTATACCACAAGTTACTTGCGATCATTTTAATGAACTGACAAGACGGTGGGCGTCGTGTTAGAACTTTCCCGGGAGTTTTTGTGGTAATTCAGAATCAATGCTCCGTGGTACCATTTCCCATCCACTTCACTTATGCACAATAATCGAACTATATTACGAAAAACACCACCAATATTACAAAATATGTAGTTTTTTTTGTCTCGAACCTATTGACCTAGCAAGGTCTTAACAGCTTCACCGGACTACATTAAAATATGTAGTCAAATAACACAAGATTATGAATAAAATTTTATATTTTACTCGTATACTTCATAAAATATACTTCATAAAATTTTATACTTCATGACATTCCAAGATCCCGCCAAAAACTGCATGACATCGTCGCATGTCGTTATTGCGACGTTTAGCTTATTTCAAAAACCTAACTCCGTTTTAAAATTGTCGTCACGATACTGCCAGACCTCTCTTCGTCGTCATAGCAGGCGTGATGATAAACCGTGAAACAATTCGAGTAACAATGCATTATGCGGGCGTCCCCTATAGCCTGGTTTATCTTGTTATCTCAGTTTTTCTGAATGATATAGCACCCCAGTGATGCTGGTACGATGTATGGTTGAATATCTGAAATTCTATTTCATTGCTAGCTTTTGCACTCGACTTCTTAGTATATATTTTTTTTTTCAGACTCTCGGTCCGCACCATTTTTTTGTTATCGCTTTTTAAGCGTAAGTTAAATATCGTATCTGTGAGCATCTATTGGGTGTTTTTTTTATATATTTATTTTTATTATTATTGTTATTTTTTTTATATATATTTATTTCTTTGTTTGTATGATTTCATTTAACTACACTCATCAAAAAAGTCTAAGCAACATGTACTAATTTAAATTTTAGGATGGTTCTTCACATTATAACGTTGTATTTTATTTTTAAAATAATATCTTTAGGGTTCTATGATGTAAAAATAACAGCTGTTGTCTTTATAAGTTCTTTTAATAACAGAAATGAACAATATTAGAATATACTGTAGAAACTAAGATACATAAGAAACTAAACTTTTTTCTTATAAAATGAAATTTGTAAAGAAAATGTATTTATTGTGAAAGAATAGAACAATTTAATACAAAGTATGGGCTCCTCTGCTATTCAGAACTTGTCGGCAACGATTATTCATTGAATCAATGAGACTGTTTATGTCATCTTGCGGTATTCGCTCCCAATGGAATTGTAGCAAATCCTTCAGCTGTTGGGTTGTTGTCGCTCCGTCCAAGTCCTTCAAAACACGTCTCTGGAGCATGTCCCATGCGTGCTCGATGGGGTTGAGATCTGGCGATTGTGCAGGCTAGGGCAATACCCGGATGTTCTCCGGTGCAAAGTATTCACTGGTTCGCCGAGCTGTATGTGAACGCGCATTGTCATGCATTAACCTAAAATCGGAGCCAAAGGTTTGTGCAAATGGGTAGACATAAGGTGTGAGAATATCCTCAATGTAATTTTCAGCATTCATGTTTCCATTTACAAAAACGAGCTCAGTTCGCCTGTTCTTCATAATACCCGCCCATAACATAACTGTTGAGCCGCTGTATGGATGAACTTCCTGAACGCACCTGAGCCTTTCAGTATTTCCGGGCCGACGATACACTCGCACCCTTCTTGTATCAGGCTTAAACCCGAATCGCGACTCATCGGAAAACATAATTTTATCCCATTGTTCCTGGGTCCATGTTATGCGTTCTCTACACCATTCATATCGATGAGCGCGATTCCCGTGACGTATCGGTGGGCACCTGATTGGGCGTCGAGCTCGTAGGCCGTACTCATGCAGTCGATTTCGCACAGTTTGAGGACTTACATCAACACCACTTGAAATTTGTAGCCTCAAACTTATCTCTCGAGCGGTTAACATCGGCTGGCGTCTTGCAGTCAGTTGTATGTACCGGTCTTGCCGAGTGGTTGTACTCCTTTTACGGCCTGGATGCTGTTCAGCGGGTTCTCCTGTATTATTGTAGCGCTGCCAAAGACGACAAATAACACTTCTATGAATGCCAAAATGTCGAGATACCTGAAATTGATTACTTCCCGCTTGCAACATCCCTACAGCTCTTTGCATTTCATCTGCCATCAAATGACGTCGCTTCATGACGTAAAGAATATCTAACAATTCAATTTTGTCGCTAACTTTATTTAAATGGTTGGTAAAATTATAAAATCAAGACTAAACGTAGCAATTAAAACACACTTAAATTCAAACAAATTCGCAGTCATTTGAATTTTATGAAAAAACAAAACATAATCAATTTTTTTTTTTACAACCAGCCAGTATGTCATCAATAACAAAAAAGTTTACTTACCTACGCACTTTGTTTGAGTAAATACTTAGAAATTAATTAATATAAATGGTAAAATTTGTAATATCACGCATGTTGCTTAGACTTTTTTGATGTGTGTATTTTATGACGGATTTTTTTTAAAGACGTTATTGCCTTTATGGCGGTTTCATTCCGGTCCTCTATCGCCATCTTTAGATTATAATCCACAATATGCCGCGCTGGAGCGTCCATGGCCCGACGGATGAACCTACTAACTGCGTCATCAGTCACGTCGGTATAGTAGACACAGGTGTGGGTGTGTCTGGATACTGCCACTATAGCATGTGAAACACTATCGTGGATTTGCATCCTTCTGCTCTTTGTTTGCAGGGTCACCACCGATTTGAAGGTCAATCCCTGGGATTCGTGGACTGTCAGAACTCGCGATCCTTCCCCTACCCCGTAGCCCTTGTTTATCAGGGCTTTTTTCTCTTCTTGTGTGTGTACCAGGAAGAGAGTGTCGGAGGATATTTGTTCGCCCTGATAGCCCCTGATGCTCAGAGATCTCACTATCGGTTTCGGTGAGTATATACCGTCGTATACTTGACTCAGTGCATAGGCTACATCCATCGGGTTCATGTATGTACAAGTGAGCTGTTGGTCAATACCAGCTACGGCCGTTGGTCTGCTGTAAACCATCCGAAATAAGTTTTCCCGATCAATGTAGGGTAGTTGGTTGAAATCTCCGATGAGGAGAATTTCGCTTGCTTCCGCCAGCCGGCCGGCAGTCAAGATGGTCCCGAAATGGTTCATGAAAGCTTCATCCACGATTAACCTTGGACGCTTATCGTGCTCTCTGAAACCATTTACTAGTATGGACGCCATGGTGCGCACCCGCTTTTCGCCTTTTTTGCCGTGTGCCTGCACCAGTTACTCCTGTAAGTCTTTTGCCCCCTCGGTTGTGGTTGTCGCCACAGCGTCCCTCTCCACATCGAAGTTTTTAATGAACCACGTAGTCTTTCCACAGCCTGGGATCCCGTTCGTCCATTTGATCTCGGGTGTCATCTTGGTGCTTTCCGCCACTGCTGGATTTAGAACCCTCCAGATGGTGTTCGTAGTATATTAGAACGCTTATAAACTGTATACTATACGAAGTCCCGTAATACTTAACTAGATATACATTTACCCATTTTGGTGTACTACGAGACCCAGCATTTATACATACTTACACATATACACAAATACGTACCTACTTTACGTTTAACGCATAACACGTAACGCAAATTTGTCCCTACCGTGCCATAAGAAGTTTTACTTTCTAAAAGACATTACATGACAGACTAAAATCGCGCCACAAACTTCTAATTAAACTGTGTATATATAATGTGTATAATATAATACCGATTAAAAAGATTGAAGGAGTTTTTGACGGAATCTTGGATGCCATGTAGTGAATTCTATATTTTATTCATAGCCTTCTTTTATTAGACTCTATATTCTGTAATATCGGCGGTGTTTTACGTAATATAGTTCGGTTATTTTGCACAAGTGAAGTGGATAGGAAATCGTACCACGGAGCATTAATTCTGAATTACCACAAAAACTCCCGCGAAAGTTCTAACAAGACGGCCACCGTCTCGTTAGTTCAGTGAGACGATCGCAATAAACTTATAATATCATTACATACGCGACAATGATAGTAATAATCTAATAGAAGACTGGTTGCCAAAAATAAAATAAATAAACTTAAGATTATGAATAAAAAGTCACTACATGATAGGCTAAAATCGCGCCATAAACTCCCAGTTACACTGTCATTGCAGATTAAAAAGAAAAAAAAACAAAAATAACAAACGTCAAAAGCAAAGGTCGAAACCGCGAATCGATTCAACGCGGTCTCTCGTCAATGGCGCTTGTCTATTCCTGAAAAAGCAATTTGAAAAACGAACTCTTCCAGCGTCGTGCCGCGGGACGCGAGTGCGGTTGACGCGCGCGACACAGTTTTTACTCATAATCGACTATGTTAAGCACAATCGCGCGGGAACACCGCATAATCGAGCTGTCAGACGCACGCCGACGCGCGGGAAAGCAAAAGTTTGATTAAAAGCGAACCAATCAACTAAACTGTTGTGCTCGATTTTACCTAGATAATATTTTCGTTTAGTGTTGTCGCTGTTTCACATATCGATGTTCTAGGAGTTCTATTATTTGTTAGCTATCATACTGTCACTACTCTGGGCGTAAATTTTATTTCTTAGCGATTGATAATACTGAAAAACTTTTGCTTGTTGTAATATTTAAACATGATATTATATATCATATGTCATACTTTAAGATATATCGTATTTTGTTTTAGTCAGATCATAATAACCAATGCCTCTTGGTTTGTTATTAGCTGCATCATGACTTACAAAAAAAAAAACAGTTCATCAGAAAATCCAGAAAAAACAAACTATAAAAAAGGACGACAAATCACTTAGCAAGGAACTTAATGGATGAGAATCAAACAACTCGCAGATTAAAACGGAAAATATCCCAATACATACTTAAATCCCAGTAAATTAAAGTAGGATGCGACATAGGTTGCATACCGAGCATGCCAATTCAAACACCGACAAATATACTATTCACAGTCCCAGAAAGGTGACAGATTGTAGTACAAGGAACACAAAAAAAACCATAACTTCTAGTGTATCATTACATAGTATAAAACAAAGTCCCCTACCGCGTCTGTCTGTCTGTCTGTTCGCGATAAACTCAAAAACTACTGAACGGATTTTCAAGCGGTTTTCACCAGTGGATACAGTGATTCATGAGGAACGTTTTGGTATATAATTTGTCAAGGATTTTTTTTATAATCAGCGCGGGACAACGTCTGCCGGGCCCGCTAGTTTATACATATACACAGCGGCTCCCTCCACGTGAAATTTAATGTAAAAAAACAGTGACTAATAAAATCATTTGAATATATTAAGCCCATTTTATTCCATTAGTTCCTGAGATTAGCGCGTTCAAGCAAACAATCTCTTCAGCTTTATAATATCACTATAGATGACAATAGGTCTCAAGTGCAACTATTGCAATCTACAGATCTTCAATTTGAGGATGGCACTTAACTAAGCGAGTAATAGAAAATACCATGGAAACTAGGTCTATCCGGCATGATCTTAATACTAGAAACTGTAACAAAATGGCCCATGTTTCAGACTCAGTAAAACCAGTTCTTTTAGGTAATAGAATTTGGTTTTACAACAAAGTCCCAAAGCATATTATCGATATGCCAGGCTGTAAGTTTAAGCGCCATGTCAGGCCGGTTTTGGTGTCTAATGGCCATTATAGAGTGGATCAATAAACTATATACTATACGAAGTCCCGTTGTATAAATATTCAACTATACATTCACTCGTTTTGTATACTACTAGACACATACACACAAATACATACCTACTTTACGTTTAACGCGTAACGTAACGCGTAACAACAATTTTTACCTACCGTGTCATTCGATGTCGATTACGTACATACGGCAATTGATTTTTATTCATATAGATTATACAAATCACTGTCAATCGTTTTAGCGAATTCACACAGAAGTAGTCATTCCTATAATGATGCATCAATCAACATACTATGCAAGAATTATATTTTTACAAGAAAAAAAAATATCGATATGAACGAAGCTCATCACTAGTGTTGTGTGAACGCCCAGGTGGTTTCATTTAAATGTCAGGCTTTACACTATCAACACACACCCGGATATATGGAGGGGTATATGAGGCTTAGTTAAAATATATCTACACACGAAACTGTAGCGACATTTCTATACGTATCTCACTACTTATATGGATGATTGACGTAATTGTGACCTCGAACAGTAAATTTAAAAAAATCATAGTGATTGCCGACAGAAATGTAAATTAAAAACAACGGAATTTAGAGTGTGTTCTCTTTTGATTTTAATTTACATTCGATAAATAAATAAGCTATATATATGATTTTTCGATAAATAAGCTATCTAACACTGAAAGACTTCAAATCGGACGAGTAGTTCCTGAGATTAGCGCGTTTAACCAAACAAATAAACTTTATAATATTAGTTACTCGTAGATTACTACTTTTCTCTCGTACTTAACTCGTGCCGTCATTCAAATTACAATACTTTCAATTCAAACTTTTGATATTGTGAACCGATGTTAATGAAACAAAGACTAAATTACTCTCGAGGATATGCTTTATAATTTACTTAGCAAGGTTTTTTTATGTGAACCCAGTACTTTAGCAGTGATACGTGTTCATTCAAACAGGCAGACAGACTGACATTTCTAAAAATGATTGAAATGTATTCTATTATTTATTTCTAGACATCTGCAACAATTTTTTTCACGAAAATCGAAAAAGTACTGACACGTTTGATTTACATTAAGAAGATATGTTATATACAGTAGAGAAAGGAGGATTTTATTCCATTGAAGCTCTAAGAAGTTTCCGGGCCCTTACATTTGTAATGCTAAACATACTACAAGATAATGTATAACGGAAATGTACAACTTAAAAATACAAAATAATCAGGTCACTAATTATTTTTAGAAAATATTCAGTTATTTCCGGCACTATTTTGATAAACGTTATATTAATTCTAATCCAATTAAATATAATAACTTTAATTATGCCATATACTGTATATCATTTGAATAAATAACTTAGAAATTATCACTGATTTCAAATTACGCGCAATAAAAAATATGTTCATTATGTAAAGATTCTTACGGAGCTTAAGTTTTCTTTTTATTGAATACTAGCTGTCCCCCGCGGCTCCGCACGCGTTTTTTTAAATGTGTTAAATAACTATGGTGTCATAGTTACAAATGTTTTCGAAAAAGCATTTCTGTAATGTACACACCTACTTACAATTTTACATTACGCCATCTACTGTAATATGTAACGTGTACATTAGATATGTGAATACGAATAGTATATCGAATGGGATGGGATTTATCATCAGCAACATACCTGGAACTTTAACCTACTATGTACCACCCTCAGTGCTCATTGACACTATATAAGAAAGTAATGAAAATTTTGAACTATACATTATCGAACAATATGTGTTAAATTGTTTAATATATAGACATAACATGCCCATATTGTCGATATAATTGTATTATTCTTATACGTTGCTATAATCACTGAGTTATGTAGATGCAAACGCGGTAAATAAAACAAAATGGCCGCCAAATTGACCAAAATGATAATATAATTCAAATTACATACATTTATTCTTGGAGTCCAGTACAGCGCATGTCTCACGCGCTTGTTTACAGTAAACAAACTATTTTTATTAAATTCGCACGAACGAATGCACAGGTAAGAGTTCATCACTTCATAGTGTAAAACAAAGTCCTCTGATCTATCTGTTTGTCTGTTCGCGATGAAGTCAAAAACTACAGAACGGATTTTCATGCCGTTTTCACCAATAGATAGAACAGTTCATGGGGAAGGTTTAGGTATAATTTGTCAAGGTCTTCTTTTTATTATCAGGGAGGGACAACGTCTGCCGAGCCCGCTAGCTTAAAATAAAATAGCTCATTAGCTAGTTATCTGCCAGTGAAAGTCCCGTGAAAATCAGTTTCGGATATTCTACTGCGGCCGAAGGCGAATAAAAAACCAAAATTACTTTTTATAAGGTCTGCTATCTACCAGTGAATATCCCGTGATAATCAGTTCAGCCATTTTAGAAATAGCAATGTGGACGAAGCCGCAGCCACATAAAATAGAATATGTCAACCGCTATAATTTCGGCTATCTGCCAGTAAAATTCCCGTTAAAATAAGTCCAGCCGTTTTGGAGATTACCCGGAACTAACAAACAAACAAACAGACAAAATATAATAATATAAAAATATCGGCCGAATATCAAAACCTTTTTTTTTGTTATTTGCAGTTATATACATTCACTAAAAAGTAATTATTTATTTTTGCATACACACGCTTTATTTTTATAATACGTAATAGAATGCAAATAAAAAATTGGAAACAAAACTAACATAGAATAAACTTTTTGAATAGGAACACAAAATAATCTTTGAAAACGTTTGCGACAGAAACTTATCACGTTACTATGGCAACGTATATAATACTACCGCTAACACGAAGCAATCAAAACGAAAAAAGTGCCCGATTTTGAAACCACACTTTATTTTTATAATACGTAATAGAAAACAAATAAAAAATTGGAAATAAAAGAAGAATAAACTTTTTGCATAGGAAAACAAAATAAACATTGAAAATGTTTGCGATAGAAACTTACCACGTTACCATGGCAACGTATATAATACTAACGTTAACGACATCTCTCAAAAGGAAAAAAGTGCCCGATTTTGAAACATTCTTCATTGGAGCTCCGCTCCTATTGGTCTTAGCGTGATGATATATAGCCTAAAACCTTCCTCGATAAATGAGCTATCTAAAACCGAAAGATTTTCTCAAATCGGACCGCTAGTTCCTAGCGTTCAACCAAACAAACAAACAAATTCTTCAGCTTTATATATTAGTATAGATTGTACAATTTTTGTAGATTAATAGACAGGAAGGATCGTGAAGTATGACGAATATTTATAAAGGCTTCGACTCATCGATAGTGTCGAAAAAACTAACCATAAACAATTGGTTTTTATTAATAGACTAAAGCTCGTAAATGGTTACTAAACAAAAAGTAAATTGGTTGATAAAGAGAGAAGAAATAGGGTACTTTTTCGAACTAACTACGCTATTTGCCTGACGAGCCTTCACAACTTCACAGGCGCTTAAGGCACTTCGTCGCTTGGCAACCAGCTCAAGGGTGCCAGAGTGGCTAAACCTTGGCTGGGGCTGTTGCCTGGATGTAGCACCGCAAATCTGCCTAAACCAAACTGAACTATCTCTTCATACATATAAGAATTCGTGAGACACACTTGTGTACCGGCATGTGAGCCTCACGAATTCAAACGTGTATTTCGTGGCTGAAAACTAGGCTAATCTTAATAAACCCAGTTCGAAAATAAGGAAAAAATTAAAAACCCTTCCACCATATCTGTACCTCTGTGTATGTGGGGATGATCTGTGTTGTGTTGTTCAACTAGTGTTTGAAAATTTTCAGTGTCACTGTATTGCGATAGCAGCGTGCTCGAGGGCTCCACTTGAGCCGCTTCTAGATTATAAATAAAATATAGTATTTGAGATTCAAGATCCCGCCAAAAACTCTAACTTTTACTTCAGATATCAGCTGACAAACAGAGAAGAAAAATGTATTGAAATGTTTTATTTCCGGCTATTTATATATAAACTAGCAGTCCCGGCGGACGTTGTCCTGCACTGATAATAAAAGAAACCTTGACAAATTATATACCTAAACCTTTCCCGGGAAACACTTTATGTACTGGTGAAAACCGCATGAAAATCCGTTTAGTAGTTTTTGAGTTTATCGCGAACAGACAAACAGACATGGCAGGGGACTTTGTTTTATAATGTGTAGTGATAATTATGTACTTAATTCTATAGTAATTAAATATTACAAAGGGAATGTGATTTTTAACTTGTCAATAACTGTAAACCGCCCCGAGGGGTGGCGTAGGTCGGTGGGGGAACGAGCAGGGGCGCACATCTGCGGCGGCAATCCCTTACAGGCGCCGTCACCCGCAGCCGCTACGAACAGCTTGTTTATGCGGAGCTAACAAATTGATTCGGCCGATACTCGCTTCTGTTCAGACCTCACTTGCTTCTAAGCTGATATTTTTCTAGCCAGGAAAAAATATACATACTATAACTTTGTATAAAGTATGATCAATGCAGTAACTGCATTACAGCACCACACATATTAAACCCAAAAGTATTAAAGTTCGCGCTGTGTTCCAATTCCATCATTTTATTTCTCATGTGCCTTCTCTCTTTCTTATTTTATTTTTGGCAATTAATCTTTTAAATTACTATTGTCAAGTAAATTTTACAAGTGTATTGGGGTAATTTTATTGTTCTAACAAGATGGCTTGTTAGAACTTGCTATAAAATTTTTGTGGCATCTCAGAATTCATGCTCCGAGGTGTTATTTCCCATCCACTTCACTTGTGAACTATAATCGAATTATATTACGTAAAACACTACCAATATTGCAAAGTATAGAGTGAAATAACACAAGATTATGAATTAAATATAAAGTCCATTACAAGGCGGACTAAAGATCCCGACAAAAACTACATCACGTGTCTTATTCTACTAGTTTAACCACTAGTAAATTTGTACCATAATTAATTACTTTTTTAAATTTCACCACGAGAAACAGAGTGAAAAATGTATTGAATTGTTTTATATTGTATAACCATATGAGAGATTTAATTAATTTGAAATAAACTATGAAGCATATATCTTCATTGAATTGTTAAACAAGTGTTAAGAATGTTCATAGATGTAAGTAAAAAAAACGGATCTTTATAGAGACATTGATTTCTCTTTTTCTTAGTAGTTGAAGGACGAAAATTCCTTACTTAGCATTAACCTACAGTGTAAAAGGAATCTCTATGCAAATTTTCATGGTTCTAGTCCCAGTAACTTGGGATGTGCGTTGATATGTCAGTCAGTCAGATAATTAGTCCTTATATATGTATGTCTTTATACTATAATATATATACCCTATAAAATGTTCACCGCAACCTCATCTGATGGCTAATGACGATGATGGTAAACACGCTAAGCTTAGAGGAAGACAGGCACTCACGTGTAGCTGCGGCAACACGCATATAGATGCTTTGCGGCAGATATTCAATTCAAGGGAGGTAGTTAGTCAGGTGAACCACACGGCGGCGTCGGGTCGGTGACGACCTCCGGCCGCCGTAGTGAGGGCATGCTGCGGGCGATGGACACGGGCGTGTTTGTCGCCCTGGCAACTCTGACATAGGCCCACGTGGTTAAGGCGCATTAGTGTTCAGTGCGCCTCCCATCAGTTCGTCAGAGAGGGTCAAGGTCTTCCCTTTCCAGACTACAAGTCGGGGCCCTGATGAGGGGTCAACACCTGCCGGGTCGGGTAGAAGTACTGCAGAGGCTGTTCCTGCCCACCCGGCTAAATGGTGCAAGAAGAACACCGAGGGGGTTTAGTCAGTAGAAATCTGGCATTCTCACCTATGCTGACCGGCTATATGCAGATATCCAAGAGGATTCCCCCGCGAAAAAAAAGGTAGTTAGGTCGACGTTATAAAAATGACCTTCTGCCACCTTTTACCACAACTCTGTAGGATAGGGTCAAATCTTTAGACCGTACTCAGCCTTATTCTATTCCCATATCTGCGAAACGAAGCTTCGACTACTTGTCGCGCTAAAATTAACGTCAAAAAACATTCCGATAAAGGCGCAGATTAAACGTTTCCACACCTGTGTCCTTCCAATGAGGCGACATCAGCGTCCGCTAAACTCCTTTGATGTGTGTAAAAACCGCCAGCCCAGTTATCGTGCTGCGTCTATCGTCACGCAGCCCGATAGTTCGTAATGCATGACGATAATTTCTTCCCACATCTGCATTTAGTGTGACCATAGACAAAATTTCGTGCCGATACACGCAGGTATGGGAGTACCATTATATTATCCTTAGCACAGCTTCAACTTCGCTAAGTAATTACTCAGCGCAATCATACGTTTCCAATTTATATTTAGCTCTGTTTCAATAGAGTGTCAAATCTGTAAATGACTTTAATTGTAAGAAATCAGTTGCATCATACATATTGAAAAAATGAAAGAAATAAGTCAACCGAGAACGAAAAAAAAAACAATTCATGAAATAATGATGATAAAAAAATATAGAATATTGTTTTGTCATACTTTTCTTTAATCGCATATATAGTACCCAAGTTTATTGTAAGTATTTGATGACTTAAACTTAGCTCAGCTCAAGGTAAGTGAGCGCAAAGCTTGAGACTATAAATTTAAACTCTGGGCTTAAGTCTAAGTGCGCTCTATACATTTCACCCTTAGTCTCATTGCAGGGACTGTAAACTACATCGAATGATTTGTTGACTACAAAATATAATTGAGCCTTATCGCTCCTGTCTTTTTTTTATATCATAGGAGGCAAACGAACGGGCAAGTCACCTGATGTTAAGTGATTACTGCCGTCCATAGACATTAGCATCACCAGGGGAGTCACAAGTGTATTGCCAGCCTATGTTTGGGGGGAAGGTTTAGGGGGAGGGGTGAAGAGAGAGAAGCGGAGGTGGTCCTCCGGCGATCTCACTGACCGAACGAAACGCAATAATGCAAGCACTGTTACTTGACGTGGGTGTTTCTGTGGGTCAGGTGGTGCCCGGGCGAGCCGATGCATTCATGCTGAAACCAGTAATAGCTTCAGCGTGCCTCTGCCACTGTAAATATTGTTTTATGCTTCATCGTAAAATATTAGTGTTTGACTCCGGACAATGCTGTTGTCGTCTTTGAAGTGCTAGTTACGCCATAAAAACACATCCTAATTACTGACCAAGATTGGATATGGAGGGCTTCCCAGTCCCACGGTGCACGGTGCGATAGGTGCACGAGGCATTGAATCAGCAATTTCAATAGAAACATTCGGTAGCCCAATTAATTCGTTCCCACGTTGTTTATGCATAAATTATTGGTTCAGATGGTAATTCGACAATGTTAGCCTAGCATCAGTTGTAGGGGTGAGGAGCAAGTCCTTGCCTTACTTATGTTCTTGGATGCCCGTTTGTGGAAATAAAGTTGTTTGTTATGTCACAATCAGTTTATTTAAGCTGTTAGAACGATGTTGTGCAACCTAACCGAATGCTTGAACACGACTCACAATTTAATTATTTAATAAATATAATTTTAATTCAGCTGTGCTGATGCGCACATAATAAGTAGAGCAACATGCAATGTACATAACTGTACATCGGCAGCAGTTGCATATTATTACTTTTAGATTTTTTTTTTATTTAAAGTAATTTGGGTTTTTTTTGCATTCTCCAGATCTGACCCTTGTAACTTGTTTCAATCGCTTTGAGGACAAATCACAAGACGGATACAATAATTATTGATAGACAATACATTAGTGAAATTAATCTATATACCATGACTGTTTAGACAGTAGCTATATTTCTGGAGGACACTCTGCACTGCAATTAAAAAATAGATGCCTAATATTTGACCTAATTATCTAGAAAAATGCAAAAATTATACATAATCCCCTACACGTCTATGTTAGACACAGTAGAACACAGTATCGGTGACGCCGGGTGATTTTACTTTGATTTGAAAGGGAACGCGGGAACGTTAGGAACAAAACAAAAACGGTGTTATTAGAAAAAACTTAAATCCGTATTGAATACTTGCTTTAAAAAGGTATCGAATTAAATGCACCGCGGCCGCTGAACGTTAGCCATCTTGCTCTTTTGTCTCGCTTTGGTTACGTTAGGTTAGACTTGCGAAAAAGGATAACGCGAACTTGCCTCGGGCGAGCGCGGTGCATTTAATTCGAAACCTTTTTAAAGGGTTTATTGCCCGTTTTACTATAGAAAGAAATTAACTCCGGGTCGCCCATTGTAGCTTTTGGCACCGGTCGTTGCACTTAGGTTTATTATTTGATTTACACGTTTGTAGCTATACTTTGTAAGTCTTATAACAAATTTTAACTTAGGTTTTCTTGGTTGTTTATTAGTATTTGTTATAATATCATTATTTTATATGTTAAATGTGACCATGAAGTGACATATCCTAGAATACTCCAAGTGTCTAAACAGTCACCAGGTATAAATAGGCAGCGGGGAAACGGTTAACAACATCTCCTTCCACTGTTTCTCAGCCTATTTTCTTCATTCTTTTTTTTTTGTTTAGTAGCTGTTGAGGAGTTTTGGTGTTAAATGGAAAAGTTTTTTTTTCTCTATGGTCGGAGTTTGACCACTGGACGAGCACCCGTTTGTATAAATAAAAATCTATTGTCGTAGTATGTAAACACATGACTTCAGGACGAGTGCACTTATTTGTATAATTCTTTTTAATTATCAGGACAAGGTTTGTATGAGAGAAAATGTTTGAAAAATTGTGTGGAAAAGTGAAAAATCTGGTTTAAAAGTGACTGAATGACTCAGAAGACTACAGGGAGATCTACAAAAATATTAATAGGTTTGATAGATTGACAACATAATACAAAACGCAGACGAAGTCTAGGGCTAACGCTAGTCTTTAATATATATTACACGATGAAGTCGCGCCACACCGGCCATTTTATAGAATTAATTCATAAAAATAGGCGTTCACCGCGGCCCGTGCCAGTAATGTTATACGATTCACTAAATGAAATTCCATATAACATCCCAGCCGGGGGCACACGGTGGTCTACATGAGTTTAAGGTTACTGGATATAGCTTCCTATTAAAATACCGAATAAAATGAGCGTACCTCTTGCTCAAATTGTCGTCATAAAAGCGTTTGTCTACTTCTCTTATTCTTTTTATCATTCTCTTTTCTTTGTCGCATTCTCTATCCATGTAAAAATGGAAGTCGGTATATTTGATTTTTTTTTCCGATTGTCCTGATAAAATAACGACAGCGAATGATCAGTACCTTTCGGAATCCTCAAACAGAGTCGTGTTCGCACCCACGCCCACGTAACAACGATCACGTCGCCGTGGTTTGGCGGTGAATTTCGTTCCCATACACTCGCGGCGACCATCTCGTCAGCGGTTCAAGCCTAGGTTCGATACTCTGGAGTCTACTGGAGGATACTCTCGTGCGATACAGTGACAATGAAAATTTTTATTCATTAGCTCACTAGTCATAAATTGACTTGACTTTTTTTAATGAATATAATGTGGTGTAGTATATTGTAGTTTCTTCCGCTCAACCAGAATTTATTAAATTATTAGGAACCGGGAAGATATGTAAATTTTAAAATATTATGTTACTGTTGTTGATCCATTTTGAATAAATAAATAAATACATAGAAAGTGGGTAGTTATTTCAATCAAGTGGGATGTACCTCTATTTCAGTGGATCACTACGACCATACACGTTGTGTTATTGTTATACGTCACAGTATTAAGTTTCTGCTTAAAATCTTTACTTTATTTAATGTATATACCAAAGTTCTTGTACCGGGTTGTTAATTTTGAAATTTAATTTTGTTGGAATTTGACACATGTCATTTTTGTTTTTTTTATTAAATTATTTAGGTTTGAATTTTTGGCGGGATCTTGGAATCTCATGTAGTGGTTTTTATATTTTATTCATAATCTTGTGTTATATGGCTATATATTTTGTAATATTGGTGGTGTTTTGGTGAGTGAAGTGGATGGAAAATAATACTACGGACCATAAATTCTGAGATGTCACAAAAACTCTCTGAAAAGCTCTAACAAAGACCACCATCTTGTTAGAACATTGACATTATCACAAGAGACTTGTAATATTATTACCTACTCGACAATGGCAGTAATAGTTTAAAAGATTAGTTGCCAAAAAAAACAAAAAAAATGTTTAGGTTTTTGTAGCAACACTTATAAATATACTAGCTGATGCCCCAAGTTCATTCTTGTGGAAATAGTTTTGTTTTTAAGTTACCTCAATTACTTCTTTTATGTAGGTCACGAATATCATATAAAAATGTCTGGCACTTAGATAAAACAATATGTATTTTAATATATGTAAGACTTAGTATATATACTAATATATAAAGCTGAAGAGTTTGTTTGAATGAATGATGAATGAATCATTCTATCTACTGGTGAAAACGGCATGAAAATCCGATCTGCAGTTTTTGACTTTATCGCGAACAGATAAACTGAAAGAGAACTTTCTTTTTAACCGACTTCGAAAAAGGAGGAGGTTACTATGTTCGGTTGTATGTATTTTTTTATGTATGTTAATCTATATTTTCGTCAATTGTGACCCGATTTTACTGATCCTTTTTTTATTTGAATTGGTACACTATGTAGTGATTAACTGCTACCTGTTCATTCGTCCATGTGAAATTGATCAAAAATATGTTACAAACGCGTGACACGTGTGCTTTATTGGACTCCAAGAATAAATATACATAATTGAAAGTCATATATTTCTATGTAATATGAATTATATAATCTTTTTGGTCAATTTGGCGGACATATTGTTTTATTTACCGCGTTTGCTTCTACATAACTCAGTGATTATAGCAACGTATAAGAATAACTTAAGTATATCGACAATACGGGCATATTATATCTATATAATAAAAGATTTAAGACATATTGTTCGATAATGTATAGCTTATAATTTTCATTACTTTCTTATATAGTGTTAGTGAGCACTGAGTGTGGTATATAGTAGGTTGAAGTTCCAGGTATGTTGCTGATGGTAAATCCCATCCCATTCGATATACTATTAGTATTTATATATCTAATGTACACGTTACATGTCACAGTAAATGACGTGCATGTCGTAGTTACAAATGTTTTTGGAAAAAGCATTTCTGTAATGTACACACCCACTCACAATTTTACATTTCTTTAATACATTTATAAAAGCGCGTGCGGAGCCGCGAGTAACAGCTAGTAATATTATAAATATGAATGTGAATTTGTTTGTCATTTTTTTTTAAATATATATATGTGTATATACTAATCTTTGCGTAACGAACAGCAAGTGACCACAGATAAAAATTTCACATTATACCGCGCGGCAGTATAGATCGTTCCACGCCTAATCGGATGGTGTAATGTTTTTTTAAGTCTCCTTAATTTAGTGATATGTTTTAGTACCTCTCAAAATAGCTGTTCTGGTGAATTTTGACGTTTTTTTATTACTTGTTCGAAAGATGCGTTTTTTTTTTAAAGTCTAACTTTGATTTCTTTTTGTTTTTTTTTACATGGACTTAATAGAAAAAAAATAAACTAAATAATCAATTTTTTTTTAATATTTTTGAAATTTAAACTATAAATCGAGTTTTAAACAATGAATGTGCCTTTCGATTTTTTATTTATTTTATTCTTCTATCCATTCCGCAACTTTTAGGCCAGTTCTGGTAATAGGGTTCCTCTAATTCATTTTCGTTTTTTGAAAATTTAAATTCTTCAGTTTGCACACCTTTTATTAATTTCAAACTTTCAAGCGAAGCCGTGAGCAAAAGCTAGTAGAAAATAAAATGGTTGATATAATTTGTTCTTTGGAAGTATTTAATTGATTAATGCGGTCCTATAGCGAAATATATAAGAATACGAGTGTGAATTGCGAAAAATAATTGCCCAATGTAATAAATACCAGTATGCAATAAACAGTACAGTAGTTTGTGCCAGATGTTCGCAGCACGTGCGCTGTGTTCGTTCCCGCGGACCGGTTGCCGCCTTACTGAATTAATATTACTGCTTTAAACGCCGTATGTAACTTTGGGGTATTAAATTTGTGGTATTTGTATTAATTTTTTTATTCTACTATGACGTCAACAGAGTGTCCAAACTCACTCCGATCGCGTTAATGCTCTAGGAAATATATATCTAAGAACTCGTCCATAAATTACAGGCGTTTTTGAGGATATTTTGAGTGTAAATGCGTTGGATATATTAAAATAACCATAATTGCTATTATTTTTACTTTTTTACTACTATTAAATTTAGTTATAATTGTTATTACAATATCAATATTTCGAAACATAAGTAATATATAACTTGACATCTATTCATGGATTGGAATATATAAAATCATTGACTCAGATTTTGGTATATTTAACTCTAGAAACATGCGTTACTTGAAATTCATCTGATTTACTCAAATGTTTACACTATTTTTTGCTTGAAAAAAAGTACGTGATATTTTCCGAAAACCCCCTCAAGATTTGAAATTGCCGCCATTTTTGCAGTAAATTGTTGTTAACCCTGAAGAACAGTTTGAATGCTGATAGTTTAGCGTTAGTAAAAATGGAGCATTATATGATACAATGATGTGTTTTTTATTAATGAAGAATAACTACAAAAATAATGAAAGGTTGGTCGCCGTAGTTCGAAAACTTTATACAAAACGTGGTCAAATTAGTATTTTAACCTTGTCAACACCATTCGATTTCTTCTTATGAAGTTATTTGGAGTCAAAGGTTTATGTCAACAAGTCCACAACCACTCGTGCATTACAAGAGGAAATTAAACGCTACAACAACGAAATTAGCCACAATTATACAAGAAAGGTCATGAAAAATTTCGGCAAAAGATTGCGTATGTTGTGACAGGAAAGCCGTGGAGGCCATTTGCCCGATCTGTTATTTCATAAAATCCCTATCCTATATACTTTATGATTCAATGATAAAATAACAATTTAAAGACTAAAAATAGTGTTTTTTATTTAATTCAAACCTTTCGTTAATGTTGGGACAACCTATATTAGCTAGAATTGCCGTATGTAGTCTTATAAAAACCCGAAAATAGCACGGCTAATTTGATTTTTTTTTGTTCTTATATTCGCCACTACAGCGAGGTGTTTTATAAAAAATGGAATAACTCGAAAGATCAGTCCAAATATTGAATAGATAAGATTATATATTTAGATATAATATGAGAAAATATATTTTGCATCTCCCTTGTATTTCGACTTAGCGAGGTTCACCGGCTTCTGTATATCGAAGTTGGTTTTAACATTCACAATTTATTACAGCGAGACTTAAGAATCGATCGACAGGTCACCCGGTATCAGAAAATACATTGCAGATGTTATTTCTCTCAGGATAGGTATGGTAATACATTCAGGCCCGCTCTCTCCATCTCTGCACAGAGCACGTGGTCTGTTCCCATACTTGTTATTGTTGGTTTAGGCTACAAACGAGATGAGTACCCAGAAGGGTTTCATCTATCACGCCTGTCATTATTAAGGGTAGGTAGGGATGGCCATACCTTTATTTTTTAAGAACGTATGACGTACAGATTTTGCGTTCCGTCTTAGTTAATTTTTCAAGTGAAAACTTCTTTAGACGCGTTGAGCGATATTTTTTTGGTAGGAGATAAATTTATAATTTCGCGTCATGACATGCTAGTAAGTATGACCGACCGTATTGCACTTGCGCGGCTTGCGTTAGACTAGCGAAGCCTAGTATATCTAATATTGATATTTTATATTGAGATTGGACAGTCCACCATATGTTTGATTAATTAATAAACTTTATAAAAAAAGGCTATAATTATTATTTGAAGTGACAATAGATGTGAAAGAGAAATATAATAATTTCAATTTAAAAATTCAAAAGACAGCACAGTTTAAATTCCATTGTTTTGTGTTTTCACTTCTATCAGCAGTCCTTATAACAGCATCGTCTTTTTTTATTATACTAGCGGGCCCGGCAGACTCTGTCCCGCCCTGACTATAACAAATCCTTGACAAACTATATATTAAAACCTTCCTCATGAATCACTTTACCTACTGGTGAGAACCGCAAGAAAATCCATTCAGTAGTTTTTGAGTTTATCGCGAACAGACAGACAGACAGACGCGGTAGGGGACTTTGTTTTATACTATGTAATGATGAAGAAAGAGAAAGTTTTTATTGTTGGGATATATCACGTTTAGAAGATAAGTAAATAAAAAAACATAAATATGCTTATCTAAACATGTACAATAACAACCCCATTTAGCTACATGCTGCAGTACAACTGAGTAGTACTACAGCGCTGATTTTCAATGGGGGGTATAACAATGTATGGAGGTGTAGTCGGAAGCTTAACAAAAATATATTAATTAAATACTTATATATACAATAATAATAAAAATATTAAATTAAATATGCAACAATAGAGTAACATAATACTTAACATAATATACGCGAGGAAAAAACGAAACAAAAATACTACAAGGCAGGGTGATGTAATAATTGAGAGCAAGCAATCTAGCTAAAGAATTCTCTAAATCATCGTGAAAAGCATATAAAAATCCCTTTTGTGGTTTACAAGAATTAAGAGAACACATAGAAAGACGCTAAAGTGACTTTATGTAATAACTAGTGGGCCCGGCAGACGTTGTCTCGCTCTAATTATGAAAAAGTCGTTGACAAATTATATACTAAAACGTTCCTCGTCAATCACTCTATCCACCGGTGAAAATCGCATAAAAATCCGTTCGGTAGTTTTTGAGTTTATCGCGAACAGACAGACAGACAGACGCGGTAGGGGACTTTGTTTTATACTATGTAATAATAAAAAATAGTTATTAGATTTACGCCATAGGTTCCCAAAGTGGTCATATGGACACCGGGAGGTTGATTTCCAACTTTAAGGGGTCCATGCCAGCGAAAACAAAATCTGGGGATCGACGAGCTACAAATGGGGATCGACAAAAGTGAATTTCCTTTAAGCAAGTTATGGCAAAAATGTTAACCTTTTATAAATATAATTATAAAATATGGCAGTGTGTTTGTACTATCATTATTATGAATATATTTATAATAAATAAATAAGTTAATACTTCTCAAAAGTAAATGCTTATGGAATTTGATGAAGATATGGAGCTAGTTCAGACAATTTCATGATTACATGCATCCCTCGATCAGGAGAAAATTTCTGATTGATAACGGGGATGAACTTATAAAATTATTGTTGAATTATTATGAAATCCATAGTCGAAAATTATTTTATGTATAATATCTAATTATCTATTACACTAGATGACCCGGTGTACTTCATGTCACCTATCTTAACGACATGAAAACTCTCTCTTGGCTAAAATGGCTGAAAATTTTGATCGGTAATGTCAGGTATTGCTATCTTCATAGGTTGTTATACAATACAAAATGTCATAAAAAAATGACATCAAATAGGAGATGAAAAGATAGAACATGATATGAACATGAAAAGATAACGTAGTCTAATAGTTTTTTGAAAAAGAAAACAAAGTAGTTTTAAGATTATTAAATAGCTATGCATAGCCCGTTTTTCAAAAAGTAGATAGAGCGGCAAGGTAACCGAAGTACATCTCTCAGGTACTATCTGTTACGTTGTGGTGAATGTAAAACAATAACTGAAGACTGCTTAAATTTTTATGTAAAATGTGGTCAATGCTTAAGCTGAGAAAAACGTATTTATAGGGCTAAACTACAGAAAAACTTATTCAAGCACAAATTTACTTCAAACCAAAAATTAGACACTGGAGGACAAAAGGGAGAATTCCCAGATTTAAATATAACCCACGAAGAGCTAAAAGTAGATAGTAGAAGTAGATATGATTAAAGGAAGCCAAGAGCAAAACATGACCGCTGCTCTGGTACACCCAGACTTATCAGAGCCACCGGGCCACGCTTTACAATAATGACAAATGATTGTCATATCCCCAATTGTCACTGATTTGTCAGCACAATAATCTACTTCTAGATTGTAGTGGAATGTTACTCGTTCCAGGTTGACTGGAGCACTTCTTCTGAGGTATCGCTCGATTTCATTGCGTCGTGCTCCCTGTTGCTGTGTTTGGTGTGAACGAATGAACTCGTTCCATTCTAAGCCTGTCTACTTCATTATTATTCACTTTAGAACACAATTCTGCCATACCAATAAGAATGTTATCATTATTTGTTTCTCGCTGGTCATCAGTGTGGTTTGCATGTGAGGTAGCTCGTCGCACATTTGATTGGCTTCGACGACCTATGCCAGCTCGTATTTTCCTTGGTATTTTTAAACAATAACAGTATGTATTACTTACGTACTTATAAACTGATGATAGAAGATATTACTAACGGTATAATGGTGACAGAATGATAGGTAACTTTATAACCTTTCGTCTGACGTTTGACAGACGACTGAAATGTAAACATTCGACTACCAACTGACATCATCAGAAATATTTTTTACGCATTCGACAAAACAGATATTGTGTGTGTGAAATAGCACAATAAATACTTTTTTATTTGCCTTCCAAACAATGACAACCATCAAAATATGTCAATACAATGACAAAAATTTCTAAAGGAACCAACAATGACAACCATGATAATATTAAAATTTAAATACGCGATAATCCGAGAACCGAGTATGTCTACCGTACGGAAGTGACGAACGTCTAAAGTCTGACAGGAAAGTAGGTGGAACAGTTAACATATAAACTGTTGGTAAAAGAAATTGTTGTTTTTGCTATCTTTCTCGCAATTTTTCCATATTTTCTCACCGTTTAAACCTTCCCTGGACTACGACAAACATTTCGAAACCAAAATCAGCTAAATCGGCCCAACCGATCTCGAGTTTTAGCCAGACTAACGAACAGCAATTGATTTATATATATATATAGATTTCATTAAGCAAACTATTCGCTATGTGTTTAGAGTCAAAGCTATTCAAATGATAGGGGGTCTACCAAATACAACAAAAATTGGTAAGGGGTCTATGAAAAAGAAAAGTTTGGGGACCATAGATTTACACTAACGAAGCAAATATTTTTTTATAAGATTAGCGCTGGTGTAAATATGAACATACGTTATAGAGCAGGTTTCTTTTGGTTTATTTACTTTAAGTTATGTACAAGCAAATTGCAAAAGGTTGGAATTTGAAGAAATATGTATGTGCACAGGAAAATGTTATTAAAACTATAAAATATTAATTATATCTCGTACATTTTTTATTATAAAGAGAAGAAATAAGAAGATATTTTTATAGAAAGTACATTTTCTATCGTTTCAAATAAAATATCACACTAATACAACCCTTCAAATCAATTCTCGTATAAAACACATAAAGCGTGTTTAACGTAGACAGCAGCTAAGTAAACAGCGCTTAATCGCTTAAATCAAAAACAAACAGCGCTGCGCAGCTAAAATCTGGAAATTATCCGGTAATATATACGGGTTTGCGTGTCCGTCCGTCCGTTGTTTGTATAGATAGCGGGACGCGCGACCGCCAGATGCGACCTCGCGCGCGCGAGGCACAGTATAACATTTATTTATCGCATTTATATTTACACTACCTCTGCCCGTGGTTTTGTTCGTGTTTATTATCTAATAGCTGTGTCCGCAATTTCGTCCGCTGAAAGTTGATGTAAAAAACAGCGATTAATAAAGTCATCTGAATGTAGTAGTTATGTTTACTTCTCTACTTTTCCCTCGTACTTAAGTCATGTCGTCATTAAAACTACAATAACTTTTGATAGAGTGAACTGATTTTAATGAAACCAAGACTAACTGTTACTCGAAAATATGCTTTATGATTTTCTTTGAAGAGGTATTATCATGAACGCAGTATTTTAGCAGTGATGCGTGTTCATACAAACAGACAGACATTTCTAAAATTGATTGAGATGTATTTTATTACTTACTCCTAGATACCTGCAACATTTTTGTTACAAAAATCTAAAAGTACAGAAACGTTAGATTTACCTTCTTATTATATGTACTAGCGGGCCCAGCAGACGTTGTCCTGCCTTGATTATAAAAAAACCCTTGACAAATTATATACCAAAACGTTCCTCATGAATCACTTTATCCACTGGTGAAAACTGCATGAAGATCCTTTCAGTAGTTTTTGAGTTTATCGCGAACAGACATACAGACAGACGCGGGAGGGGACTTTGTTTTATACTATGTAATAATATAGAAGATAAAACTGCGGATTGTTAATCCTACTAATGTTATAAACTAGTTCTTATGACTTCAAATGCATAGAATTTAGCAAAAAATTTTTGTTTAGCATAAAAGTACAGGAAGGCACGTGCGAGTGTAAATACTGCTTCGTTAGTCTGTTCGATACTATTATATTTTGAGGAACACTTTTTTTATAAAATAAAATTAGTCTGAGTTATTCCTTATACCATTAACTATCTACTAGTGAAAATCCGGTCAAAATAAGTAGAACCATTTCGGAACTTGGCCGCAACAAACAGGCAGACAGACAAGAATTTTAAAAATTAGTTTATTGTTATAAGTATCGTATACACTTTCATACTCATTTAGTAAAAAGCTGTTTGGTATTACAAACAGACGTTTTAACTTTATTTATATGTATAAATGAGAAAGTTTGCGGGGTGGTAGGGTGTCTGTACCCGACTGGATCGCGACCACCGTACACCAGGTGAACCACCCGCTATAGTGGCACGTTTGGGCGTGTCGCGTTCCGGGATCAGCCGGTGTATATCCAGAAACGGGGGGGGCTGTCCCTGACTGGGTCGCTTTCAGGCCGGCATGACAGCGGCGACCGGCGATGGATAGTATGTCTTTCGGTGGTCGCCATTGTTTTTGGATTGTACTGTGCTTACCATCAGGCACAGTACAGTCACTTTGCCGAGCTACAATAAAAAAAAAAAAGTTTGAGCGAATGGTTGGATGTTTGTCAGTGTGTCACGCAAAAATTATTCAACGTATTTTGATAAAACTTAACAGTTAATAATAAGTCAACATAGAAACTATGTCTATAGAAATACGGTTCCATAAGTCATAACCGTTTGACTATTACGATTTTTTATTGTAACACGACATAGTGACTGCACTGTGTCATCAGATATAAATATAAAGTATTGTGGTCGTTGTATTCCCGTCCTGCAGGCTTTTTATTTGCTAGATATTATATACTGACTGATTGCGAAACGTTATAAGTCTAAAGAAAGTCGTGGTGGTCGAGTTGTTTCATCAGTGGCATTTCAATCAATATTCCTAGGTTCAAACTCCGGCATGTACCGACGAATTTTTATGAATTCGCGTACATTTACTTCTTGAGGAAACCTGAACCCGTGAAATGATCTTGTAGTGTCACCGTATGTGGGAATACAGAACTGTGGATTTCCCGAGTTTGAAATCGTCAATACGTTATAGCTGGCGTGGTAATTATGTCTATACCTTCTTTGGGGAAGAGGCCTATGACCCTGCAGTGGGTCTCTTGCAGGTGATATGACAAGTCTAAGGCTGGTCACTATGGCATGAATTACACTACAGTTAGTAGTCGTAATTGACCCCAAGACAATTATTATAATGCCTCGGTGACATTTAAGTATGTAATATCGGCAAAAAAAATACAATCAAATAACGTATTACAGTCATATTATGCAATATCCAAGAGGAAAGGGGTGACCATCTGCCGCCCGCATTAATATAGAAAAGATTTGCGCCGCCGCGCCGCGCCGCCAGATGTCGTTATAGACTGATTTCAATTTGTTTCAGCCATAAAGATATTCTATCTATATATTACGATCTCATGGAATTTCCGTGTTTGGAATTTCTCTAGAGACGTTAATAAGTAGACGCAACGCTCAGGTATAGTGCACTATTCTCAATCACTCCGCGTTTGGCATCTGAAAATCGTTTTACGCAACAGCGGCATATACTTTTAACATGCTATAACTAGATACTGTGATTAAGTGCAATAAGTTTACCAAAAGTGAATAAAAAACATATGAATCTTTTCCTTATATATTTTACTAATCTCTACATATTAAAAAACAAAGTCCTCCGCCGCTTCTGTTTGTCTGTTCGCGAACTACGTAGGTAGCGGATCTTCATGCGATTTCCATTAATAGAGTGAGTCACCAGGGAGGTTAATGTATATAATTTGGCAAGGTTTTTTTTAATCTCAGATATTATCACGGTAAGACCAATAGGAGTGGAGCACCAATGAAAAATATTTCAAAATCGTTTTTTATTTTATTTTGAGAGCTTCCACTGCGTGTTAGCAATAGCCCAAAGTAAATATTCCACGCGGACGAAGTCGCGGGCAGAATCTTGTAGATTAGTAGATTATATTCTGTGTTTGTACTGAACAATTTGTGGAACTGATGAATGCAGCGCACAAACCGTGGTTTGTGGGCCACTGGACTAACAGAAAACTCTGCCTACACCTGTACGGGATCGGGTTGAACGCGTCTGCGTGCGGTCTCGCCAAGCTTCCGGCCGGACATCTGGCCCGGTTAATATGTAAGGTATTTCGATATAAAATTCTCTAAATAGAAGTCTATTACAGTGCGCATTCCGTATAATAAATATTGTTTTATCCCCACATAAAGATTCACCGTATATCGGAAGCTTAAAAACGTTTTGTTTTTGGATTCCGTACTTTATACTGAAAAACGAGACCATTTAAAACTTAAGAGTCACTTTCTTATCAATCTGTTTGTAAATCAAGATTTTTTTACAATAGTGTAAAAATATAGATTATAATACGTTCTGGAAAGATGGTCGTTTAGATTATTATTTAAGACTAGCTGTGACCGCGTCTCCGTCCACGTGAAACCGAATGTAAAAAAACAGCGACTTATAAAATTATCTGATTATATTAAGTACATTTACTTATCTACTTTCCTCTCGTACTTAAGTCGCGTCGTCATTAAAAGTACAATAAATTTTGATAGAGTGACCCGATTTCAATGAAACAAAGACTAAATGTTACTCGAACACATATCCTCATACGCTTTATGAGGATCTAGATGAGATCCTATCGTGAACGCAGTTCTTTAGCAGTGGTGCGTATTTAAACAAACAGACAGATAGACAGACAGACAGAGATTTCTAAAAATGATTGAAATATATTTTAGTATTTATCCTAAGACACGTGCAATATTTTTTTTTTCACAAAAATCTAAAAGTACAGACACATTTGATTTACATTCGTATTATATATAGATTGTACTAGATCTGCCCCTGACTTCATACATTTTTGATTATTTATTGCTATATAGTGGGGCTCCCCAGCAGCAGAGACATAGAGAGATATTTGTGCTGTGAGTACAGACGATACAGTGTACCGTGTAGACACTATGCCGTAATATTATAATTAAAAAAAACCTGTGCGTGGTGGAGACCTTAATAAGGAAATTCCTCACGCCTTGTCTTCAAAACTGAATGTAATTCGATATGTAAATTTACAATATCTATATTTATGTATTTTCTTTCACGTAAGAAAAAAACGTTATGCCTCATACATGCAACTCTGTGTAATCTGTAATTTTTCATTACTTATTACTATTTTTTTAATCCAAATAACGTAAATGTTACTTGCCCGTACTACACCCGCACATACATATATAATACAAAGAAACATGGAGAGAGAAAGAGAAAGTCACATGAAGGGGCATAACGCTTTTTCCTTACGTGACGATTTTTCTCAATCAAGTTCGACCGCAAGCCGCGTTAAGGAAATTTGTTCCAAAAAAATAATGGCTTCTCTGAATAATACGCTATTTGGACGATAGCAAACCAAAGCCCTAACAGAGGGATACGCTAGAAGACTACAAGTAAATGTGAAGCGAATTGATAAAATTTGTTGTTGAAAAAGCGTCTTTAACGTCGTGTGTAAACACTGGCAAGAATTTCTCATAACTTGAAACACAGACCGAGATTGACGTAAACAATCTGTGCGGGCGTTAAAACTCGTGAGCACGTGCGCGCCATATGGCACCAATGCGGACTTTAATATACGTTTTCCAACAGTAAACATTGTGTCCGAGTCTCTAATCATTATTCCTTAAGTCAAACAGCTGATGGCTGAGTTTCTGACACAGAAACGTAGGAACACAACGTTCAAATTCGTCTTTAGCTTTATTTTTTCAGCCATTGATATGACTGTCACAGCACGTTCTTATATTATACTGTACTATAATTCTATTGTATTTCGGGTTTGTGTACTATTGAAAAATAAACAAATAGGAACAAAAAATTGAACTTTTTTTCGGATCGTAGGCAACTAACAGAATTTCAGAAAATTATTCGATTTAGGGTGTCCTAGTAGTGTAAAAGTAAAAATAAAAGTAGTAGTACAGACCCTAGATATAAAAATAATTTGTATCAAGCTGAATCTTCGTTCGTTCGTGAATAGCTTCGTTTCGATGAGACGCCCAACAATTTCCTGTGCGAAAATTCTCGATTGTGGTAGGTGACAAAGGTAGCAAGGATAAGTTATGTCCACTTGATTATTCTCAAAAATTAATATTAACTGAGTTTTTTTGTTAAATCCCAAGACAATTATCTAAATTATTTGAAAAATAATTTGTCCTCCAAAATGTAGGTTTGATCAAACAGTCCCCTCCTTCCAACATGTACCGATAACGAAGTCATTAAAAATGATTACTAACCAGCTGATTATTTTTAACTTAGTTAATATTTATATAACTTAACAGTCATATTGTTCTACAAATTGCGTGGTACGTTATCGCGATGCTCCAGTTGAATATATATCTGAAATTCATGAAATTAAAAATCAATTTATTTTCTGTATTTTGCTACTACAGCTGAGTGACACCGGTACGCAGCCGCAGAGCATTGCTTACAGAGTATCAGGTATCTCACGTTAGTGTCGACCATAAGCGACATTTTTTATATGTGCATACACAAATGTTTGTATCTAGTTTACTAAAAGATAAAGTTATTTCAATTAAAAAAAAAATGTTTTCACTGTATCCTATGTTACAAATAGGAAAACGAAAGAATGACAATTCTTGTCGTCGAACATACCAGTTTTCTAGTAGGACATTGTTTCATTTGGGCAGAGAATAGACTAACCTATTATGTAATATTTTTATCCTACAGTTAGTAATGAGAAAAATAGTCTGTGGTATTAATAATTTCTGAACGTAGGACCGGGATAACGTACAAAGCAATTTGTAGGACAATAGAGCTGTTAAATTGTATAAATATTAACTAAATAAACAAAAAAACATCAGATTATTAGTAATCATTTTTGAAGACCTCGTTATCGATCATGTAGGAGAGGAGAGGATGGAAGGAGAGGACTCTTTGATCAAACTATACATTTTGTCGGACAACTATTTTTTCGAATAATTTAGATAATTATTATCAGATTTAACAAAAAAACCCAGTTAGTAATACATTTTTGAGAATCATCAAATCAACATATTCGTTCCCTGCTACCCCTATTACTTACCACAATCCAGTTTTCGTAGGGGAAATTGTTGGGCGTCTCATCAAAATGAAGCTACTGCCGGAAAATTAGCTTAATAGTAATCAAGTGCAAAAATGGACCGCGGATCCTGGACTATACTCTTAGTTATTCCATATAACATCGGCTGTCTGTCAATGAATGTCACTTGAGAATCGATTCAACCATTTTGGAGATTAGTCGGAACTAACAGGCTGATAGACATCAATTAAAAAATATATATATTTTCGTTATATGCATTGTATATACTTTTATATCCATTTAGTAAAAAGCTATTATTTTGATGTTACAAACAGATCCTACAATTTATTTAAGTGTATAATATTGACGTCAGGTTTTGTACTTATCTTAATATATATATTTCTTGTGTGCGTGTGTATGTGACTGAACTCCTCCTAAACGACTGGACCGATTTTGATGAAATTTTTTGTGTGTGTTCGTGGAGATTCGAGAATGGTTTAGATTCACAATTGGACCCGGCAGGTGGCGCTGCGATCAACTTTTAGGATTTTTTTTTTGTTTTCAAGGCAGGACAACGTCCGCCCGGTCCGCTAGTTGTAATATATTTTGTAAATGTTGCTCAAAGTAAAGTTACAATTGCTGACAAAATAAAACAAGTACCCTTTAATTATTGGGAATAAACGAAAACCCATACAATATGTAGAAGACAATCCTACATAGAAAGAGTTAGATATTGTTAAAAAATTCGAAATTCCTACAAGTACATTGGCCTTAATTTTAAAATGTAAAAAAAGTTTTCAGAAGAAAGTGGGTTGCCTGCGAAACAAAATGAAAACTAGGCTTCCGTGATCACACTGTTGATTGTTTAAAATTCCTATATATAAATAGGCAGCGAGAATATATTTAAGTATATATTTTTCCTCTGCTTTTTTAACCGATTTTCTTTTATGTTTTGTTTAGTAACTATTGACCAGCTTTACAATGAATAAAAAAAAATGGAAATAGTTTATTTTTCCTAACCATCGATGAGTCGAAGACTTTATTTATGTCTCTGTTTTTCATTTTTCACGCTCCACACGTCTACAATCGATATCTTCTATACATATAATAAGAATGTAAATCTAACGTGTATTTACCTTTTCGATTCTCGTAAAAAAATTGTTACAGTTGTCTAGGAATAAGTAATAGAATACAATTCGATCATTTTTACAAATGTCTGTCTGTCTGTTTGTATGAATACGTATCACTGCTAAAATACTGGGTTCACAGTAAACCCCAGAATCGTAAAGTATATCCTCGGGACTAACTTAGTGTTTGTTTCATTAAAATCGGTCCACTCTATCAAAGGTTATTGTAGTTTTAATGACGACGCGGCGTAAGTACGAGAGAAAAGTAGACAAGTAAATGGAGAGACGCATAGAGATGATTCTATTAATCACTGTTTTTTATATAGGCTTCCACGCAGGCGAAGTCGCGGGCACAGCTAGTGTACAATATTTGTATAATATATAATACAGTTTTTATCATTTAGTAAATAAAATCAACATGAAAAATTAAAAAAAAATCAAATCGGTTTCAAAACAATCTACTCTAAATGAGAACGTATTTAACCATCAAATCAAAAATACTTTATTCAGTTTAGGCCCTAATAAGACGCTTATGAACGTCAAAACTACCACTCCACCGGTTCGGACAAACAACCCAGTCATTGAGAAGAACCGGCAAGAAACTCGATCGGGTACAACTTTTTAACATATGTATATTTACAATTAGCTTTTGCCCGCGACTTCGGCTGCGTGGAATAGTTATGGTACTTTGGGCTAACACTAACACGTAGCGGACGCTCTCAAAAGAAAAAAAAAACCATTTTGTAACATCCTTCAATGGTGCTCCGCTCCTATTTGTCTTAGCGTGATGATAGTCTATAGCCTTCCGTGATAAATGAGCTATCTAACACTGAAAGAATTTCAAATCGAACCGGTAGTTCCTGAGATTAGCGCGTTCAAGGAAACAAACTCTTCAACTTTATAATATTAGTATAGATACATTACACGTTACAATTGTTTTTAGTGGATGCACAGTGTTGAGTCGGCAAAAAAAATGGATATAGATCTATACTAATATTATACAGCTGGAGGGTTTGTTTGTTTGTTTGGTTGAACGCGCTAATCTCAGGAACTAGTGGTGTGAAAATTCTTGCGGTGTTAGAAAGCTCATTTATCGAGGAAGGCTATAATATCATCACGGTAAGACCAATAGGAGCGGAGGAGCAATGAATAATGTTTCAAAATGGTATTTTTCCTGCTAAGAGCTTCCGCTGCGTGTTAGCTTTAGCCCAGAGTAACTGTTCCGCGCGGTCGAAGTCGCGGGCAGGAGCCAGTATCTATATAATAACAAATTAAAAAAAACTATATTCTCATTATGTTCCATTTCGGACATTGTATGGATACTATCTTTAATTATTAATAAAAAAAATAATAAAAAGAAGTCATGGCATAAGGGCCGCCGATAGAAGTGAAAACTCTAAACAAAGGAATAACTGTGTTCTCTTTTGAGTTATTAAAATTATTAACATGAGTCTAGTTTTCACATACATTGGCACTCGGAGCAATAATTATATACATTTTTATATATTTTAGTAATCAATAAAACATATGATGGGATGCACAATCTCAATACAACATATCAATATTATATGTACACAGGCCGCTATTCTACGCGTCGGCCGCTGTTTTTTTCTTCGAACTGACTACGCTATTGACCTAGCAAGGTCGTAACTGCTTCACCGGACTACTAAGGCGAGCGCTTAAGGCACTCAGCCGACGTCGGCCGCTGCACAAGCCGCGCAAGTGCAGTGTGATCGATAACGCTTACTAGCATGTCACTCACGCGAATTCATAAATTTATGTCCTGCCAAAAATAACACTCGACACGCCTAAAAAGTTTTCACTTCAAAAATTCGCTTTTGCACTGTTCATATTACACTGTCTTCAAAAGGTGAGTTTTAATAATATTTTGGATACTTAAAATATTATTAAACGCGAAACAAAGTATAAAAAAACAGTAGATTAAAACAGCATTGTTTATTATTTTATACCACAAAAAATAACTACATATACCAGGTGAAATGTTAAGCAGTATCCTAGGATATAATACTTCATGGTCACATTTAACATATAAAATTATAATATCAAAACAAATATTAATAAATAACAAAGATAACCTAAGTTAAAGTTTGTTCTAAGACCTTCAAAAGTATAAAAACAATCGTAATAAACCTAGGTGCAATGACCGGTGCCGAAAGCTGTAAGCGACCCGGAGTTAATAACCTTCGATAATAAAACGGACAATAAATTCTTTTGTTTTGATCATGCCGTTCCCATGTTCACTGTCAAGTGAAAGTGAAATCACCCGACGGTCATTGACACTGTGCTTTAACATAGAAGCGTAGAGGATTGCATATAATTTTTGTATTTTTCTAGGTAATTAGGTCAAATATTAAGTACCTATTTTTTTAATTGAATTCGGACGAGAATCGAGTACAGACTATCCTCCATAATTATTGCTACTGTCTAAACTTTCAACCTATATAGTAGATAATCATATGTAGTAAACGTGACTTTGGTAGAAATAAATACAAAATATTACTTTTTTATACTTTACTAGGTTTTGACCACAATCTCACCTCATGTTCAATGATGATGTCTAAGACAGTGAGTACACTAAACCTGGAAGTGTATTGGCTCTCAAGTGCTTCTATCGAAACACACCAACAGGTGCTTGGCGACAGACTTTTAACTCGAGGGTGGTAGCTAGCTAGGTCGACTTAGACAAAACCCTACCACCATGCTATGGTTCCATCATATTAGCAAATGTTAATCCTACGTCGTCAGAAGTAGTGCCTGAACGCTACCACTTAGTCTAACGCTTCAAAACACATATAGGACACTAAACAAATTCAGTTTGAAAAGTTATAGCGTATGTATTATTTCAATCAAAGCGCTTGCGTGTGTGTGTGCACACAAGAGAAATGTAATATCCACAAGCACCAGTCCGGGAGCTCGCACCTGACAGACTCATAAACTAGGACCATTACTATTTGTCCATGTCGACTTTCAAATTGATTTGGTGTCGATCTACTCTTGTCTCAAAAATCAAAATCAAAATATTCGTTATTCAATTTAGGACCTGAGAAGGCACTCATGAACGTCAAAACTACCACTGGTTCGGAAAACAACCCAGTCATCGAGAAGAACTGGCACGAAACTCGATCTGGTTTATATTTTCATAATACATAACATATTTTTTGATTATTACAACATAATAGGCATATGAAGTTACATTAGTTTTTAGGCGTCACTTCCAGACGTCGCCATCGTTCACATATTGATCTACCCCGTAATAGGCTTTATGTATTAAGACCCACTTGACATAACACTTGAACTTACTATCTGGCAAATCGGTAATGTGTTTTGGGACTTTGTAATAAAATCTAATACTATTACCTAAAAAACTGATACTCATTCTTAATTCGTAAAACTGTGTCTAATTCGAGTATCTGAATAAATTTATTGATTTGCATATAGTTAATAATGCAGTATAATTTGTGAAAGACATCGAATGTTTTATTTTGTTCCAGGTATATTCACACAATCTTTTTATTGGCAATGATAAGGAGCTAAAACGTATAATATTTAAAATTAAAGTTCTTAAGTGTTCACACTAAAGTCCCGAATCTCGGGACTTTCGAGACGAACGAATTTCAAGGGTTTACCTTCTAACTCTTCTGTTGTAAATGCTATGTTTCATTTACGATCGACAGTATAAATTGCTAATATCAACAGCAGATTGGCGCATGTAGAACAAGACGTTACCATCTTTAGCGAAGAAACGGTATAAAACTAAAATATGTCTACTAGCAAACTTATGGAGAAAAGTGAATAAATTATTTTACTTTATAACAATACCCGAATTTACCACCTCGGAAGAATAAGACGGGCAAAGTGTTGACCAACAAGGCTTTATAATACAACTTGTAATACAGTTATGAGTAGACTACCAGATAAGGCCTGTAGATAGATCAGGGTAGTAGTAGGTCAGGGTTCAAAAATATTATTGGTGATTTAGTAGCCAAGTTAATTCTGTTTATACTTGATATAAAAATATTGATGCATGTTACAATACAAAACCGAATAAAAGTGCATCAAACTTTCGTATAAATGACAAAAAATCATTATAATTATTTACATATATTTACAGTAGGTGATTAGATGAAGAGTTTAACATTTAATGTATTAAAAATTTCATTCTGCTCTTTTCTTTTCTCTATAAATAATTCTTTTATTGTCTATCACATTTTAACTAATAATTTACACGCATCGAATATGATAAAATGGTTTTGAATTACAGACTTACCATGTGCCCATGGTAACTATGTATTACCGTATTAATGGTTACTATAGCAACGGTATCATGTAATGCATAAGTACAAAAAGTTTTCCCTACCGTGCCGTAAGAAGTTTCACTTCGATATCGTATTTTATTTATAATGTTAATTATGATGTGGGTACTATCGGCATGTGATCGAGACAACATAGCTCTATTAAGCTGTGAAAATCACGATCGAGATTCGTTCGAGTAGTAGTACCGTGGTAGCGAGGGGTGGTTTAGCAAAGGGGTGGGCTAGGTGCCTCGTTAGCACAGGTGCGCGGACCAGGTGACGCTACCCCAAATACAATTTTTACTTTCGCACGTAATTGGAAGCTAAAACTTAAGTTATGCCTGCAATATGTTTTCAGACATCGAACGCGATTCATTTGTTCTATAAATTCTCAGCCAGCGTAAAATAACGTTATATATTAAAACCTCACCATGAAAATCATAAAGCATATCCACGAGTAACTTTTAGTTCTTGTTTCATAAAAATCGGTTTAGTTTATCTAAAGATATTGTATTTTCAATGACGATGCGACTTAAGTACAAGAGAAAAGTAGATAAGTAAATGGACTTAATACATTCAGGTGGCTTTATTAATTAATTACTGTTTTACATAAGATTCCACGCGTACGAAGTCGCGAGCACAGCTAGTAATGATTAAAAATTCTAAAATGCCCACAAAACCAACGAAGGAATTATGATGGTGGGGTTTATAGTGGGCGCTGATAACTACTGAAATGTGTACTGCAGATAACATCCGATGAGAATTCTTCTCTTACAGTAACATCCATATGTGTTAAATCTCTGTCCACCCCCGAAATGTAATTTGGACGAGGAAGGCGTAGATCAGGTGATCTGCTGATTTATTGCCACCATACGTACAGATGTTTTCTACGCGTTAAGGTTACCATCTCTCGCACTCGACCGTTCCATTAACGAGACGAGAGCTGTGTTGCCAACATGGTTTTATTAAATTCACGTGATTTTGTGAATGCTACGTATCGTCCCGTGGTTGAAATTCGACCGCAATTTATAATTTTTTTAATTTGTTTTCTTTTATCAAAGACTATATTTTCATAGTTTTTGCAATATTTTGTCTTGTTCTATTATATCTACAATAGGTGTATATGTGTATGCTATTATGAATTAAGAGTTTACTGAAATATATATTAAATGTACTTAGTCTGGCCATAAATACTGTTACAATTAATAATAAACAAAATATTATATTTGAATTTGGCATCTGTCATTTTTATATGATTATTCATTCTAATTTTCACACTTTGACGCCAATACATTGTACAATATTTTGCGATATTAAAATGGAGTGGGGTGATAAAGAGAACCGAATCGCTGTGATTGCATTTCACAAAGTAGGTATGGGGCCAAATGCAATATTTAAAACTCTCCATACGTTTGGTATTAGTAAAATGTTTGTGTACCAGGCTATTAATAGGTACAATGAGACCTCCTCTGTTTGTGACAGAAAAAGATCTGGCCATCCACGTAGTGTTCGTACGAAAAAGGTGGTCAAAGCGGTAAAAGGAAAGAATTCGAAGAAATCCTGTCCGAAAGCAAAATATTTTATCTCGGGAGATATCACCTAGAACCATGTCACGTATTTTAAAAGACGACTTAAGACTTGCAGCCTATAAGAGACGTACTGGTTATTTCTTCATTACATAGTATAAAACAAAGTCCCCTACCGCGTCTGTCTGTCTGTCTGTTCGCGATAAACTCAAAAACTACCGAACGGATTGTCATGCGGTTTTCACCGGTGGATAGAGTGATTGATGAGGAACGTTTTAGTATTTGTCAAGGATTTTTTCATAATCAGGGCGGGACAACGTCTGCCGTGCTCGCTAATAACTGATAATTTTAAAAAGAATAGGGTGGTAAAATTGAAACAACTACTGAAGCGGTAAGCAAAGGGAGGTCACGGAAAAATTTTCGCAGTCGGTTAGAAACGAATGTTTCGGACTTCATCAGAACTGAAGACTGGCCGTCGTCTAGCCCCGATCTTAATCCGCTGGATTATGCTTTATGGTCATTTTTAGAAAGTACGGCTTGCTCTAAACGCCATGATAATTTGGAGTCCCTAAAACAATCCGTACGATTGGCAGTGAAGAATTATCCAATGGAAAGAGTGCGTGCTTCTATTGATAACTGGCCTCAACGTTTAAAGGACTGTATTGCAGCCAATGGAGACCACTTCGAATAAGCTTTTTATATTTTTAATTGTTTCATATTTATGTATTAAACTAACACACTCTAAAAGTAACAAATGATATTTGCAATAGAAAATATTTTCTTTGTTTCAGTATTTATGGCAAGACTAGGTAAGTTCTGTAATGATAATCATGATGCAGAGTAATTATTTCTCAACAGACTAATATGTGTTTGATTTTTATGTGTTTCACATTCAACACTAACGTAGACAATGAAACATATAATAATGAATGTTATATATAATGTATAAATATGTGTTAATCTTAATTTGAATGTTTAAACATATCATATCCGCCGTCTGCGCAATATCATTAAAAGGGTGTACAAAGTTTTTTCTACAAATATTAATACATACCTATAAGTGAAGTAGTGGTATATAAATCACTATACTATACATACTATACTACTATACATTAAAATCTGCATTCATAAAAAGAGTTTACGATATATGCCAGATGTTTGTGAATAAACTATAACATACAACTAAAAAATACTCTATTATTACCAATTTTTTTATTATGTACCTTGTTAGTGATCTATGACACATTGCTATAAAAAACAATGTTTTAAATTCCAAAATTAAAAATCATGCCTTTATGGGTTAAAAGTTTATGTAATCTGTGAAGTTTATTATCCCTGGCAACATCGGCGTCAGGCGTCACATTGAGCGCATTCCTCGGACGCACCTGTTACCTCTCACGCTAGCGTCTGCTGTTTCACTAATGCTTGCCAGTACACCGTGTGTTTACAATTATACTCAATGCGTTGAAACATATTAACAAATCATAGATCGTGACGTCAGCGTAACTTAACTCTTGTAGGGTTAGGTAAGTAACCGTCTGCGAATTACTTCTTTACTTTTGACATGTTGTAAAAGGGATTATAGGGGTTTGTAGTTGTGCGGGCATCACTTAATAACTATTTGATAGATTTAGACTATTTTTTTAAGTGAAAACTTCTATACACGCTTTGAGCGGTATTTTTGACAGGAGATAAAGTTATGATTTCGCGTCATGAAATGCTAGTAAATAGTAAAATTCAAAAGAGAAGACAGTTATTTAATTGTTTGAGTATTCCCTTCTGTCGGCAGGTCTTATGACTGCCTCAACTTTTTCTTTAAATACTTCATAGGTATTGCCGTTTGACCACAATTTCATCTCATGTTAAATGACGAAGTGCGCTAATATGGTAAACACGCCAAACTTAGAGGTGACTAGCTCTCAAATGCGTATACCGGAACACAGCAACAAGTGCTTGGCGATAGATTTTCAACTAGAGGGTGGTAGCTAACTGGGCGGACTTCGGAAAAGCCCTACCACCATGCTATGTTTTCATCACCATATTCTCCTACACCGGAAAATCCGAGTCAGTTGCAAGGATTCGAACCTACGTCCATCGACGCCGTTTCCGAACATTCTATCAACGAAGTCTTCATCGCTTCTATCTGTCTGTCAAGTTCGTCAATATATATAGTAACTAAAGATATCGAATACATTTGACGACTAACAGAAAACCAAAATTCATGACTTCGCATCAGTACAGCCGTTATGATAACAAGAAATTTCTCCGAATTCAAAGTTGAGATACACAAAATGGAATAGTTTTGAACGAAAGAGTTATCTTTTAACAAGAACCAAAGACAGGAAACGCGTGGGCCAAACCGCCCGCCCGCCCAGCCGGAGCACTCACTGACGTAGATGTTCGGAGAGTACGCTTACTTGTGTTTCAAACTCGAAATAGGCTCGGCGTACGTCACACAGAACATAGAAATTTAGAAAAAGTTTTTATTGAAGTTATACTTCTTTAGGCGCGTTATGAAAAAATGATGAGAGTGAAATTTTAATTTTTGTGACACAAAATTAACAGTATGAAGCTGTCTGCTTAACCGCTCATTAAGTCTCGAAAAAAAAGCTACCAACAAAATAGAAATTGAACCTCGATAATAGTCGCGCATGTTGGTACGCTCGTCGTTTTTTTTTTTTTTTTTTTCTACAAACGTAGATTAAGGCGAAACATAAAATTTTTGAACAGATTGTTATCTTGTTACGCCAAAGAAGTATAACTTCTAACGCGTGTACATAAGTACACACACACATTTTTTTTTTATTGGAAAGCACCACAAACATATACAGGATCTATTAGAATATCCAATATAGACACCCCCAATCAGCTACCTGCAGCGCTGATTTTCAATGGGAAGCCAAAGTAATGTACAGACGTGGAGTCACAAGAAAGTTACAGAACTCATAATATATAAACAATAAATAATAAGTTATAAACATTGAATAAAGTTACAAATATATGTCTGTCGAAAGGCCCTTGAGCATCCCCATCATGACTTGGACTTGGTCCATTAATAAAAAAAATAACTCTAAATTTACGTTTTTCGAGTTTTCACCAGATTATTAATTAAAATTGCGCGAAGAATACGTCCAATTCAATAGCCATTTCATTACGATCAAATCTACGATAAAGTAAATTTTCAAAAAAAAGAACAAACCCACTTCAATATTAATCAAAAACCCATAAGGCACTAAAAAGCGGAAAATAAATAGTTTATCAAATTAACCAAATTAAATAAAACATAAATTTTAATTTAATAAACTATTTATTTTCCGCTTTTTAGTGCCTTATGGGTTTTTGATTGATATTGAATTCGGTTTATTCTTTTTTTTGAAAATTTACTTTATTTTTCCAGTTTCAGTGTACATAAATACATTTTACTAGCAGTGCCCGCGAACTCCGTTCCGCCTTAAGTATATTAAAATATGCGCTTTTTTGCATAAGAACCTTCTCCTGACAATAACAAACACAACAAAAAATAAATTAGCGAAATCGGTTCAGCTGTTCTCGAGATTTACGCTTAGCAACACATTCAGCTATTCAATTTTATACTATAGATAGGGTTTCAATTGATTGTACAATAAGTAACGTTTGGTGCGAACGTAACCTTATCAATAATCCGCGAAAGTTTCTACTACCAACTCGGCTACCATCGCTTCACACATAATACACCTTAAGTAACGCAATTACAATGCTTGCGTCATGTTGCAATACAGCAACGAACATAAGCACAATAGGCACCTAAGAATTGAAGAGTTTTTTTTATACTATTGGTGGCAAACGAACATGCGGATCACCTGATGGTAAGTGATCACCGCTGCCCATGGACACCTGCGACACGAGAGGAATAACAAATGCGTTGCCGGCCCTTAAGAAAGGAATAGGCTCGTTTCGTGAACGTTTTGTTACTTTGACACGGATACCATAATCAGAACCTAACCAAACTCTCATCAAACTACCTTTGAAGTACATAATTTCCAATAAAAAATGAATCATTGAAATCGGTTAGCGTGATATTGAGTTATTCGTCTATTTGTCGTGTACATACTTAATGCAAATTTGACACTTATATGGTTTTGCACTGGATGTCGTTGTCAGAACTGGACCACACGGGAAGCACCAGCTTTCAAATAAAAAAAGAATAATCAAAATCGGTTCACCCAGTCCAAAGTTATGAGGTAACAAACATTAAAAAAAAATACAGACGAATTGAGAACCTCCTACTTTTTTTGAAGTCGGTTAAAAATAGACGACTGTTACTCTCTTTCTGATTTAAACGTATGAAAAACTTCATCTCCGAAGACAGTTAATAAAGTGTAGTGAAATGAAATAAGTCGATGTTTTAATATAAAAATGATTATTTTATTTACTTTACTTTACTTTAAAAATTCATTAATTCGGAATTATGTCATTTTATTGGAAAAAATGTACGTAATTTCTTCGGAGACATTGCGACTTAATTCGGTTTTATGCTAATTATCGTAGTACATTATGCTATTACTCCGGCTGTATTGAATTTATAACATCACTACATATTATATAACAAAGTCCTCTGCCACATCTGTCTGTCTGTTCGCAATAAACTCAAAAACTAGTGAACGGATTTTCATACGGATTTTCACCAGTAGATATAGTGATTCATGAGGCCAGGTCCGCTAGTATTTTATAAAAAAACTGAATTAAACACAAACTTTTTTTCTTAAATACTTATTTAAACTTATTTCTGTTATAATAATGGTGATATTTTCTATAACGATCAAATAGCAACACTATTACACTACCTATTCCTATTTTTACAATTGACTTAAAGCGTTTTCAATTATTTTTAAGTCAAAAGGTGTAAAAATGATCAAATTTTAAACGCATTCTCCCACAAAATTGCATTTTTGAGAACTTCTTTTTTTAATTGAAGGTGCGAAGAGTTATGCTAGATAATGTCTCTTTTAATCCCTATTCCAGCTATAACCCATTGTAACTAATATTATACACTAGTTTCCGGTTTTGACATCGCACGTGTGTACTAATGGAGAAAATCAATTATTAATTGTTGTTTTAAGAAAATACAATCTCTATAAGTACTACGAAGAACTGAAGATTTTTTAAATGTTTTTTTTTTCTTTTATACATAAAATTTGTTATTATGATAAATGCAGACGAAGTCGAGGGTATCAGCTAGTAATACTATAAACTTATAAACGACGCCATGTTTGCCATTGACGGATAATCTGACAAAGAGCGAACGAATATTAACAATAAAAGAATAGCTTAAACAGCAAATACAAATATAATTATACGATATATATCTATTAAATACCTGTAAAAACATTAACAGCATAAAAGACGAATAAAAAAAAGGCAGAGTCAACAGCAACTTAGCGCGGGCTAATAATAAGAACACGAAGTCATTAGTACAAGTACTGGGTCAATAGTACGATAGACTGGTCAATAGTATGGTTCATAATCACTTCGGATATGTATGGGCTTAATACCAGTACAGTCTTAGTAAATATTTTGTCCGCTCTGAATATCGTCTTACATTTGGGCTCGCATAATATAGTCAAGTATTTAAAACAATATAAACAGTGGTGGATTTAGGCCTAGGTATGTGAAAAAAAATCCCTTAAATTTGTTATCTTCTGAAAAATCTGCTTCGATTAGTTTATTAAGTAACAATTTAATAAAATCTAATATATTAAAAATCAATGTGGTCCCTTTTTATAAAATTTAAAGGTAGAAACTTGAAATTACGTTAATGGTACACTACGAAGTAATTGTTCATATTATTGATTAAAAAATATCTAGGAATGTTTATAGTGATGTAACAAGTTGTTATTCGTAAAATGTATTTTGAAAAATGCAGAGATTCAACGCCGTGAGTGGTTTATTGGTTCATATTAATCAGAAATAAATGCATATTAAAGCGTTTTCTTTACTATTAAGAGTTAAATTTAAATTAAAAAGTTGTGTATAAGTTAATAAGATTAGATACATAATAATTTAAACATTGGAAAGTTACATATTGATAATTGCTACCTAAAAGAGGTAAATAGACGGCATACCTTTTTTGATACCTAGGACGACATAAAACATAAATCCGCCACTGAGTATAAAGTGAAAATAGTAATATAGGAATTTAAAACTGGCATTTATTTATCCTTACTTTGATGTTATACATATAATATGATTTAGCAAAACCAGTAATAGTTTCTTAGGTAATAGTGATAGGTTTTACAATAAAGTCCCAAAACATATTACCGATTTGCCGGACTGTAAATGTAAGCGCCACGTCAAGCGGGTTTTAAATGTCGAAGGGCTATTATAGAGTGAACGATGGTGATGTCTGGAATTTACTTCTCTCTGTGTATCCATTAAAAACGATTGTAACGTATAATTTATATATATATATATATATTATAGAGTTTCTTGCCGGTTCTTCTCGATGACTGGGTTATTTTCCGAAGCGGTGGTACGAAGGAGCCCATACTTTGTATTAAATTGTTCTGTTCTTTCACAATAAATACATTTTCTTTAGAAATTTCATTTTGTAAGAAAAAAGTTTAGTTTCTTATGTATCTTAGTTTCTACAGTATATTCTAATATTGTTCATTTCTGTTATTAAAAGAACTTATAAAGACAACAGCTGTTATTTTTACATCATAGAACCCTAAAGATATTATTTTAAAAATAAAATACAACGTTATAATGTGAAGAACCATCCAAAAATTTAAATTAGTACATGTTGCTTAGACTTTTTTGATGAGTGTAGTATAAACATTATTAAATAATTATTATTGTTCTTTTTATTTGCAGATGGAGGCAAAAGTGAAAGAAGAAATGCCTGATAAAGAATATAATATAAGTAGCACAATTTCTGCAACAGAAAGGAAAAAAGGTAAGTGTATTTATGAACGTAGTTTGAATATCTAAAGATGAAGAATGAAATGATGGCTGTTAAAATTAGATCTAGATTCTGCCTACATTGATAGGTGAAGTCAAGCCAACATTTTAGTTCTTCACTATCGAAAGCAGACAAATTTTCGTGACCCCCGGTTAAGTATTGTGAACAACATTTATTTTTCACGCCAGCGTAGACCCCCGTCGAATCTGTCGTCGTCAGAAGCTGGACCACTTTGGGAATTAATGCTATATATAAACTAACGATTTGAATAATAGCCAAGTCAAAAAACTAACTTGGTAAATAACGGACATTCTAATTTACTTACTCATCTAAAACCCGGATATTGTGGTTATTTATTACGTTAAATAATTCAGTATCACTTCCTATGTTTATAATAGGTAGGAATGTATATTGAAAATATATCATTTCCCGTCTATGGTTGGTGAGAACGGTTACATCTGACGGTCGATCATAATCTAACGACGGCTCGTGGAGGCACGAACCGCTCCGTGCTACATAGATGTACGATCCCTAGATGAGACGATAATAGTACTATGTCCGCATATTTTACCGGAAAACTATTATGTGACATTCATCGTGTCTGATTTATATTATATTATGATCAGAGATGCTAATTCTTTAATTTGAAACGGTATCTTACTCGCAAGCGCAGTTATCGTAAAATTCCGGTTCGTCTATGTCAGTGGTCGGCAATCTCGACATTCAAAAAAGCCAAATATAAGCAATACTAAAATAAAGTTTTTTGAAACAGCCTTTTTTAAAAGTTAAGCTTCGCTGTAGTAGAGACATTTTAATAGAAATTTTAGGATTAAAAGTTCCCTCTTGAGCTTGCCTTGCTAAATATATCTTTTTTTGCGAGTGACTAGCCGTGCTATAATTGCTTTCTAAAAATGTTTCTTATTTCTGTAAGCTCGCCGTTTCAAAAATGTTTATTCGTTTCTTACAAGGCAAATAATATTCCCTATCTACACTAAACATTTCGTGAAAGAGCCGCATGAGGCTCGCGAACTAGCGGTTTGCGGACCACTGGCCGTTATGGGATTACATAATTAAATTACGTAGGTAGTTAACATAATGTACTTATTCACATGGTAATGGTGTAACAATTATAAAAAAAGTATAATCTATATACATAGATATCAATCGCTAAATATATTTAAGCGCCGCACTATTGAACTATTTTGTTGTTTGTAATTGTGAGGTCAAGGTTTGTTGGAATGAAAATGTTCGAAAAATCGTATGAAAAATTGTAATATTTATTTTAAAAAATTACATATAAAATATGAGTAACATCGTAGTAGGGTCAGTAGTGTCAGTATTTTCAAAAATATTTACAGAATTGACAAGATTCTCGTGTTATTTCATTATATGTTTGCACTGTAAATGGAAGATTAGATCCCATTTTCTTCGTTAGTACACTTGTGCGAAGTCAGGGTGGTTAGCTTCCATCGGCATAAAAATACGTTTGTAAACCGTGACCCAGTGGACAAATACCAATGTCAGTGTATGGAATTTCAGCACATTAAGTGACACATTATTAATACACACTGACAAGTAAACATGCTTTCAAGTGGTGCTGCTAGTTGGAATATGTTGGAGAGATATTTTCAACAACCTAACCAAAATCGCTAGAACTCCAAGGTTGTCTAAAAAACTGGAAAACCTGGTGCGTACACTAAAGCTGTGGATTTGGTTACCCAACATAGACTGTGCTGGGTTACTACTATTACGACATAAGACAGAAATATGCTTTTCAAGGTTAGAACATAGGACTCATAATGCTGCAGTTATTATAGACGATGATAACTATTTAGCATCAGCTGGGATGTTTACCTTTTTGCTATCTTTTATCATAAAAAATGAAGGTTAGAGATGTTATTAAAAGGTACAATGTATTTGATATGTAATATCATCTAGTTCTAAAGTAAATCACTTGTAATTTTGTTTTTGGCAACCAATTTTCTAGATTATCACTGCCATTATCGAGTAGGTAATATTATTACAAATGTCTTGTGATAATTTCCATGTTCTAAAAAGACGGTGAGAATTTCCATGGAGTTTTTGTAACTTCACAGAATTTATGCTCCGTGGTATTATTCCCCATCCACTTCACTTGTACACAACAACCGAACTGTATTACGTAAAATACCACCAATATTGCAAAAATATAGAGCCAAATAACACAAGATTATGAATAATATATAAAATCCACTACATGACAGATTAAGATATCGTCCAAACTTCCCATTCAATTGTGTATATTTTTGGTATAAATTCCGGCCGTTGTTTCACGGGTAGTAGTAGTCGCTTCCAGTTGTTATTGTTTTACGTATGGATGTATTATTCTACGGGGAGTGTATTCGCCCAATGCCGTGTTTAAATTCGAGTATAAAGCTTAGTTGTTTCGTGTTTTCTCCATTTATATCTGTGTCAAATATAAAATACAGTTTTTCTTTCACGATAATTGGATTTTGGTGGTTTGATGTCGCCTTACAATACATGAGAGTGTGTGATAGTTGTAAGGTTGTTTGTAATATTCGGCAATTCTGAGAGTTAGATTCGAGAGACAGAAGTCCCCTTTGTAGGTTTTATCCTAAGATTTTTGCATCACAATCGGTTGTAAGACCAGTTAGCTAACGAAATGTTTGTAAGCATAATTTAAAGAATTTGTCAATTCTTTAAATTTGATTGTTTACAGTGTATTTAAGTACGAAGCAATTATTATATATCACATCTGTCTGGCGTTTCAGGATAATACACTTATTGAAATGAAAACTTTGTTAGGCGAATTGAGCGGTATTTTTGGGAGGGGATAAATTTATAAGGTACTTGTGTATTAAATGCACCGCGTTATTTATTTTCGCAGATCTAACCTAACCTAACCAAACCGAAACGGAAATGTTTTGTTTTAACTTAAAAATCATCAAGTTGGTAATATACAAATTACCAATGATTATTCGGAAATTACACATAACCTCAAATCTTTGATCAAAAATATCTTAGTAAATATGACTTGCCGCGGGGAGAGGAAATCACCCCTTTCTCCCGCTGCTCCTATCGCCTTCAATCTTTATATCAAGATGCGAATTTCAAATACAGCCCTTTAAAACACTTTTAGATTCCAAAAAACTTTATTTAAAACAAAGCATTCAATAAGATTTTGGTGTAATATGGGTTGATATAGAGTTTAAGATAGAACTTCCTCTTTTTTTCTCGACTGCTTGCTCTTTTAGTTTGGTTTGGTTAGGTTGCTCTTGAGGAGTGGGCAGCCCAACATGGGTTGTCCCTCCTCAACCGGGGGAGCGTCTACACGTGCGTGCGACACAACGGGGGGTCTATAGTGGACCTATCGTTTGCTACCCCGTCTGTCGCACGCCGTGTCCGGGGGTGGAGGGTGATGGAGGAGGTGGAGACCTTATCGGATCACCGATACATCAGATTCGAGGTCTCTACCTCCCACAATGAGCCGGTAACCCGCCCCCGGAGGGGCGCTACGTTCCCCCGGTGGGCGATGAGCCGCCTCGACCGGGAGCTAGCGGTAGAGGCGGCCATCGTCCAGGCCTGGTCCATGTCCCCCCCGGACAGTGATATCGATGCGTCTGCAGCCCGCCTCCGTGAAGCTCTCACGGAGGTTTGTGACGCGTCGATGCCGCGGAGCGTACACCGTCCAAAGAGGAGGGCGGTGTACTGGTGGTAGCACGAAATCGCGGAACTTCGTGCGGCCTGCTCCGCGGCCCGGCGGCTGTACGGGCGCAGCCGTCGGAGACGGACCAACAGGGACTCCGAGGAGGAGGCCCGGCTGTATGGCGACTACAGGACCTGCAGGAAGACGCTGCAGGTCGCCATCAGCCGGGCGAAAGAGCAGGCATGGGAGGAGATGCTCCGGGAGCTGGAGAGGGATCCGTGGGGGCGCCCGTACAAGCTGGCCCGGAAGAAATTCCGGGGCCAGGCACCCCCGGCAACGGAGACTCTCCAGCCGGAGGTGGTTGAGAGGGTCGTGGGAGCGTTGTTCCCCGGCCCTCCGGAATTAGCCCCTCCTCCCATGCCTCCTGCTCAGGTGGCAGAGGAGGCACCGGTCATCCCTCCCCCGGTCACGGAGGAGGAGATGGGGAGGGCGATTGAGCGCCTCCGCGCCACCGGGCGCAAAGCACCCGGCCCCGACGGGGTCCCGGGCCGGGTGCTAGCCATAGCGTTGGACCATCTGGGAGGGTGGCTTCGGGAGCTGTTTGACCGCTGTCTTGCGGTCGGACAGTTCCCGAAGCCCTGGAAGACGGGACGGCTTTGCCTCATAAGAAAGGAAGGCCGCCCCCCGGACTGCGCGTCCGCGTACCGGCCCCTAGTTTTGCTGGACGACACCGGGAAGGTGCTGGAGAGGATCGTTGCCTCCCGGGTCGTCCGGCATCTTGAGGAAGTGGGGCCGAACTTGTCGGACGCGCAGTTCGGCTTCCGGTCAGGGCGTTCCACGTTGGACGCTCTGACCCTCCTTAAACAGGTCTCCACGGAGGCGACCTCTCAAGGCGATAGAATATTGGCGGTGTCCTTGGACATCGCCAACGCCTTCAACAGTCTGCCGCATGGTGTTATACGGGAGGCGCTCCGCTTTTTCGGAGTGCCCCCGTACCTGCGGCGGCTGTTGGAGGCGTACCTGGACGGGAGAGAGGTCGCTTTCGTGGACGCCAGAGGGCAGATGGTCCGGCGCCATACGGCTTGCGGGGTTCCACAGGGGTCGGTCTTGGGCCCGCTCCTGTGGAACATGGGCTACGACTGGGTGCTCCGCGGCGCGCTCCCTTCTGGAGCGCGCCTCATTTGCTACGCGGATGACACCCTAGTCGTAGCCCAGGGGGGGGAATTAAGTGAGTTGATGCGCCTGACCACGGAAGCCGTTACGCTCGTGGTCGGGCGCATCAGGAGACTGGGCCTTGAGGTGGATCTCGAGAAGACTGAGGCCCTAATGTTCCATGGGCCTCGGCGAGGGCCACCTCCAGGGGCCCACATTTATGTGGAGGGCGTTCGTGTCAGGGTGGGGACCCAGATGAAGTATCTGGGCCTCACCCTGGACGGACGATGGCGCTTCGAGCCCCACTTTAAGGGGCTCGGACCGCGCATAGTCAAGGCGGCAGCGGCACTCGGACGACTCCTCCCCAACACGGGGGGGCCGGGTGCCGCCTGCCGCCGCCTTTACATGGGGGTCGTTCGGTCCATGGCTGCCTACGGGGCACCGTTGTGGGTCGACGCCCTCAACGCCACCAATATCCGTGCGCTGCGAGCTGCGCAGCGTACCGTGGCGTTGAGGGTGATACGAGGGTACCGAACGGTGTCCTCGGCGGCGGCCATGGTGCTGGCTGGCTCCCTTCCCTGGGAGCTAGAGGCGGAGGTGCTTGCCGCCGTATATACTTATACGGCGGCTAAGAAACGGATGAGGGAGCCTCTGGCTCCCAGGGAAATAGAGGAAATGAGAAGGAAAGAAAGAGAAGCGAGGATGGAGAGTTGGAGGCAGGACCTGGCGGACGCGCGTTACGGTCGATACACGATCGACGCCGTCCGTCTGGTCCTGCCGGAATGGAATCAGAGGAAGTGGGGCTCCCTGACGTTCCGTCTGGTGCAGGTGCTGACCGGGCACGGGTGCTTCGGTTGGTACCTGCATCGGATGGCACGCAGGGAGCCAACCGCCGTATGCCATCAGTGCGGCGTTGACCCGGACACCGCGCAGCACACTTTGTCTGAGTGTGCTGCGTGGGAGGAGCAGCGTCGCACTCTGGCTGCGGCGGTAGGGCGGGACCTCTCACTGCCGAGCGTGGTTGCGGCCATGCTCGGCAGTGAGGATGTATGGAACGCAATGGCCTCCTTCTGCGAGGAAGTCGTCTCGCAGAAGGAGGCGACGGAGAGGGTCCGTGAGGAAGACCCTCAAAGTGGCCGTCTCCGCCAACGGAGGACAGGCAGAAGGAGGCGGCAGTTTGACCGCCTCCTCCCACCGTAACCGGATCTAGGGAAGATGGGTCGGGGGGCCCATCTTCCCATTGCACAGATCCGGCGGACGGAGGAGACGGCCGGTGTGTACCCGGCTGTCTCCTAACAGGACGGGGCCCGGCGGCGACGCTTTCGCTGCTGGGCCAACCGCTGGGGTGGCACGATGAAGTCTATAGAGATCTCGTGCCGCCCCAACTATAGCGGCAGACGTACACCGTGGGGTTTTAGTCCGTGCGAGTCGGACATAACCCACCCTCTCCCCCGAGAGGGTGGTGTATCCATAAGGGATTTCCCCACGCTAAAAAAAAAAAAAAAAAGGTTAGACTTGCGAAAAAAATAACGCAAGCGCGGTGCATTCTATACACAAGTATCACTTATAATTTCGCGTCATGACATACGTAAGCATGGCCGGCCGTATTGCGCTTGCGTGGCTCGCGTCAGATTAGCGACGCGTGGTATTGGGGACTGTGTACATGTAATATTGATTGCAGCTCATCGTACGGTTGATTGAATAATGCAGTTTATAAAAAATGTATATAATTATTGCTCCCAATGTCAATAGATACGGAAACCACACTAATGTTAATAATTTCATTAAACAAATTCTGAAATTTGGATAACATCATTCACACTATATGAAAATTCAAAAGAGAACACATTTATTTCATTGTTTCGTATTTTCACTTGTGTTGGCAGCCCTTATAGCTGCCTCGACTTTTTTTTTAATAATATTTGTTTTCACAATATCGTAAATACTTTGTTCAATCTTGCCCTAAAAAGCACGGAGAGTTGATCTACATAGGGACCTAGAGATGCCTTCTATCTGGGCGTACGTAAAATCACTTACGATTAGTTATTTTGAAAAAGCCGCGAATCATCCCAGTCCGTTAGTGGTATCCGCCGCAAAATACAAACCCGTACCAAACGCTGCGCGTTGTAAAAGACGACCGCGACATATTTTTACCGACGCTCCCGATGAAATAACGGCAGTGAACGATCAGTACCAGCCTGTCTCTCCAAACAGAGCGTGCTCACGCCCACGCCCGCGTAACCACAGATCACGCCGCCGTGGTCTAGGGATAAATTTCGCTCCCGCACACCAGACTAGGCCCCCCTCGGCAGCTGCTCAAGCCTAGGTCCGTTCCCTCGGCGTGGAGCCCTTGAGTACGCTGCTCGCGCGATACAGTGACACAAAATCTTACATCACTGCGACAACATTACACATATCACCTCCACACACGTGCACGCATACACGCTTACACATGCAAGTGGAAGGGTATTATCTTTTTTCCCTTATCAAACTGAAATAGTTTAGAAAATTACCCGATACGAAATATATATAAGAGTTGTTGAGGTATGTATGCTTGGTACACATATATGTTTCAACAACTCATATATGTATGAATAGTTAGCTTAGCTTAGGTTAGCTCACATAGGTCGCGAACTGCATGTATCAGGCAACAGCCAAAGCCGAGGTGTGCCGCGCACCCTTGAGCTAGTTGTCAAAATAAAATTTAAGCGCTCGCCTTAGTAGTCCGGTGAAGCTGTTAAGACCTTGCTTGGTCAATAGCGTATTCAGTTCGAAGGAAAAAAAAAAAAAAAAAACCTAAAAAGCACCTCGTTTGGAAAATCTCCCTGTACAGAGGAAAGTCGACAAGAAATTCAATCAGGTTTTTCTTATTGTATGTATATTCTTTCGCGTGTGTACAAAAAGGAGTTAATTACCAAATATCACTAACATCCACATAATAATTCTCCTTGCAATAACACTTTCGTACGTGGTAGAGCCACGCTGAAGCTATTACTGGTTTCAGCATGGGTCGGCTCGCCCGGGTTACTACCACCCGACCCACAGAAACACCAATGTGAAGTAACAGTGCTTCCATTGTTGCGTTTCGTTCGGTCAGTGAAAGAGCTGGATACTCAACTCCCCTCCCCCTCCCCCTACCCTCTTCCCCACTCCCCCTTTTCCCAAATACAGGCTGGCAACGCACTTGCTACTCCACTGGACTCCACTGACTATGGACGGTAGTAATAACTTATGATTGAGATTTAGTTTTAATTTACTCTCTATTGACTCTATATTAATTAAAATAAATCCATCGAATTTTTAAATTCAAAAGGACAATTAGAACACATTTTATATCCCTGACTATTTAAACAACATTCAGTAAATTATATTTCAATATACTTGATTATATTTGTCATCTTGTTTTCTTTTCCATGGGTTAATTTTAATATTTGTAAATGACTATACTATCACTTTTTCATTTATTCTTGTTCTAATTTTTTCTTTTTTTATCAATGCCTGTTACATAATTTAATTATTTCATTATTATTAATAGCGTAAGTTATATCGATGTGATAAAGCGTTGTTGGTTTTCAGTCCAGTTTACTCCTTCATACATATTATTCTAATTATATTAATCACTGGACTGTTGGCTGTCGCATTATTGTAAATAAATAAATAAAATAATTATAAAATCGTATATTTACGGTTCATTTAATAGAAATAAATATAAAGATAACGATATAATGGATCAGTTAATGTAGTTTTAAAATTTTTTTCGCCGAATTCGAGACTATTGAAGCACAAATTAAAGTAAGTAGAATTAAGCTCGGTTGCCGTCCGCCTTGTTAGTTTCTCACGGTGTTTATTCATGTTGTTTGCTTGAAGGTACCGCCCACTCGTTACGCGGCGCTTGGTTCAACCTACCTATACAATTCTCAAGGATAATGCTTTTACTGGATACGAAATTTTATATCTACTAGTGAATATTCGCATGCGCTGCTATAATTAAAAGTATCGGGTTTTTTTGAAGTGAACTTCTTATGGCACGGTACAGAAAACTTTGTTACGAAATACACGTACTTTATAATTATGCGTAAGTATATATAAGTGTCTGTCTGGGTCTAGTTGTATAAAACATGAGTAAATATATAGTGTGTTTATACTATGGTACTTCGTATAGTATACAGATATATAATCTGTACAGAGTATATAAGCCAAAGAAGTTTCACTTACTCCGCGTGTACACACTGATACACGAGCTGTTTTTTTAACTGGTAAAAACAGTAGGATTTCCGAGGGATTGATTTAGTTTACAGTAACGTGAACGTAGTTGCGAGCAAAAGCGGGTAACATACATTTTTAATATAATAAATGACAGACAAAGTCGCAGATATCACGTAGTTATCAAATAAAATAGTATCACAAACGACAAATGTTGGCTAGATTCTAGATCCGTAAACAAGCTTTTCGATGCTGTCCTGAAATACAATTATATGTAAACTACCGTGCCCGGCAGACGTTGTCCCGCCCTGATTAAAAATAAATCCTTGACAAATTATATACCAAAACGTTCCTCAAGAATCATTTTATCCACTGGTGAAAACCGCATGAAAATCCGTTTAGTAGTTTTTGAGTTTATCGCGAAAAGACAGACAGACAGATGCGGTAGGGGACTTTATTTTATACTACGTAATAATTCCTTTCACTTAATTATATTATAGTTTTTTGAACTGTTGAGAGAACATTTTAGACGAAAATTATCATAAAAGTAAGCAAAGGGAATTCGAAAGAAATTTGCATCATATCACTCTAATATGCGGTGCATGCCAAGTGAAAAAAATCTAGAGTATTTATATCTAATCTTCAGAAAAATTAGGTCAATCAAAGTGTGAATAGAAACAAAATGGAAACACTCTGTTTTAATTTCAATTAAATTAGTTCATTCTATAAGATACATCACAATATTATATGTTTTAAAGAACTTTAGTATCATTTCGATTTGTGTTAAAGATGAATTAGTTTTTATTGATTAATTCTATTTTGAAGCGATGATGGCTTAGTTGACAGTGTGTTCGGACACCGCGTCGATGTACGTAGTTTTGAATCCTTGCAACTGAGTTGGAACTCTCGGTGAAGGAAAAAATCGTGATCAGACCATAGCACGGTGGTTGGGCTTTAAATCTGTCTGGATAGCTACTTCCTTTAAGTCGAAAATATATCGCCAAGCACCTGTTGGTGTGTTCCGGCAGCTGCACTCGATAAACAGTTCCCCTGTAGGTTTGGTCATTTAACACCAGGTGAGACTGTGCTCAAACAATACAACCTGTAAAGTATTTTATAAAAGCAGCAATATTTCTGCTTCTGTTTACCATTTTTAAGTGCATTGTTTGTAAGCAGGCTTACGTACTCTTTTCTGTCTACATCAGAATTTGCGTGCAAAATTAATTTAAGCAATGTTTCCGATCCATCGTACTGCAATCTAAGTTCATTAAATTATTCACTGGAACCGCCTATATACAGAAAGGCATTGATTATTGGATGTCCGTAGCTAGACAATTGACTGCAATTTGCTTTCAATATTACATGTCAACTTTTAACTTCTCACGACCGCCCTTCACTTGATAATATGTTCACAGTGATGATACGTTCAAAGCTGAAGATTTAGCGACAGTTATTATGATGCTGGAGTTTAACTTAACAGTATTATCTAGTTATATACCATATCAAGCAGCATGTTTTAATGACTAAAGGCTATTACAATGTCGATCAGTATGTGAACGATAGTGATGTCTGGAGATGACACCCCTCTCTGTGCATCGGCTAAAAACAATTGTGAATTGGGTGGTTCAAATGTCATAAATATGTTTAAATTACTATGAAGAGAAAAAAATGATATTTTGTTCTAAGTTCGCCGCCCGCTAGCTACCATCCTCAAGATAAAAATCTGTCATCAAGCAACTGTTGGTGTGTTCCGGCACACGCACTTGCGAGCCAGTCTCCTCTAAAGTATTAAAAGAAAAACTCAGAAGATTCACCGAATTTAAAAATTCAGTATTTTATTTTATTATATTTTATTTTAATCTACATAACAACGAGCGAAGCTTATCACTACACATTATAAAATAAAGCCCTCTGCCACGTCTGTCTGTCTGTTCGTGATAAACTTAAAACTACTGAACGGATTTTCATTCTGAGTAGATGTTGCAGCCGCGTAAATAGTTAATTAGAAAATATTGTGTGAGCGATTGCGGGAGCGCTTTGTTTTTTTGATCGCTCCCGGCGCTCGTGACGCCGCCCGCAGTTCGGTCAAAAACATCGTATGTGAAGCGCGTGTGCCTTGAAGGATTGTGGGTTTCTCGTCTCGTACTAAGCTATTTGTGCTTACCTGTTCATTTGCTATCGTGGTACATTAAAGTGTGTGTGAAACAATCGTGGGTTCCTCGCGTTACGCTAATTACATTGTGATCACCATATACAATCATCATAGCACCATCGCAACTCGTCGGCGCCGACCACCGGCATCGAACCGCGCACAGTACCGGTGAGTGATCACAACATTTTGCTACTTGACCTCGCTGACTTCGCTTCTTAATCGCATCACAGGTGGTTCTCGATCGCATGAATCAACAGTAGATATAGTGATTCTTGAGGAAGGTTTAGGTATATAATTTGTCAAGGTTTTTTATTTTTATCATCAGGGCGGGACAACTTCCGCTGTACCCGCTAGTATAAAATAATAAGATAAACCCGATTCAGAAAATTATCCAGTCATCGAGAAGAGCCTGTAAGAAACTCGATCTCGTTTATCATTCATGATACATATTTTTACAAATATAGATAGTTACATTCGTTTTTGGTGGATGGATAGAGAAGGCGTTATTTCTAGACGATATCATCGTTCACATATTGATCTACCCTATAAACCCTACCCTATATATAAAAAAACCCTTTAGACATTAAAACCCGCTTGAGTACCATACCTGTACTCACTATCCGGCAAATCGGTAATGTGTTTTGTGACTTTGTGATAAAACCTAACACTGTTACCTAAACAACTGTAATTGGTCTTACTGAGCCTGCAACATGAAATGACCAATTCGTTAGTGTTTCTGTTATTTAAATTATGTTGGTCTTTTACTAAATCCAGGTTATATAAGGTTTTGCGGGCATACATGAGATTATCAAAGATATATTGAGAGGGCACAGTTAAGACACCGAATTCCTGAAATTTAGCCTTTAATAATTCGCGAGGCTCCATATTATAAGTTGTTTGAATTGCCCGATTTTGTAGCTAGAATTATGGTGTCCACAAAAGCTGCTGTTTCACACAACAGATTGCTATTTAAATCTCTTTTGAATGAATGATGATATAGATCTATGATGATAGTGATATTTCTGGCGTTCATAATCACTTTCTCAATGCCTAAATTTAATAAATTGTTCAAGATTTGATTAGATGACGGACAAAATCGCGCGCGTTTATTAATTATAGAAGATAATGAAATCATTTAACTTATTTATATACGAATTTAACGATTTAGATAACTGTATAGTGATAGAATTAGAAATATTTATAAAATTAGAAAAAAAATAGAAGTGTAGGAGCTTCGGGCTCACTAGGTACTATAAGAGTCTAGACTGACACCGACAGCGCAATAATACTACTCTGAGTGCGTAAAAGAGACTGTTTTTTTTATAACTCCATACTAATATGGTATTTATAGAGACACGAAATCGTTCATTTGTTTGAATGACATATTCTATAATTCTATTTGCAATATATTCAAACGTTTCAGCCAGTCTGTCAAAGAGGATGACATACTCGCTAGCTACAGATGTATAATTTACAATTCTGTGCAATTATTATTCATTTGTATATTAATACGTGAAGCGAAAACTTTGTACACCTTTTTAAGCGAATTGCGAAAACGGATGAACGTGGTATTTGAGGAGAAGTGCATAAAGCTATTTTTTTTAATATTATAGGGGGCAAACGAACGGGCGACTCACCTGATGGTAAGTGATCACCGCCGTTCATAGACACTAGCAACACCGGGGAAGTCGCCAGTGCGTTGCCAGCCTGTGTTTGGGGGAGAGGGATTGGGAAAATGAGGAGGAGGGGAAGGGGGGCAGGTGGTCCTCCGGCGCTCGCACTAACCGAACGAAACGCAACAATGCAAGCACTGTTACTTCACGTCGGTTTCCTATGAGAGGGTGGTACTACCCCGGTACTACTAAAGTATCCTAGATGTAACCTTGTAACATTAGTTCTCACTGTGTCAAGTTTAGTCAAAATTGGTTCAGTATTTTCAAAGTGATACGTGTTCACAGGAAAAGACAGACAGAGAAAAATTGTAAAAGGATTATTTTTTACTTCTATATCGATAACAAAGTCTACCCCGATCAAAATTTTCTAAAAATATTAAATGTACAGATTTGGCTTTGTAACAGTTTTATTATAGTATAGATTATATAATATCATGTAAATTAATAATTAATTGAACTGAAATAATAATTATTTTCTTTGATCTTATTGAATGTCTAGGCGATCATTAGTAGAACGTATTTCTATCGCTTGTAGATAGATACCTTTCACAATAATTATATAACGAATACGTAAAAGGCAAATGTTTGTACAGCTTTACATTCGCTACATACAAGCCTTCGATAGCTCAGTTGGTAGAGCGGTGGACTGTAGAGTAAGCATGGTACGAGTTGGAATCCATAGGTCGCTGGTTCAAATCCGGCTCGAAGGATATTTTTACTGCTTCCATACTAACATCTGATACATTTACTTTATGTGTGCGAAGTTACACGACAAGCTAACTTGGAACTTTAACTATGATTTACTTATACCTAAATTTATAAAGTAAAAAAAAACTATATATTGTCACAATGTAGTTCAATTTGGTAGTTTAATATGGTTAAATTATTGAAAGTAACTTTGTTGAAAGTGTAACTTTGAAGTTAAAACTTAAAAATCGAAAAATAAAAATTGTAAATTTTTAACTAATTACACTCATCAAAAAAGTCTAAGCAAAATGTACTAATTTAAATTGTAGGATGGTTCTTCACATTATAACGTTGTATTTTATTTTGAAAATAATATCTTTAGGGTTCTATGATGTAAAAATAACAGCTGTTGTCTTTATAAGTTCTTTTAATAACAGAAATGAACAATATTAGAATATACTGTAGAAACTAAGATACATAAGAAACTAAACTTTTTTCTTACAAAATGAAATTTCTAAAGAAAATGTATTTATTGTGAAAGAATAGTGGTTCTTCACATTATCGTTGTATTTTATTTTGAAAATAATATTTTAGGGTTTATGATGTAAAAATAAAGCTGTTGTTTTTAGTTTTTTAATAAAGAAATGAACAATATTAGAATATACTGTAGAAACTAAGATACATAAGAAACTAAACTTTTTTTTAAAAATGAAATTTTAAAGAAAATGTATTTATTGTGAAAGAATAGTGGTTTTCACATTATACGTTGTATTTTATTTTGAAAATAATATTTTAGGGTTTATGATGTAAAAATACAGCTGTTGTCTTTATAGTTCTTTTAATAAAGAAATGAAAATATTAGAATATACTGTAGAAACTAAGATACATAAGAAACTAAACTTTTTTTTAAAAATGAAATTTCTAAAGAAAATGTATTTATTGTGAAAGAATAGTGGTTTTACATTTCGTTGTTTTTATTTTGAAAATAATATTTTAGGGTTTATGATGTAAAAATAGCTGTTGTTTTAGTTTTTTAATAAAGAAATGAACAATATTAGAATATACTGTAGAAACTAAGATACATAAGAACTACTTTTTACAAAATGAAATTTCTAAAGAAAATGTATTTATTGTGAAAGAATAGTGGTTTTCACATTTCGTTGTTTTTATTTTGAAAATAATTTTTAGGGTTTATGATGTAAAAATACAGCTGTTGTCTTTATAGTTTTTTAATAAAGAAATGAACAATATTAGAATATACTGTAGAAACTAAGATACATAGCTACTTTTTAAAATGAAATTTTAAAGAAAATGTTTTATTGTGAAAGAATAGTGGTTTTCACATTTAACGTTGTTTTTTTTTGAAAATAATATTTTGGGTTTAGATTAAAAATAGCTGTGTTTAGTTTTTTAATAAAGAAATGAACAATATTAGAATATACTGTAGAAACTAAGATACATAAGAACTACTTTTTTAAAAATGAATTAAAGAAAATGTTTTTTGTGAAAGAATAGAAAATTTAATAAAAGTGGGCTCCTCTGCTTTAGAACTTGTGGAACGATTTTATTGAATTAATGAGCTGTTTTGTTTTCCGGTTCGCTCCAATGGAATTGTAGAAATCGTTAGCTGTTGGGTTGTTGTCGCTCCGTCCAAGTCCTTCAAAACACGTCTTGGAGCATGTCCCATGCGTGCTCGATGGGGTTGAGATTGGCGATTGTGCAGGCCAGGGCAATACCCGGATGTTCTCCGTTGCAAAGTTTCACTGGTTCGCCGAGCTGTTGTGAAGCGCATTGTCATGCATTAACCTAAAATCGGAGCAAAAGTTTGTGAAATGAGTAGACATAAGGTCTGAGAATTCTAATGTAATTTTCAGCATTCATGTTTCCATTTACAAAAACGAGCTCAGTTCGCCTGTTCTTCATAATCCCGCCCATAACATAACTGTTGAGCCGCTGTATGGATGAACTTCCTGAACGCACCTGAGCCTTTCAGTTTTCCGGGCCGACGATACACTCGCACCCTTCTTGTTCAGGCTTAAACCCGAATCGCGACTCATCGGAAAACATAATTTTTCCCATTGTTCCTGGGTCCATGTTTGCGTTCTCTACACCATTTATATCGACGAGCGCGATTCCCGTGACGTATCGGTGGGCACCTGATTGGGCGTCGAGCTCGTAGGCCGTACTCATGCAGTCGATTTCGCACAGTTTGAGGACTTACATCAACACCACTTGAAATTTGTAGCCTCAAACTTATCTCTCGAGCGGTTAACATCGGCTGGCGTCTTGCAGTCAGTTGTATGTACCGGTCTTGCCGAGTGGTTGTACTCCTTTTACAGCCTGGATGCTGTTCAGCGGGTTCTCCTGTATTATTGTAGCGCTGCCAAAGGCGACAAATAACACTTCTATGAATGCCAAAATGTCGAGATACCTGAGATTGATTACTTCCCGCTTGCAACATCCCTACAGCTCTTTGCATTTCATCTGCCATCAAATGACGTCGCTTCATGACGTAAAGAATATCTAACAATTCAATTTTGTCGCTAACTTTATTTAAATGGTTGGTAAAATTATAAAATAAGATAAACGTAGAATTAAAACGATTAAATTAAAAAAATTCGCAGTCATTTGAATTTTAAGAAAAAAAAAACATAATCAAATTTTTTTTTACAACCAGCCAGTATGTCATCAATAACAAAAAAGTTTACTTACCTACGCAATTTGTTTGAGTAAATACTTAGAAATTAATTAATATAAATGGTAAAATTTGTAATATCACGCATGTTGCTTAGCCGTTTTTGATGTGTGTATTTTTGTAATTCCATAGAAGGAAATCTCTGGATTAAAAAGGAATGTATTATAACTATAAAAAATGAATTAAATTAGTGTAAAGTATATACTAAATATAATTTATAATAAATAATACTTGGCTGTAAGCCTCCTTTTCTGTAATGCTCTGCAACGTTCAAATGTTGACCAAAAATACGAGTATATCAATATTTTAAAATATATCTACACAAATAGTGCAAGCAAGGTAAAACTAGAATCTAAAGGAGAAGAAATGCTCATAGAAAGAGGAGTCAGGCAGGGAGACCCTGTCTCCGAAACTTTTCATAGCAATGCTCGAAAACATATTTAGCAAATTAGACTGGTCAAACAAAGGAGTGCAAGTAAATGGATGCTACCTAAATCATCTAAAATTCGCTGATGATATAGTTATATTAGCCGAAACCTCTAGGGACTTGGAGGAAATGATGATGTCACTTGATCAAGAAAGCTCAGAAATTGGATTAGAAATGAACGTGAATAAAACAAAGATAACGACTAACAATCATAAGAGACCTATTGTTATAAAAGGAAACAACATAGAATATGTCAGCGATTACATATGTTTGGGTAAACAGTTGTCACTCAACAAATCCAGTAATGAAGATGAAGTAGCAAGCAGAATAAATATAACTTGGAAGAAATTCTGGTCACTGAAAGAGATTCTTAAAGGGAACTACGGTTTGCACTTAAAAAAGATTGTTTTTGATACATGTATTTTTCCCTGTTTACTATACGGCTGCCAAACTTGGGTTTTTACCAATAAAATAAAACAAAAAATCAAATGTACCCAAACAGCGATGGAAAGAAGCATGTTAAAAATTAGGAGAATACATAAAGTGAAGAGTAATGTAATCAGACAAAAAACGAAATTAACAGATGCTCTCATGCATGCACTTACATTAATATGGAAGTGGGCTGGACATATCGCACGTTACTCCGACAAGAGATGGACAATAGAAACTTTAAAATGTAAAGGTCCACAAGGCAAGAGGTAAGTTGGTAAACCAATGAGACGGTGGGCTGATGATATTACACAGGCGATAGGAAATGATTGGATTAATTTAGCCAAGGACAAGGATCTTTGGAAGAAGATGGAGGAGGCCTTTACCCAAACAGAGGTCCATATTTCAACCAAAACAAACTAAACATACTTATAATATTTTATTTCTTAAGCATTTTCTAACTTAAAAAAAAAACTGTAACTTTGAAATATGGAATAAATGGCTTTATTATTATTAAGCCTCCTTTTAAAATATAAATCTTTCTCTGTACAAATCAAAAATACTTTATTCAGCGTAGGCCCTAATAAACGTATAGTCCGACAAATCGGTAATATTTTTTAGGACCTTGTTGTAAAACCTAACACTTTACCCAAGAAGCTCTTACTGGTTTTACTAAGTATGAAACATGGGAAACAGTTTGTTACAGTTTCTAGTATTTAAATCATGGCGGTCTTTTACAAAATGTACTTTTCCAAGGTTTTTACGGACATAGATTAAATTATCAGAATATATTGGGAGGGTAGAGTTATGATACTTGATTCCTAAAACTAACTTATATAAACTTATTAACTTGGTATTCAACTAATTTCAAATAAATTCTTATTAAATAAATAAATAAATAAATAAATAAATAAATAAATAAAATTTTTTTTTCAAAATTTGCAAGCATTTTGTACGTTATACCAAAAGAACAAAGGGTACATTTATGTAGTTCAAGTGTACATTAACGCGAGCAACCTCAGTCATTACGCTGTGCGATAGAGAGAACGCTCTACAAAACTGATGCAAGTCGATTTTAGCCCAACATCTCATTCATCTCCCCAACGTGCCAAATCAAATGTCGGGTACTGCATATATTTTTTATTTATCTAACTCTAGGTGCGGGGCCCGTAGCATTTGCTATTTTCAGTAAGTCTTATTTGATCTTGAGTCGTTAAAAGTTAACTTCATTAGCACCGTGCTAACATACGGGCGTATTGCCCGTAGTCACGGCAATGTGCCTGCAGAAGTCGTCCCATTCTGCGGGTGTATTCTGATTATGCCAGTCTTTTAAAAGACTCCAATCAAGGATTCCTTATTTATATTATCTTAGGTACGGTATCCCAATTTAGCACACTGAGAGTCCTGAATTAAAAGATAAAATATATAAAAAAAACAATTGTATGGTTTTATGAAACCACGATGCAAATGAAACTTTTTTCGGATCGTTAGCATTTAACTGAAAATTTTCGGAAAAATATCGCGTTTTTAATCTTATTTCAATAATTGGAAAATGGGAATGAAAATGGGAAATCAATAGTAGACGAGATATTCAACTATACATTTTAATTTTAATCTGCATATTAGAGTAGAGAATACATAATAAATGCAATCAGTCAGATGATACACATATCGGCGTTGGCTGCTCTGCTGAGCGCATTTCACTTTAGCCCTGCTAAGCGGTCACGCGCCGTCTGTAATACGACATGCGATAGATGAAAGAAAAAAATTGAGTCGATGGAAAAAAACGTTTCACTTTAAAAACCTATTTATACTTATAATAAGGATGTAAATTTTTCATGTCTATCCTTTTCAGATAATTGTTAAAGAAATTTGCTAGTGACTAAAAATAAGTAATTAAATATATTTAAACCATTTTCAGAAATGTCTGTCTCTTTGTCTATGCACGCATCAATTTTAAAGTACTACGTATATGGTAAAACGTCATATATCATAGAGCATACCGTCGAGTAACATTTAGTCTTTGTTTCATTAAAATCTGTTCAGTCTATCAAAAGTTATTGTTATTAGAATAGTAGCCCAACTTAAGTACGAGATAAGTGAATACATCTCATCCAAAAATCAGGGTATTTTATAATATATCTTATAATATATAAATAAACTAATATAGGTTTGTCATTGCGCTCATCATGCAAAAACCAATCGACTGATTTTGTGCGATTTTTTATCTGCTTTACTTTACGTTTAACGCGTAACGCGTGACCATAATCCTCTCTAATGTAACAAAAAAAGTTTCACCTAAAAACAAAGTTCATGTAACTCAGATATCTTAAAGTTAAACAGGCGGATGGACATACGGAGGCACGTTTTCTTTTTTTATAATGCGTACTTTAGGTCGATAAAAAAACAACCATTAAAATGTAATAAATTATGTGCTCTAACATATACTAAGGCTTTAGAGTAAGTAGCTCGAGTGTCGTACAAGACAAGTGTGCGCGATAAATCACGCTGTCATTTGCCGTTGCTAACTCCAAACGATTGGCAACTCGTTGCATTAGAAGCGAGAGTTTAAAAAAAATAAACTCGACAGGAGACATATTTAATCTATGCCGGATTTTTTGGCGGGAGCTTGGTCTGTCATGTAGTGGGTTTTTATACTTTATTAGATGCGCCGGCGACTTCGTCCGCGTGAAACTTTATGTAAAAAAACAGTGATTAATAAAGTCATCTGAATGTGTTAAGTTCATTTACTTATCTACCTCGTATTTAAGCCGCGTCGTCATTAAAATTACAATAACTTTTGATTGACCAAACCGATTTTAATGAAACAAAGAGTAAATGTTACTCGAAAATGATCTTTCAAATCCGATGGGTAGACCCAGAGATATGCGTATTGAAATAAATAATTGAGCTTTGTAACATTAGCATAGGTTACTATGCGAGGGAAGTCGCACGCTGACGTAAGTATAACATAAATATGATAACCGCAGAATATTTTCGAGCAGTAATTGTGTAGGCGAGATGAAAGCGGCGCCCGGGGCTAGGTGTCGCCTGCCACGCGCACCGCACTCCATAACGATTAGGGATGTGACACGTACACATATCGATATACGATTATTTTTAATACCTCATAAGCTTTTATTTATTAGCAGCCAGTGACCGATACAATTTTTTCTTTATTTCTGCAGACTCTTGGTTCGCACCTTTTTTCTGTTTTCGTTTATTTCAATAATAATGTTAAAAATCTTTTTAATGTGAGCAACCATTGTTATTATTCTAATTAACTACTAGTGGACCCGGTGATCGTTGTCCTGTCTTAACAATAAAAAAAAATCCTAAAGTCAACTACAGCGCCATCTATTGTGTTCAATTGTAAGTCATAGCCATTCCTGAATCCACCGGAATACACACAAAACATTTAATCAAAATCCATCCAGCTGTTTAGGAGGAGTTCAGTCACTTACATATGTAAAGATTGTACATAAGATTTTAATTGTGATTATTGTCTTTATGGCGGCTTCATTCTCATCTTTTATAAAAATGTAATAAAAAAAAAACAATTCATTAATAAATTATGTACAACAAGTTATAGGCGGTTTAGTTTTTTTTAAAAGTTGTCACAGAATATGTGTAGCGTTATATAGTTTCAATTAAAAATATACACAGGAAAATATTACTTAGAGAAATTGTTAAGGTACAAAAAAATGAGGTACATGTGATATAAAATTTAAAATTGATGTCTCTCAATAACAATATAGCCTTTTTCTTGAAAATGGCTATGAAGTCACCAGAGATGTCCATATCAAATCCTAATTTGTTGTAGAGACCGCTCAGCCTGTTATAGTTTTAGTTGCATTACTGATCTGACATTAAAAGATGAACATGGTCTAAGATAGTAACATACTAAATTTAAACAAGATGTGCTCATAAATGCTGATGTCGTAATATACCTACAATGCTTCGTGACAAAATTTCTGTGATTTCCACTTGTGTGTTGTAGCTAGCCAGATCGGCTTTAGAATTCTTGTGGGCTTCTGGCATATCAAAATCTTACCAAAATGGTTTCGAACAGAGGCAACCCATCTTTATCCCACATATCATTAGAAACAGCCGCAGGAAAATGGGGTTTTATGGTAAAATTAGACAAACGAACAAGTGGGTCACCTGATGTTAAGCGGCAACCCACCTCTTTATCCCACAACATCAGTTGTTTAGCAAGTGCGTTGCCAGTCTGTGTATAGGGGAGGGGTAGGGAAAGGAGAAAGGGGGGGGGAAAGGGGGGGAGGGGGGGGGCCCCCGGCCCCCCCCGAGGGCGGGAAAAACGGCAAAAAAAGAACCATTATTCCTCCCGGGGTTTTTGGGGGGGGGGGGGGCCCCGGGGGGGACATCACCGCTTAAGTAGAAAATTGGCGGTATTTACTTGTAATTTTTTTCGGATACGGAGCGAAACAAGTGTAATCGATTATGGTTATCAATCTACAACATATTTTAATTAATTTTATATTTACAGTTACATGTCAACAACGTTAACAGCCATCATTTCCAACGAAGCAACGCGGTTTTAATTCTTTTTATTTTTTTAGTCACTAATATTTCGCTCTCTTTTTATTACTAGTTTCAGATATAACCTTTTCAGTTACATACCCACAGTGTCAAACGTCAACCAAGGAACGTGTTTTCCATTCTTTTTATTGTTTTAGTTACTAATATTTCGCTCTCTTTAGTTCTAATTTCAGGTGTAACTTTTTCAGGTACACTCGGACAAATAAAATCAAACGTTTTTTGTTGCAGTAAGAAGTGGCCAATCTATTCCAGGCGAAAGTGCAAAGAAACGTCCACTATAATATTTAATTATGTTTTATTATTCCACAAAGTAACGCCTTCTTCAATCAAAAATGTATTTTTGTTGTAATATCGATAACAACTCTAACGTCTCAAAGTCCGTGCAGTAGAGAGCGCGTGTCCGTCGCACGCCGGAGCGGCGGGTCGCGTCGGGCCGCACTTGCCACCACTAGCTTTTCGACAAAACTTTTATTTATTCTGTCACCGGCAATACACTCAGCTTTTTCTTTGATATAGACATACATATACAAAAATGACAAATTATTGAGACACTGAGTTACTTCAAAAACGACTCTATTGTGTTTGTTTATTGGGATACTTTATGGGTTGTCTTTTATTTTTTAACGACTCAATTACATTTAAAAATGAGCTAAATGCAATTTTAAATGTGTCTTTTTATTTCCAGTTTTTATACACCGAGAACGAAGTTTAAATTTTGCCTTTTATACGGTTTTTATTATATGTAGCGACTCAATTCTGTTATTACTTCTTCATCCCTATAAAACATTTATCGATATGATGGTATCTCCTGTTAAATTATATTACTGCTTAGCCACTATAGAAAAGCGCAATGGTATCTACATAATGCTCCGAAAATTTACATATCGGTCAGGAAAAACTGTTCAGCTGATTCGGAAATAAACTCGAACCAAACAAACAGACGTTTTATTTTGTTTATATCTATAGATGTGTATTCATAACGTTATACAGCGTGTTTGTAACTATAGGTGTGATTTTGGAATCGAAGTTTATAATCAGATTAGATACTAAATAAATTTTAATTAGAACAAAAGTAAATAAAGGGAAAAAAATGCATGCACATTGTCAGAGATACACAGGAAAGGACATAGGATACCATTTATCAGAGAAATAAAAAAGTCGAGGCAGTCATAAGGAACCGAATAAATGTGTTTATTTTCGAATTTACATATTAACTATAATTTGACAATATTAAAATTTAAATAAATTTAAATAACTATGAATGACAATATTTAAATTTCAGAATTTGTTTATTGATATTATTAAATTTGGTGTGGTTTTCATATCTATATAATAATTATGTACATTTTTATAAAGTCTATTAATCAATCAAACGTATGAGGAACTGCAACATAACAATATTACATGTACACAAGCCTTTACACTACGTGTCGCTAGTCTGATGCAAGCTGCGGAAGCGCAATACAACCGGTCATGCTGACGTAGCATGACATGTCGCGAAATTATATATTTATCTCCCGCCAAAAATACCCCTCAACGTGCCTAAAGAAGTTTTCCCTTCAAAAGACTTTTCCGAGGACTAGGCAAATCTATATTAAAGCATGCGAAACCGCCTACAAAAATTAGTATTTAACGTTGTACTTACGAACCTGATATTTGATATATGAAGAAATAGTTTATTTTTGAAATAACTGTTCACGGTATTGATACAACGGTATATTTTGAGCATAGATTTCCAGCAAAATAAATTTAAATCCGCGAACCGTGCACGTCGAGATAGTGATGTGTCCAAACAAATTCTAAAGCGTTCGAACAATCGATATCGATTCAATAAAGCATAAACAGGGGTCGAGGTGCGCGAGCACGAAACCTATAGACGCAGTTCAAACAGAACAGCTCTACGTTATCACTGTAGTAAGGCTTAGGCCACACTGCGAGAATTCACCGCGCGTTTTTGTGTAACATACATAATATACAAAGTCACTGAAAATTTGTACGGCAAAATATCTGTGGATATAGTTTGCGATAATCTTTGTATATGTAATTTTTCTGTCCGTATGAATGTGACTAAACTCCTCATACACACATATTTCACTTTTTCTCAAAAATCAATTAGATTAGTGATGTGAACGTTCAGGGTCTTAATATCTTATTAATACTTATAGTCAGCGTCAAACGTTTTGACCACTCTGAATATAGCTTTGAATACAGTCAAAGATTAATACAAAACAAATTCAAAATATTATTAGGTATAGGAATTTAACATTGACATTTATTAATCTTGGTCTCGATATTATACGTACAATAAATATATTACGTTTTTAATCAATTATGAATCAAGTGGATATTTGACTATAATATTACGTAATATATTTATATTTAAACCGACGTGAAGTAACAGCGCTTGCATTGTTGCGTTTGGTTCGGTCAGTGAGAGTGCCACATGTGTCAACGTGGGTGCAATACGGGGCGATGTACATACGCGGGCAAGCCTGCTCCCCTTCACCTCAGCAGCGTCCCTCTGATACCTAAATTTGTATTCTGCGTATCTGTTTCAGAGCGGTTAAAAAGTTTAACGCGGACAATATATGTACCCTAAATACCGTTTAAATATTTTTCTGGCGTTTCACTATGCTTAAGCCTCTATGGCCTTTATTCGCATTGCATTTTAAGTGCGTTTAGAACGTAAATAACAGGTGGAATTATACTTCGCAATGCAATCTAGGCACAGTGCGGTCGCGGCTTAAACGTTATCACAGACTGCGTATTTTCAACGCGCGTAAATTTTACCGTGACTGTAATCAATTGTAATAAAATGAAAACCGTAAAATATATTCACTTAACAAACTGGCATGTATGTCAACCATAACATTCTTGTGTTGGCAGTTTTTTCACTGTCAGTTACTTACTTATTGTCAATAAACTTGTCAACGAATACACCACGTTTATTATTCCCGTCGATATATTATGAAAGTATAAGAAATATCAAGAAATACGTCACAAACGATAAAAGTCGATTTTCCGAAAACAAAAGAAATCAAATATAAATTCTCAAGATAAACTTGAAATAAGAATTTAGAACATTGGAATTGTCGAACAATTTAAAGCACAATACGCATTGGTTTTATTTTCACTACGAGTGAAATGATAATTTCGGTTCAATTAGTCAGTGTGGGTTAAGCTTTAGAAACAAAACACTGTATAAATATTGCAGCTTATTACTAGATAGGGCAATATATTTTTGAATACTGTATTGGAGATATTTTTTTATTAGATACCTAGCTAGCTATGCCTGGGAGTTTGTACTCGTTTTTGTCTTATTTTTAATGTTTAAAACTATTCTGTGTACAACGTAATGATACGGGAAATCTATCGTTTGTTTGCTTCACTGACGAGCGAGAGCCATGTTGGGTTGAGTGTGAAAAAAGCAACATACGCTAAGTTCCGTATGTTGCAGCGTCTGGGAACAAATGCATAAATAGCCATCATTCTCTACTCTACATCTACAAACTGTATTAAGCTAAACTTTTATTACTTTCATTAATCTTTAGTTGTAGCGTCCTATAACTTTAGAATAAAACATTTTTTGATTCGTCATCTGATTAAAAAATATAAAACCTATACTAATGTTGATAAGTTGATTGTAGATAAGACTTGTATATTTGTAGATAAAACCTCTTTGAAAAATCGTCTAGTAGTTTTGCAGCTGAGCGTGTTCAAACCCATAGACACAATTTTTTTTCATAATATGTACATATTCTGTCATACTTCATCAATCTTTGGCAAAATAACTTCAGTATAAGTGAAAAATAGTTTTAAGGCTCCATTAAAATACACTGATTATTTTAAAGGAGCTTTCAGTTTAAGCGGTTGGTATCGGACTGCTGCCGCGCGAGAACAGAACGGTTAGCGCACTGAACATGGCCAGTTATATTTTTCATATAAAATGGGTGGTACCAAGAACGTGTGAGTGCAGTCCGGCGTACGTCCGTTGGCAGGATGGCAACACCGCGAACGCCATGTACCTCTTTTTTGATTCACTAGTGCGGAAGGCACATCGAGTTTTGCGTTTTGTAAAATAAATAACTTTGCCTACTTTCTTATTATGGATGACACAAAAACAGAAAAATTTATAGACGAAATGCAGGTCCGGCCCGCTTTATGAAACTCAAAATATGATGATTATTTGAATTATATACAGAATAAAAGACTTGAGAACGTATACGTAAAAAAATTCAAATTTTAAAAATAAAATCTCGCTAGTATACAAATAAACCATTGAATTTTCTAAACGATAGCGAAAGCGTAAGCGTAGCTTAATGAATGTAGATTGATGATTAATGTGACAAATGATAATTAGCTCTTTTTTATTACAGTAACAGCTGTTGGCAAAGACCACGTTTCTGCAGAACAGGAGGAGCCCAGATCCTCGCCAACTCCTGGACCTCTTAGCCCTCAGAACAATGGAACTACAGGTGATGACGGATTTAATAAGAAAACTTATTCAGTTGTAAAATGCGATGTAAAATTATAATCATTGCAGAGAAATAAAAATTTCTCAAGAGTTATTCTTATAATATCATTCAATAATGTCCGATTCAATCCCAACTACCACACAATGGGTATAACACTCATAGTAATGGGACACTTTATAACCATCAGTCTTTACGGGACCCACTGCAGGGTCATAAACCTCATTCTGAAGCAAGGTGTATGCATAATCACGAAGCACGCCCAAGACGTATTAGCGATTATGAACATCTCTGTGCATTCGTCAGAAACGAATGTAACTATCTATGTTTGTAAATATATATACGATGAAATGAACCTGATCCAGTTTCTTGCCTATTCTTCTCGATAACTGGGTTGTTTGTCCGAACCGGTGGTAGTTTTGACATTCATAAGTGCCTTTTCAGGGCCATGTTGTTCTTGGATTCCAATATGTTTACGAGCGATGTTGGAGCCTAAAGTGTATTTAACCCAAAGGCCGACTCAATATCGTCTTTATTTATAAATTTAAATACCATTTCACCGAACATCAAGGAAGGTGGTACAGCTAATTATTTTTAAGTGTGTATTTATGTTATCCATTTTAATATATCTCGTCATTATGTGGTCGTGGTGCCCTATTGGTTTGACCAATGAAATATCAATCCCATGTCCAAAGGTTCGAACTCCCGCATGTAACAACGAATTTTTTGGAATTCGCGTACATTTACTTTAAATTAGTAAGACTATCAGCTAATGATGAAGGTAAACTTCGTGAGGAAACCTGAACTTGAGAAATGTTCGTGTAATACTACTATACTAACTACTTGTAAGTTGTCAGCCCACGGGCTGGCGTGGTAATTATTCCCAAAACTTCCTCCAGGAAGAGGTCTATGGCCCTGAAGTGGGTGATGATGATGATGAGATGGCACCACAAATTATAAGGATGATATGACAAGCGTCTGGAACCATTTAATGTTACCGATACATTCGTTCACAGCGACATTATCGTCAACAGAGTCTCTCTCTCCTCCACTGGCAGAGGGTTCAAGGGCCGGTCCAGCACTGCAGCGTCTCCGAAGGTTCCTCTCTGCACTCCAGCAGTTCGCCAGTGAAGTCAGCACCGACACGGGGGAGAGAGTTCGTCAGTTCATCTTTAACTTGGTTGTAAGTATTTGGACTTGTTGAGTATCCCCATTTTATTTACCATTTTATATCTAAGGCATTATTTTATTTATACATATTAGTGTTTTGCATGTAACTATAAAAATAAGTTTTGATGTGAACAATTATTTACTTCATTATCTGTAACTATATTACATAATTTAAGTGAAATATATGAACAAATGTATTGTGACAGCGAGTAAGCGCGCGTATACTTGACTTTTTCGAAAGTGCTTTTCTATCTCTCTCGGTTCACAACATACTGTTTTCTTTCTCTCTCTGTATCCATTTACATCCTTTTTGTCCTTTTCACGTCAGAAACATGACATTGCAAAAACGATGCAGACTAAAATTTGATTTTGAATATTGACCAAAAGAATTTTTGGAATTGAATTTTAAAGATCTTGAACAACAATTCAGATACCAGTGTAATGCTTAGCAGATTGATATGTGCTCACATACACAGTTACTATTTGAATCGTTTTTCTATAATCTGTGTTTTTACCCAAAAATTGAGTAGTCTTATCGCAGGAGTACCACCTATTTATAGCTCAAAACAATTTTATCCACTGTTCTGTATTTCGATCTCGAGGGTTTAGTTAATAGCAGGGATTGTCACAGGTCGTGCTAAATCAATCCTCTATATTTATTTGACCTCAAAACTGGAGTATTTTTTGTTCTTTGTGATAGTTATAGACGGCTATTATTACAACTTTTACGTGTAACGTATGATCGCTACATCATCCTGAAGCGATGATGGATTTAGTTGATAGAGTATTCGGACACAGCGTCGAGGGACGTAGGTTCGAATCCTAGCAACGAAGACGGAGCGCGTGGTGAAGGAAAACTTCGTGATGTAACCATAGGTGGTAGGGCTTTTTCTACGTCCGCTTGGATAGCTACAAACCTCAAGTTGAATATCTGTCACCTGACACTTGTTGGAGTGTTCCAGCATACGCACTCGAGAACCAGTTCCCTTTTGGGATAACCTGTTTACCGTCTTATACTAAATCATCATTTAACATCAGATGTGATTGTGATTATACGCTGAAACCTATAAATTATAACATTTAATTCCACCAGGCAGGCACGATGAATATAGAAGAATTCCAGACTGGAGTCCAAGAGAGCACGAACTATCCTCTGCGTGCGTCGGTGCCAGGTTTTTTACGAGCGTTACTGCCGTTAGCTCAGCGAGATTTGCATGCTCACGCCCGACGTGCCAAACAGGTTCGTAAGGCTTACTGTTCATAAAGCAAATGCTCAATTTCCAACACTACATGTCCATTACGAGAAGTATTTTTTCTATTCAATAAATCATAGTACTTTTTTATCTGTAGAATACCGTTTGGAATATTTTTAAGTTAAATCCCTTCAAACATGCACACTGTCGATGTTATATGTTAATGTATATTATACACAATTGCAGATTTAAATGTATTTTTAATAGAAATAAATATTATAATAATATATAAATTCGACAAAGGTAATAAATGCAAGTTTATTTGTCGATACCAGAAATGCAATATAATATATAACGGTGGCACGGTGTTAGTGTTTGAACTCCCCCGAAACAGCTATACCAATTTTTATGAAATTTTAAATATATATTTGGTAGGTATGAGAATAGGTCGTAAAGTATATTTATACCTGTAGGTGATTAGGGTGTCCGTACCCAGATTTTCTTTTTCAATTTCTTGACCATTTTTATTTTTTGTCTTTTTTTTATTTGCTATAAAAAATACCTACAACCCCAAATGTTCAGTTTCCTAATCCCAGTCTCCCATGTTTTATTCACGGTTTTAGTATTTTAAATTGGACAATATCCAAATAATTTAACGGTCGGATGTTGCTCAATGAGGGCGTTTGTCCGCCCCGTTCTTCCCTTTCTATTTTGCTTTCATATGTTGCCGTTGTATGAAAAAATTAAACGAATTTTTTTCATGTATTTTTTATTTGTATTAATCGAAGTAATCACCCATGAATCAATGATTTTGCCCGCGTGGCGTTTATTATGCCCTCTTAAAGAAATCAGCTGGCGGGATGAAAAATTTTCAAAGGATTTTGTACTGCTCTCGGGTATTGAATTTTTTTGCCGCCAAGGAGTTATCCAAATTTGGAAAAAGTAGTAGTCTGTAGGGAAGGTGGGGGGGAAGGGGGGAGGAGGGAGAATTTCCAACCAAGGTTAGAAGTGGGGGAGGGGGGGGGGGGGAGGGGGGGGGGGGGGGTGGGGGGGGGGGGGGGGGGGGAGGGGGGGAGGAAGGAGGGGGGGAGAAGCAGCTTCTCCATTTTTTCAGTTCTTCACAGTACACATCTGCAGTAATGCTCACTCCGTTTGGTAAGAAGCTGTGATGAATCATACCGGGGCGAGACCACCAAACAGTGACATCACTTTTTAGGGTAGTTTTGTTAGGGATTTTTAGGTGTGAACAGGTCCAACTCTTGCTGGCGCTTGCGGTCAAACAGACCATTTTTCATCGCAGGTAAAATGGGTTAAATTCCTTCTTTGTGTGTCTATTGAGCAGTGAAGGCACGTCTCGAGGTAAGGGGAATTTTGGGGCCTTTTCAAGTTTCCGCGCGAAAGGCATTGGCGCTAACGTCGGCTGCTGCTAATCCCGCCATAGATTGTGTTATCGCTTCCACAATCGCATTTAATTCGTCAATGTGAACAAAGTTGCGGCGCCGCGAGGTTCATTTTTCAGGTCGAAATTCCCAGAACGGAAGGAGCAAACCAATAAAGGTGGTGCGTTGGTTTGTAGTGTTAGTTCCGTAAACGGTCGTGATGTTGCGTGCCGCTTGTGCCGCGTTGCTGCCACGACGATACTATATTCCATAATTACTAATTTTTCGTCGGAAAAAAGTTGAATGCGATGAAAATGTACACTAAATAAAAAAGCTCTTTGGAAAAGTCAGTTTTTAAAATAAAATTAATTTGAAATTAGAATTCTTAGCGAAACAAAAAATATTTTGATTTGAATTGGACAGTACTGCAGAATGGCAATTTCATAGGTAAAGAACTATTATTTTACTAAACCAACCAGGTATATGTTTGAGTGAGTCCCTGAATTGTTTGGTTTCACAGTTGGAAACGGCGGGAGTCACTGTAATAGAGTTCTAGGTTTTTTTAGGTTTTTCGAGTTTGCAAATACAATTACAACCGGTGAGTAACCGATTTCACGCAGACGAAGTTGCTGGTCAGATAGTTATAAGATAAATACTCTTATATCAATGATTTTTCATAGGTAAATCCTTAAATAAATCATTAACCAAAAACAAAATCTACATAAATGTGTATATACATTACTATTAAATGCATACCCAAGTATAAAATTCTTGTTAATCGGCATTAATATCCTCCAGACTCCGCTCCAGTACATAAGATCTCATGAACACCTCATCCTGGAAGCCGGCGGCGACACCAGCGACATCTTCATACCTCAGCAACCCGGTACAATAGAAGCTGGCATCAAGAGGCGGGCTAGTGATCCGTAAGTATATTATCCTTGTATATATAATTCTTTTGACTGTGTGTATGTGACTGAACTCCTCCTAAACGGCTGGACAAATTTTGATGACATTTTTTGTGAGTATTCAGGTGGATTCAAGAATGGTTTAGATTCATAATTGGAGCCGGTAGCTGGTGCTGCGGTTGAATTTTAGGATTTGTTTATTATCAAGGCAGGACAACGTCCGCCGGGCTCGCTAGTAAAATATATTACATTCTTCAATAAGCCATAGCACGATGGAATAATGAGAACAGTGATAAAACAAAACCAGACACAGTGACTAATTTTGCCGTGTCACGATGCGGCTCTGACATTCAGATTTAGATGTGGCAAGATTATATTCTAGTGCGGTGACGATAGATCTGAAGAATTGCCTTTATTTTTTGACTATCAGATGATCCACAATTTTTACGTTTTCATTTTATATAATCACTAGCTTCTGCCCGCGACTTCGTCCGCGTGAAATAGTTACTTTGTGCTAACGCTAACACGTAGCAGAATTTCTCAAAAGGAAAAAAAAAAACAATTTTGAAACATTCTTCATTGTTGCTCCGCTCCTATGGGTCTTAACGTGATGATATATAGCCTATAGCCATCCTCGCTCGCTAAATGAGCTATCTAACACTGAAAGAATTTTTACATTCAAATTGAGTTTTTCCGACATTTCCCATAATTATCGTTATTTTTCAGCAAATTTACACAAAACTAGGACAAATGATGTACCTAAATCACTTTATCTACTGGTGAAAACCGTTTGAAAATCCCTTAGTAGTTTTTGAGATAATCGCGAACAGACAGAAAGACAGACGTGACAGAGGACTTTGTTTTATAAGATATGATTCCTAGACACTTGCAATAATTTTCTTTACAAAAATATAAAAGTACAGACAGGTATATTCTTATAGAATATTCTTATTATATGTATAAATTATAACAAATGCGTTCGAAACCACGTGCTCAGGTTGTATATATGTATAGTTCGAATGTTACAGATGAATAGTATGCAACATATCAGTTATCGTCTACAACATAGTGATCCATTAGCGTGCTATGAAACAGATGGCAACATTTCTTTTATGTTTATTAATGTATATTTGTCAAAATTTAGAACAATATGTGAAATCTCTTTCACTCCACCGACCACATGCAGTACCAGTATTAAAATAACATTCAGTAATCCGCTATTGCCAGAAAAAAATCTCGTGAGAGGTCGAAAAGACCTCATGTATATGTACTACTTGCGTTTTTGTTTTTGGGTAACTTGTAGATTATTACTGCTATTGTCGAGTAGGTAATGATATTACGAGCTTCTTGCAACCATTTCACTGAACTAACAATATAGTGGCCCACTTGTTAGAACGATTCAGGGAGTTTTTGTAGCAAGTCAGAATCAAAACTAACAGGCTAGTTAACTTGTTTGTATTGAGGACAGAAAAACTTTAAACTGCAAGTGAATACTATCAGTTTTGTGAATCGGTGGAAAATTGTTCCAGCATTTTGTGGCTTAATATCTGGAATTACCTTGAAAGGCAGTAGTTTTATGTGTTAGAACTCTAAGGCTATCTAAAGTAGCACAGTTAAAATCCTAATATATAAAAAAACGCAGATGGCGCTTTAAATTAGTTTATTGACAGAAAACTGTAGGACCGACTGTTATAGATAACTCATAGATAGCGTCACATTTTAATTTTGAAAATAGTTTGTCATATTTTCAATTCTACATGTTATAACTGAGCCATAGCAATGCGTGGCCGGGTCAGTTAATGCCGTCTACATTTGCCGAAAATCTAAAATTGTTCAATGGAATTCCGCTTACGAAACATAAATTTTCAGTCGTTATATTAAAAGTCGCAAAGCAATCATCAAAGGCTCCGAAACTATCAATAATAGTACTCGGTAACAGGTGAATGGAGTAGACAGGTAATTTGTACGGCCTTCTGCTCTCACCACCCGCCCAGTACCCACCGCCCCCGCCTCTAGGGATGTCATGCTTTCCGGTCGTAATATTTTCAACCGGAAAATATTTTCTCCGGTCCTTAGATTTGAATGAAATAGTTTCTTTATAAATGACTATTGTAGAGTATAAGAATGCGCGGTTTAATATAGTTTTTACCTATCTTTTGGGAATAATACATTTTTTCTAGATTAAAGGTAGGTACTCCATGTCCTTTTGTGAATCCTTGACAAGTTGTATTAAAAAATTCCTGAGGTTGAGCACTTAGAGCGTGAAAATCAAACTAATTTTCACTTATACAATATTAGTTAGTATTACTTCGTCGGCGTCTTTTAATGAAAGTGAATTGGTGAAAGAGAGTATAAAAATTGTATCCTCTTTTTTTTATATACTTTGTAGGTTGCCCACGATCTCATCTGATGTTTAATGACAATGTGTTCTGAGATGGTAAATACGATAAAACTAGAGGGTGCTGGCTGTCAAGTGCAGCTGCTGGAACACACCAACAGGTGCTTGGCGACAGATTTTTAACTTAACGCTGGTAGCCACTCACACGGACGTAGAAAAAGCTTGATCTCGAAATGATTGTATGAAACTCCGTAATTTTTTCCGTCTATCGATTATTCTTTTATATATCTGTACGTGTGAAATAAAAAATCGAGAGTAATTTCTGCACAGAAAACGCGTGCGAAACCGTGAGATATTATTAGTAGTTATATATAAATGCATGTACTAATGACTTTGTCTCCAAACTTGGCATTACATGGTTTAGATAAAAAGTATTATCTCTTGAAAATATCCGTAATTTTCCGGTTTAAATGTCGGTAGCGGCAGCCCTACGGGAACTGTCATTCGCAAGCGTCAGGGGTGCGATGACGAGGTTTTTTGCGGTCAGCCTTTGATAGCACTCGATGGGTTGGGATTGTTCAACATAATTGAGGATTGTGACGTGTGTGGGATCGAAATGAATTAATACGTCATATTTATGCCTTTAGGGAATTAGTATTTGAATCATTGAATGTACGCTTAAACAGAGATTTATTATAACTTTCTGTTATATAAAAATTAAAATGTATAGATAGACTAACATCTATCCATGTGTTCGAACACTTTTTGTGCTATATTTATTTTCGACTCGTTTCATTTGATTAAACTACTAGCTTCTACCCGCGACTTCATCCGCGTGGATTAGTTACTTTGGGCTAAAGCTAATACGCAGCAGAAGCTGACAAGAGGAAAACGAAACCCCGATATTGAAATATTCTTTACTGGTGCTCCACTCTTATTGGTTTTAGCGTGATAATATATAGCCTATTGCTTTCGTTGATAAATGAGCTATCTAACCCTGAAAGAATTTTTCAAATCAGACAGTAGTTCCTGAGATTAGCGCGTTCAACCAAACAAACAAACCCTCCAACTTTATAATATTAGTACAGACTAGCTTCTGCCCGCGACTTCGTCCGCGTGAAACCTTATGTAAAAAACGGTGATCAATAGAGTCATCTGAATGTGTTAAGTCTGTTTACTTGTCTACGTTTAGCTCGTAATTACGCCGCGTCATTATTAAAATTACAATAACTTTTGGTAGAGTGGACCAATTTTTATGAAACAAAGACAAAGTTATTCTGGAAAGTATGCTTTATGATTTTCTTAGTGTGATTTTGTTGTGAACCCAGTCCTTTAGCAGTGATGCGTGTTCATACAAACAGACAGACATTTCTAAAATGTATTCTATTACTTATTCCTGCCATAATTTTGTTTCACAAAAATCGAAAAAGTACAGACACGTTAGATGTAAATTCTTATTATTATTATATATATATATATATGTAAATAAAGCCAGTGGTCCAGACGGTATTTCAGCTATGTTTCTGCGAAAATGTGCAGCAGAAATGTCTCCTGTTTTTACACGCCTGTTCCGCATCTCTCTTAAATTTGGTAGAGTTTCAAAGACTTGGAAACTTGCCAACATACAACCCATTCTTAAAAAGGGTGATCGTGCCGACCCTGCTAATTATCGTCCGATAGCCATCACCTCTCTCCTATGCAAAATTATGGAGCGAGTTATTAACAACCGACTCATGACATACCTAGAGAACAATGACATCCTAAGTGATCAACAGTACGGTTTCGGCCATAAAAGATCTACTGGGGATCTCCTGGTGTATGCCACTCATAAATGGGGTGAGGCTGTTGAGAGACATGGCGAGGCCTTGGCTGTATCTCTTGACATTTCCAAAGCTTTCGATAAAGTGTGGCACGAAAGCCTGGTAGGTAAGCTGCGATCATACGAAATTCCCAACAGTTTGAGGGCCTGGATCAGGGACTTCCTGAGTAAACATACAATTCAGGTAGTGGTGGATGGTTGCTCTTCCAACCCTATGACAATTGATGCTGGAGTTCCTCAGGGGTCAGTACTCTCTGCAACGCTATTTCTGCTATTTATTAACGATCTGCTCAAACCCGGTACCCTCGGGTACGCAGACGATAGCACCGTTACAGAGAGTTACATATCGGGACCTCGTGCTGACGGGAAAGTAACTGATAGTCTGAGAGAAGATATGATCAACCGCATGAACTCGGCACTTAAATTTGTATCTGACTGGGGCGATACAAACCTTGTTAAGTTTAACGCTACAAAAACTCAGGCGTGTCTGTTCTCTATGAAACGTAGGCCATTCCATCTAAAACCTACTCTCCAGGGCGTACCCATAACCCGTTGCCGATAACCTCGATCTCCTCGGGATAAATTTAAACGCCCAGCTCAACTATGGACGTTCTATTGAAGCTAAGGCTAAAGTGGCTGCAAAAAAATTAGGGGTCTTCTTAATCTGTATAAGTCGCAGATAAGGCCGTGTGTGGAGTATTGCTGTCACCTTTGGGACGGGTCTGCCAAATACCAGTTGGCCTCCGACGATCACAGAGCTCGAAGACTTATCGGTAACGAACCACTGATAGCAGCCACACTGCAACCACTTGAACATCGACGTAGAGTCGCTTGTCTTGTGGTATTTTATCAGCTACACTTTGGGGAATGTGCACAAGATCTGCACCAACTAATACCACCGTCTCCATTTCATCTCAGGACTACCAGACGCCGTACAGACCTCCATTCATTCGCGGTTGACATACCCTTCATCCGGATGAAGTGCTTCGCTTCGTCATTTATTATGCGAACCGCGAGGGAGTGGAATGCGCTGCCTGCGTCTGTTTTTCCTGAAGTATATGATGTAGCAATCTTCAAAAGAAGAGTGAATGTGCATTTACTGCCTGAACGCGTTATATCCTAGGCCTCGTCCTCACTTTACATCAGGTGTGACTGAGGTCATGCATCGCACAGTGTATTATAAAAAAAAGAGATAGGTATATTTTATGATATCTAAAAGTATTACTGGTAATTGTTATAGATCTTGGAGTGTTATTTACTATCTATTTCCAAATTTCCTTTAGGGTAGTGAATTAAGAAAAATATTATTTTTACGATTTCTGAAGTTTCTATTTCTGATAGAAGATTTTTGTACCTTGCTATTTGAAGAATCATGCAAGCTTCTACGATATTTTGTTAAAAGTGGTGATTCCGTTTTTTTATTAATTCCAGACCTACAGCCAGACGAACAGATCAAGTTTTTAACGTTATACTCGGAGCCTTTGAACTGTAGTTTTATTATCAGAGATAAGCCTATATGTGAAAATTTGAAGCTTTAGAATTAACATACAAAATTCGAACAGATTATTGGGATATTTTTAAATTAAAACTTTAGGAATTATTTGATTTGTAAAAATATTTTCAACAAGTTCGCGCCGACAATGAAACTTGTTTAGAATAAATAAATTTTGCTTATAACGGACAAAATAATATTAGCAATTTGGTCGAAGCATCTACTAAGCATCCTTACCTGGTAAAGTTCACTGCATTCAATTTTTCTTTCATTTTTAATTTCATTTCAAATTCATTAGAACAAACGAAATGAGTTCTAAATACCAGCTGATAAATAAACAATTATTCTTAAACTTTACACACAAAATAACACTCAAACTTGAAATCTGTAAATATTCATATGTCTACACATATTTTTATTTCTTCATGATCGATTGAACTGCACAGAGTTTGATGTGTCACCGTGCCACCTAGTAGCGAGTTTTTTTAATATACTCTGTAAGCTTTAACCTTGGACTAAAATCGCAAGTGTTCTTCTAAACACATAATAAAAATGTAGAAGAAGAATGTAAGATGTAGAAAGTTGCAGGTGTCTTGGAATGAGTAATAAAATACATTGCAATCATTTTCTTTAATGTCTGTCTGCTGTTTTTATGAACATGCGTCACTGCTAAAGTACTTCATTCATTATAAAACCTCAAGAAAATCATATCCTAAAGCATATCCCCGAGTAGCATTTAATCTTGGTTACATTAAAATCGGTTAATTCTGCCAAAAGTTATTGTAATTTTAATGACCCGCGTAAATACGAGAAGAATACGTTTAAATACGAGAGGAAAGTAGATACATTACTTAATACATTCAGATGATTTTATTAGTCACTGTTTTTTTTTTACATTAGTTTCCACGCGGACGGTGTCGCGGGCACAGCTATATTAAATAACGATATGATCTAAGATGGTATATACGTTAAATCTGGAGGAGACTAGTTGACAAGTACAACTAGCGGAACATACCCACAGGCGCGACAAGTCATCAACTTGCAGGAGGTAGCTTGCAAGTGCGTTTAGTAAAAGCCCAACCACTATGCTATAGTTTCATAACGATGTTTCCTTTTACAATACTCTCCGGCTAATTCGCAAGGATTTGAACCTGCGTCGATCGACGCGATGTACGAACACACAAAGCACCGAGCTATTAGCGCTTCATAGTTCAGTCATATTAGGGCTTTCACCTCCGAGTGAAAGCTGTAAATATAACATGAATCCCATAGGAAACATTCGTGACATTTGACCTCGAATAGACGTGCGGACATGAAATTACAATAGACTTTTGGGACAACTTTTACATTGGCAAAATACAGATTTATACGACTTTACAGCTTATTATCTCTTATTATGAGATAGACCCTTTTTTTGGCTTATATGATTGGACTATCAGTTATAGTAAAATTAATAGCATAATATATCTTCTTGGTTTTTATTTTTTCTCTTATTTCGAACTAGGTTAGTTCAATTTAGCCTAGTTGTCAGATACGAAATACACGTTTGAATTCGTGAGACGCACATGCATAGCTAGCATAATTTATCTTGGACAGATTCGCGGTGTTGCATCCAAGGCAACAGCTCAAGCCGAGGTTCGGCCACTCTGGTACCCTTGAGCTTGCTGCCAAGCGGTGTAAATACCTTAAGCGCTCGCCTTAGTAGTCCGGTGAAGCTGTGAAGGCCCGTCAGGTCGATAGAGTAGTCAGTTCGAAAAACTTGTACCGATTTTGTTAGCAGTCGGTCAAACTATAGAGTTACTATGTAAACTATGGTAAATATATATAGATCAGCCTATCGCTATATCGCTCTACTCTGTTAATGTTTTTAGGTATAAACCTATAAATAATGTTTCCGGCAACCATATTATAATAAAATATAACGTAAGTATATTATATGAACGTAATAAATAGTAGAATTATTGAAAAACAGATTTTGTTGGCACGAGGCACGTGCGCGACCGCATCGTCACCAGGGGCTTGTGTTTAGATGAATTATCGTCACTGCACAATTTGGCAACGCGCGGGACGCCGCAGGCTCGATTTAAATTCTACACAGGCTGTATTCGTTAGAACCGAAACGGGGTTGAATTACGATCGCACCCCGCATCGGGGGTGTTCGATTTTATGCGCTCGCGTTTGCCAACATACCGCTGTAATTAATGATTTATTTTTTTGTTAAAATTACTACGATTAATCGTTCAATAAAGAATCTATTCTATTTATTTTATCTGTACGCAACCAATCTTCTAGTAGATGATTACTGCCATTGTCGAGTGGGTAATGATATTTTACAAGATTCTTGCGATCATTTCAATGAAGTAACAAGATAGTGGCCTTCTTGTTAGAACTGACAGGGAGTTTTTATGGCAAGTCAGAATCCATATTTCGTGATATTATTTCCCATCCATCTCACTTGTACACGATAACCAAACTGTATTACGTAAACCATGGCAATTATTACAAAGTATAAGGCCAAGATTATTAGAATAAAATATAAAATCCACTATACGACAATCCACGATCCCATCAAAAACTCGATTTATTCTATGAATTCGTTTAAAAATTATTCTAAGGCGTTAATTTATGTAATGTATTATCACCTCTGACGTGTAATGTTAAAAAATCGGTCTAAGCAAAAAGTTTACATATATTGTATTATAAATCATCTTATAAAAAAAATCTTATCTTCTCTTATAAAAAATTAGTAACACCCCCAATATAGTCAAAAGCGCGGTATCGCAGGTCAAAAGTGGCTTCCTCAATATATATAACATCTTGTCTTCATTTTAAATATTTAGGATCATGTTACAACACTCAAATAATGCGTATTATGTTAATTTATGCCGGCGATTTGAGTTTAACACTAAATGAGATAAGAATTGTGAAATCAGAAGAAGAAAATACGTTTTGCTGTTTCTATCTAGGTAATATGAGATAAAAAGAATATTTAAGCCATACTTCAAAATAAAAAAGTAAATAAATTGTAGAAGTTATTATTTACAGTTTAATTTGAACGAATTAACCACATTTTATAAAATCGTCCTAAACGCCTGCACGATTAGTAGTAGCAATTACGGCGATTAGAAGTTTGTTCTATCGTCAGCAGCAGGCGCGTCGGGAGCGGCTGGTGCTTATCGACTCATTCATTATGGTAAATCGTTATGCGTACTAAAAAAATCTTGTTATCATTGGATTGTACTAATAAATTACTTTTACTTGAGCCTAGAAACATATAGTAAAGTATATTAATTACGTGTTATAAAAAAAAGTGATAAATTATTTGCTTAAGTTGTAAGAAATATTTTGTAATAATTTATTTTAATTGTTTGTAACGTATAAATTTAACATAATATATACAGTCCCTTTATATAATAATAATAAAGTATTTTAATTTAAAATAACTATATGTAATGTAAAAATTATATTGTGAAACGCCTACTCAATTAGTTATAGCAATTATGAGTATTGGAAGTTTGCTATAACGTCGCGAGCAGGCGTTGCCGTGAACAGGTGCTTTTGATCGGTTGGTACATTACGACGTAATTTTCAGTGTGTTAGAATGTACAAATAGTACGTGTGTGTATGTAAAGGTTTAGAATTTAAATGGGATGGTAACTAATATTCTATTTAAATCTTATGCCCATTTCTATATCTCTCGTAAAAGCGTACCTACATTGAATACGTTATTTGTTTTGCACTTTAAAATTTTTTGATTATGCCTTTTCTGCCTAATTTTTGTAAGCGTTATTACCTACTTATTATAATGTTATTTGAAAGGGACTATATTCTATAGCAATGCACTTTGGCATTTGTATGAATATTATCCAACAACTATATTTAATCAAATTTATAAAGCTATGCTAAGTCAATCCAATTTATAAAGCAGTTTAAAATTAAGTCAAAATATAATTAACATAAGCATAAGGATAACGACCTGAGGATAAAATGATACATATTTAATTAAACATATAATGTCATATACTCAATCTTTAGTTACAGAAGCAAAATTTGTTCTTGGTTGTAAGATTCCTTATCCTAACTAATATTATAAATGCCAAAGTGAGTTTGTTTGTCACAATTTCAAGCCTTAACTACGCAATCGAACATTATCAAATTATACATACACGCTGTCAAAGGTGCAGAAGAGGATATAGGGACATTTTTAAACTAGACAATGTACTATTTCCGAGGGATATGTCAAATTTACATTAACGCGAGAGGAGCTGCCGGCAAAGCTAGTTATTAATATTTCTTTCGGAAGAGAGTTATAGATTTATGTATTAAAGAAACGTGTTATTTTTAGTACAAATTACAATAAATAATTCAAAAGAGTCGCCTATCAAATTATAAATAGCAAAGACATTGCAAGTTCCACTGCTTAATAATTTCTAATATATAAATTCAGGCGCTTTGTACGACTCAAGAGTACCATACTACGAACATATGTTACAAAGTTTTAGTGCTCTAGGTATAAGTTAAATGCTTAGGTTTCATCTCGCTTTATATAGCTTATATATATTTAAATAGATAATGAATTTGTTTAAATATGCATAACGGTATTACAAAGCTTAACAGCTTTTTACCAAATTTTTTTTCGGAACTGATTAGCATTAAGCGAAGTGCAGTATCAGCTAGATATTATCAAACTACGTGGCGAAGAAAATCCTTTATTTGCACTACGATTAATGGTATATAGTTCATGGTAACTAGGCGTAAGTTAAAGATCTGTCACAATGCGTCTTATGTTTTAACAGTCATATTTATGAGCCATCATTTCTCTTATCTTTAGTTGTGGTAGTTATTTTATAGGTAGTTAGTTTTGTTGCAATCCGTGAGGGCAACTCCCGTTCCTCCTTACGCCTAGGCATCCCTTTCCCTAACATACCGCTAGAGGGTGCGCGTGCGTTTACGCCGCCATTATCCTGTGCGCCGCGCAATTATGGAGAACGCTCCGTGTCACGAACAAGTACGCAAGCCACACCGTGAGTGAGAATTCATGTTGGGATCCCCTTACTCACTGGATATGGACGGTATACCGTTATTTTCCGGATCTTTGAAATAAGAGTCCTTAATCGCAGCAGTTTTGAAATCAGAGTTCGGACGCACCTCTACCAAGTAAGTGTGTATGTTTCTATTTCCCAGCTCAATCGATTATATACCTTTGAATCCTACGATTGAGCGTGAATCCGGTAATATCTTTGCCCTCGCAGACCGCTAAAACTACAGTCCACATCTATCCTTATAAGAAACACCGCAATCAACGAAGGAGAAAGGAATCAAGTAATTTGACAGCCTATTCCCACCAAGTTGCAACAACGTTCAATGTATTGGCAACAAAGCCATAATAAAACACTCAATAAAACTAAATATTTAACTATTTTACAGATATATTAGTTAAAGCATAATATGAACGAATACATGATCTGTATAGTGGTAAACAAGGCAGAATCCTATCAATAAGAGGCGTCGTCTGGTCCGTTGTTCGAACTATGATTTATTTGTTCCGTTACACGAACACACCGAATTTGCCTTTTACAATGGATGTGTGGTTCAAGAGATGAGAGATGGCCTGATTAGCTTTTTATACTGTATAGGTTTTATCGTTTGACCACAATCTTATCTGATGTTCAATGTCGATGTGTTCTAAGATGATAAACACGCTAAACCTGGACTGACTCTCAAGTGCAACTGCTGGAACATACCAACAGATGTTTGGTGACAGAATTTTAACTTGAGGGTGATAGTTAGCCAGACGGACTAAGAAAAAGCCCTAACATCCTCTGGTTTCATCTTGATGTTCCCCTTCACCGGAAGCTCTGACCCAGTTGTTGGGATTATGTTCGAACACGCTATCAAGTAAGTCAAAATCGCTAACCAAGCAAGGTATGAAATTATATTTCGTGAAATAAATATTAATTTTCATGTATCAAATAAACATTTTCAACATTTTTTTGGTTATATATCGATATATTGTTCATAAACGTCGATGTTTATGTCGATCGATGTTGCATCCCTAATGTCAACCGAATTTTGAATGATGTGACAAATTCTCTCATGTAACGTTTGAAATGATTCAACAATGGCAATCCACGGTATGGTTTTAAATAATTTGTACCAAATACCTTTGCATACAAAAATGGTAGTTACGTGTTCCGTCCATACGCTAGAACAAATATGTTCCCATGTGGAAGTAAGATATATTCTCTTTAAGGAAATTGGTGCTTGGAGAGAACTGTTTAAAAGTATTGTACGCCTTTCGCACCGCATATTCCCGATTTCCTTTATACATAAAGTAGTTTAACAACTCCCGTTAAAAGTTCCCGTATTGTCTTATTCTAATTTACGACCGATATTCGGATAAATCGATTTATTACTTCACGAGCGGACTCTATTGTTCCGCGAGCAACTTTCAAAAATATTTCGTTTGTAGGTAATTAATTACCACATTATTTGGATTGCGAACTGGGTACTTACGTATTAACGCCACCGCGCTTTTTTTTCGGAAGTCTAACCTACGAACCGAGACGAAACTCTTTAGAGATACTCTATCTTGAGACAGGTTGATATGAATTTCCATCAGATAAGTGGTAATTTGGTATATTTGGTGGAAACAAAGAAAACACTAGCCGGCTGCGGCAGCGGTCGGCGAGTACGGTGGCGTTAATATGTAAGTAGCGCGAACTATATCGGACGGAATTCCGTCTACAAGTCGTTGAATTATGAGTGCAACATTTTCTTATAGTTTGTAAATTAAATGTCAGTTGATGCCACTATGATATTATTTGCTCTACATTGTCTGTGCCTTTTTTTCTATCAATATTATCTCTGTACGATTTAAAATACTAGTGGACCCGGTAGACGTTGTCTTGTCTTGATAATAAAAACATCTAAAAGTCAACCGCAGCGCCACCTACTGGCTCCAATTGTGAGTTTAAACCATTCTTGAATCCACTCAAACACACAAAATGTCATCAAAATCTGTCCAAACGTTTACGAGGAGTTCAATTACATCCACACGGACAGAAGATATATATATGCGTATATATAAAAAAAATTGATTATAGAACAATGTTTCATTATGGTTAGGTTAGTTTAGGTTAGATTTGCGAAACAAAGACAGTGTAAGCCGGCCGCGGCCGCGACAGCGGTCAGCGAGCGCACTGCAGTAGCGTTAATAAATAAGTACCCGTAATATTTTCATGTTTATCAATCATATTACTGGAATGCTCTTGGTCTCAGAAGGCTGTACTGAAGTTAGTAAAATATCTAACTCCGATTGTGTGACATGTGACTTTTAGTCCCAGCGGGTAACTTGGTATAACAGTGAAAAAAAGTCGAGGCAGTCATAAAGACTGCCGCCAGAAGTGAAAACTCAAAACAATAGAATACTTTACTTGTTTCAAGACACCTGCAACAACTTTTTTCACAGAAATCTAAAAAGTACAGACACGTTACATTTACATATTCCTATTATGTGTATAGATGATAAATTAAATTATTGTTACAGGTTCTATGACACTGCACAGACAAATGGGGGTCACACGGATGATTACCAACCTCAGGCGAAACGACCACCCCCCTCTAGTCTATTCCTAAATCCCTCACCTTTCATGTACCCTCTGCCCAGCAACGCCAGCCTTTTCGAATATGGCCACTACCACAGCTACCACGGAGCGCAAAGTGACGGGGGCTTCGAAAGACGAGATAGTGAGTTTCACTGATTTCTTTCGAACGAATTTATATTGTTTTTATTGCTTAATCGTGTGGCAACATAGAGTATCCATAATTTATTATCGTCGATTGATTGTTTACTCTATTTGTCGGTGCGAGGTTCAGTTTATGTGGAACAGTGCAGCGGACAAAAATTTGTTACACTTTAGCAGCATCCGGGGATTACGTGCAAGGAAATGAGAGGTATACTTCCTGCGGACGCGAGTAACACCAGCCCCCCAATTTATACTGTACTGTACTAATATGTCAATGTATTCGCAATAAGAGTTTTGTCCTTGTATTTAAGGACTTTAGAAATAAATTGATTGGGTTCTTGAAAGCAAGGCAATAATTTTAAGATTTGTACAAATATATAACTCAAACTAAGGAGTTTTTGGCGGGATCTTGGAATATCATTTAGATGATTTTATATTTTATTCATAATCTTGTGTTATTTGGCTCTATATTTTGTAATATCGGTGCTGTTTTTCGTAATATAATTTGGTTATTTTGCACAAAGTAAGTGATGGGAAATAATACCACGGGTAACTCTTCTTGATTTGTATTCATCTTTGAAGAAATTCTGATCCATCCAGCGACCTTAGTAATATTATTTATAATTATTTTTAAGTAAAATTTTCATTGCTAAACGGCAATGGCTCTGTGGTAGTGTTCCATTGAACGTAGGTTCGAATCGGGTAGTTTACTTTACTTACTTTACTTTTGGCAGTACTTTAACAGTGATACGTGTTGAAACAAACATACATTTCCAAATATGATTGTAATGTATTTTACTACTTATTCCAAGATACCTGCAGCATTTTTTTCACAAAATCTAAAAAGTACAGACACGTTACATTTACATTCTTATTATATGTATAGACACTCGTAAATGACTTCGGTTTAAAATGCTTTAAACTTTTGAAATAAGTTATAGACAATTATAAGCAGCAATGGTTACTTAATAACAAGTTAAATTGTATGTCACACTTCTATATCAGGTAGCATAACAGTACGGGATGTGTCTTCAATGAATGCTCCGTTTGAACCTCGTGGTCCAGGATCTTCTACCGGCAGTCTGGGGAGAGGGGACGACGAATGGCGCAACATTAATACAATGCTCAACTGTATACTCAGCATGGTGGAAAAAACCAAACGGGCACTTGCAATATTACAACAGAGAGGTAAGGCTGTACCAATAATTTAGACTATTTTTATGTATTACATTCCGCAAAAATATATATCGCGGGAGTTACTACTGACCTGTGTCCCTGCTAAAGACTATATCCGGCGAGTTATTATTGACCTGTATTTGTACTATTGACTATAGCGGGAGAATTAGTATTGACCTGCGCCCGTACTACTGAACACTACTACAGAGGAGTTACTATTGACTGGCTATTATGTTACCAAGCGGCATAATACTTTAAGCGCTCCCCTTACTTGTCCGGTGAAGCTGTAACAGCCCTTCAGGCCAATAGCGTGAGAAGAAGCAGTTGTTGCGGACTGTTTATGTCAAATACACATGAAATAAAATATATAAAGATGGGTCGTTACTTCGAGATATCAAGACTGTCATTTGCAAAGTGGCCGAATATATTAAGAAAAGAAAAGTAGACAAAGAAAGTTAAAAAATATGTACATATATTTCAAAGTTTTATATTACCAAGAATAAAAGATTAATTTAATCTATATTGATTTTTCATTTGTACTTATTTAAAAAACGCATCGGACAAAAACAGGGATTGGATATAGTAATACTCGTAAATATACATCCTAAAAAAATAGTGCTCTGATATGGTAAGATCTTTCTGACACTACGAATCTCGTGTGATTCGCGCATACTTAGGGCGCGATACAGCGGTCGTAGTCAGACTATAATGCGTTTGGTAATTTCCACTTAATTGTACAACTGCCCATTTCTTGTTAGTTCATAACCCAATGGAAACACTATCGTTTCTTTTGGCCAGGTGTGGAACCAACGGAAAGTAATGAGATAAAACGAGCTGCGAGCGAGATAATGGCGACCGCAGTTAGACAGACAGAGGAGAGGGTCGCCGAGGTGCGGAGACGAGCTGAAGATGCAGTCAATCAGGTAAGAAGATTTTCAGATGTGTAAAGAGCGATTAGGCAAGGGTACATTTTTTTTTCTATATTATTATATATGGAGTACGTAAAGTTAATTACAATTGTCATCTGAGATTCATAAAAATTTAAAGCCTACATTAAATTACTTTTTTTTGGTTATATTATCCCTTGAAGATTAAATAATTATTTTAATTAGTAGGACCAGTCTCATATCGTTTTTGGTATAAAATGAAGAGAATAATATATAATTTATAGCTAATACCCAAAACTTTGCCTGTGTTAACAACACAACAAGGTTTATATAACAAATTATTCTTAATAAAAATGAAAAAGTTGAAAAAAACATACTTTATCTTTGTAAACAATGCTATCCGTTTACATTTTCTCTCCTGCCCATGCGCACCATATCGCTCACCCTGTAGTTGTTATAAATGTCATAGTTTCTTAAAATTCTAATAATTCTACATTAAGGTTTCGTGATATTTTTTAGATCAGAACCAACTGTCTAAAAATAAATCTTAACAAATGTGTGAACTGATTTTAAAGAAACAGAGACTAAATATTACTCGAGGATATATTTTATCATTAATGTTGTACTTTAACAGTGACATGCGCAGAAACAAACAATCACTATTAAAAATGATTTATATGTATTTAATGTTAGCCAATTACAATAATTGTTTTGGCTAAGATCTGAAAAATATGGACACACTAAACTTACATTCTTATTATATGTATATATAGCGGTATGTACCTTTGTTTAGGGACATTTCCTCTCATATAAAAATAAAGCTTTTGTAAGGTTTTTAAATACAACATATATGTTACGAAGGTAAAGCGGCAAGCTCTGTTAGAGTTGCAACGGGCAGTGGGCGCCGCCGAATCCAAGGCTTTAGAGCTGGTAGCTACTGAGAGAGGGAAGGTGGATCGCGTTGCTGAGAGGAGACACAGCCCACCACCTGGAAGAGACCTCAGCCCTAATGCAGCCGGACAGCAAAATGTTAGTACCTTTTATATTTTGAGGTTATGAACAAGCCGTGAAACAAATGAAGTCGTGGTGGTCTAGTGGTTTGACCGGTATCAGCCCAAAATCCGCAGTTTCGAATCCCGGCATGTATTAACAAGATTTCCAAATTCACGTACTTTTAGTAATTAAAATTGGTAACACTATCAGCTGATGGTGCAGAGAAACATTATAAGGAAATATGAACCTGAGAAATGATTTTGTTGTACTAGTGTATGTGGGAAACATTAGAACTGTGGATTTCTCAGAATTTGAAATCGCCAATACATTTGTGAGCTGGGGGAGAGATTATGCCTATACCTTCTTTTGGAAAGAGGCATATGTCCCTGCAGTGGGCCTCTTATAGGCTTATGATGAACAGTAATATGGTGTTATTTAAGTTTTTAATGTTATTTTGTTTGTTAGTGTTGTTGGAACTGTGGTCGCAAAGCGCAAGAAACTTGCTCAGGCTGCAACGCGGCTCGGTACTGCGGCGCCTTCTGCCAGCATAAAGACTGGGAGAACCATCATCAGGTAAAAATGAAAACATTCAGTTCTTGTAGATCCATTACTGTTTTATTTTGGAAAGTTTCTGGTTATAATTGGACTTACCAACCTAATGAACACTCATAAATGGCCCAATTTAAGAATTATTTAGCTTCAAATGAGGACTATTTTTACATTGGCTGACTAAACTGACCACTATCACTGTCATCTATGTTTATTGTAATTGTAGAATTATATATTTTCCTAATTTTTACAAATTATTAAAGCAAATGGTGCTGTTTGTTGGTCGATTTCGAGTTATTAAAGAGAGCTAGAGTATTGTGGGATGTTTTCACTATACGTATCATAATACTTACAATATTTTAAAACTTAAAACTTACAATAAAAAAACATAATACGTACATATCTGAACCATAATTCAGATTATGAATGTTAAACCCAGTATATTTTTAACTGTATACGCAAACACATTTATATTTTCCTACCTTATTAAGTAGTATCGGAAAACAAAAACTATTATGTAGATATTAAAAAATATGTTTTAATATATTATTTTTTTAATAACTTTGGCAATCAATCTTCTAGAAAATGATTACTGCCATTATCGAGTAGGTAATGATGGTACAAGTTTCTTACGATCGTTTCAATGTTCTAACAAGATGGTGGTGGTTAGAACTTTCCAGGGAGTTTTTGTGGCAACTCAGAATCAATGCTCCGTGGTAATATTTCTCATGCACTTCACTTATGCACAATAATCAAATTACATTACGTAAAACACCATCAGATATTACAAAATATAAAGTGAAATAACACAAGACTATGAAATAAAATATAAAATCCACTACATGAGTGTCGTGTCATTGGATTAGAAATAAACAACAGTAATTAAATCTGTTCGAATTTTCATTTATTGAACCCGCAATAACAACTTGTAGCCAAGACAAAAATATATATTTTATTTATCTTTTATATACTACCAGAACGCTACTTACGAAAGCGTTCCAATACGCTACAATAACATTCTAAAATCTCGCCAAAAACTCCCAGTATGACATGTTATCTGTGTAATATGTCAAAATAGGGTTACCTGTATCTTTATTGTCGATAAGCTGCCTTTTTGGTAATTTATTATGTTTACAATAATCCTTGTCTATTCAAGCGTCCAACACATAAATATAGCCATTCGCGTTCATGTGTATAGACTATGTGTAGATGTGTTGAACTAGAATTTTATACTTTTTATTTGATTATATTTTTTATTAAGGCACTAATATATACATTGCTATGTTTGTTTAAATAGTTAAATAAATAATAACATTATTATTATTATCTGTACATATTTATTTTTAGTTTCGCCAAAACTCAATTGGCTTCATTTTATAGGTGTGCAGTGGGAGAGACCAGAAGCCTACCGCAATGCTCCGTACTTCCCCTCCCACCACGCAGACGACCTTGGCCAAAACCCTCACCAGGTCGAACACTCCCATCACAGCGACCAGCACCACGGCAACAGATAACCGCCTCTCCCTAAATACCTTGAACTCGGCGGAGAGGTTACTGACCAGTGAAAGAACACTTCCCACCAGCGACAGGATCGCTTTAGCAACGTTGTCAACAGCTCAGGGTCTTGTCGGGATAGGAGCGAAGAAATGACGTCTCAGCAAAGAATCCACCACTGTGAAGTTCCCCAGAAAAGTTAGAAGATAATTTCCTTTTGATTTTTTTAGGTTAGGAATTTCACAAAACTTATAACGTTATAACTTATTAGAGTCATTGTCAATGATATTATAATAAAAAAGCTGTATGTAGATACGTTACTTAAATGATATATTGACAAAACAAATGGCACGATAACGCACACATACGTAAAGTAATATTGTAACGCCACACTGTCTTAGACAAAATGTGGAAGTAAAATGGCGTATCCTCAGTATCGGTGGTGAAAAAGGAATAGTTATATGTTGCTTAGATACTAGATACGGGTGGATTGACGGGGCAGCCATCAAAAATAAGCTAGTTAGCCAAGTTTTAACAAGGCACTGTCGAAGCGTCTATGACATATCTACAGCTTTTTAGTTACAAGATCATCGGTTATTAGATTATATTGTAATTTGAATTTAATAAATTACAATAAAATAATATACTATGCAATATATGTTTAATTATAATGAATTTGATCTCACAAATCAGATATAGTTTAGTATTTATTGAACGGGGTTGGAGTCTCTCTTACCAAAGATTGATTGTTGTGTTTTTTTATTAATTTATAGATTTTTCTGTTTCGCCTTTGCAGTACGGTTGTCAAGCATCTCCGGGAAGTTGGCCCCCATTTTTTGCGTAACAATTATGAAATGATGCATTTCAAGTATAGAGCCACGCTGAAACTATTACTGATTACAGCATGAATGGATCGGCTCGCCCGGGCTAGTACCACCCTCTCACAGAAAACCGACGTGAAGTAACAGTGCTTGCATTGTTGCGTTTCGTTCGGTCAGTGAGAGCGCCGGAGATCCACCTCCCCTCCCCTTCCCCTTCCCTTCCTCCCCCCCCCCACAGGTTGGCAACGCACTTGCGACTCCCCTGGTGTTGCAAGTGTCTATGGACGGTGGTGATCACTTACATCAGGTGATCCACCTCTTCGTTTGCCTCCTATGATATAAAAAAAAAAAGTAGCCTTTGCCCACATCTGGCTATCTTTTACTTTTTGAAAAGCCGACTTCTCATTAAATTTCTCGATCTCTCAATATTTTTTTCCACCCCTTAGTTCACTTATCAAAAAAAGTAAAGTGTGGACAACCGTGGGCAAACAACTAACGTCAAGAATTCACATTGAGATTTTTGACTTTTTTAAATTTTATTTAGACGCTGGTCCACGTATCTTTCATAACTTTCTTTATAGTGAGCAAAAAAATGAAGTGATGCTCAGAAATGGACCATTCGAATTTTCAAATTCTTACGCGAAAATTGGGGTGGAGAAGCAACTTCTCTGAGCTTTGTCAAGCTTCTTTGTGATTTTATAAAAAATAGCCACTTTTTTTTATGTTGGAGCGACAAAGTGACTGTATGTGATAGTAAGTATAGAGATCTATAGTCCATCGGTGTTAGTCAATGTCATGCCGCCCTGCATATATTCAGCTCGATACCGGAACGCGAGACCTGAGTGTGCCATAAAGACGAGTCTTACACTTGGTGAATGATAGCCACGATAAAACTTATTACATACTAGTAGGAATAATATAGTAAAAGGAGATTTGAGACAAATTACTGCAGGCGGTATTCATAGAATGGAAGCTGCAAGCTAGATTGGTTATTTTCTGATCGCTTAAAACCACGTACGAACGTGCTATTGCCATATCTGTAGGTATTAGGTTTATATACCTTAGTCACATATCGCATAAATAAGTGCAAAAATAGGTATAAACATGTACAGATAATAATAATATTGTTGTTATTTATTTAACTATTTAAGTAAACATACATATGTAAATAGAAGTGCCATAATAAAAAATGAATGTAGTTGAATACGTTTGAATAGACAAGGATTACCGCATAAGCAACATTATATGTAATATAACATTACAGATATGTATAATAAATAATATTAAGTATCATTTTTCTAATGTTTCTGTTCTAATAATAATATTTATTTGAATATTCTGTTAGGAAAAATTGTACGTATAGAATATAAGACATGGTAACACTACGGTTAACTACAAATTGCTTTGAATCTTCATTTCACCATAATCTATGACATTAAATTAAGTTCGTATGTCGATATCCTATATGTATTTATAGTCTTTTCTTCTTAGCAACCTATTAGTACCATATTGCATCATCATTAATGGAGAAGCTACAAAATTTAATTATATTATATCATACAAAGTATAATTTAATATTCTTCCATTAAATTCCGTTATTGTTGATTTAAATTTAATCAATTAAATTGGTTTGTAAACAACAAACCCAGTTTATAATCTATGTATCCTTGGAAACTTTGTCTCGGGATGTTAAAATAACAATATAATTAATTCACATAATCACTACTAATTTTTTATGTTTTATAATTTATTAAGATTCAACTTTTCAACACTATTCAACTTTTAAATAACTGGCATTCCTTCATTGTGAAACGTTTTAATAAGATAGCGGCTCTCATGTCAGAACTATGCTAGAAATTTATGTGATAACTTAAGATGCATGTTTTATTCAGGTAATATTTATAATCAACTATATACATAACCAGAGTATATAAAACAAAACGTATCGTTTTTACTTACTAGAGGGTCAAAAAAAATGAATACATATAAATAAAATTAAATATAAAACCAACTTCAAAAACTTACTTAATAGCATGCATAACCTAAGTTCCAATGCTAATTAAATTGACCCACTTGAAAACATCCGTTTTACAATAGAAAAAGAATGCTTCCAAATCGATATGTAAATTACGAAGTTGTGATATAATAAACATTTAAAAAGATACAACCGAATTGCGAATCTCCTCTTTTTTTAAGTCGGCATTTTTATTTTATTTTTGGCAACCAATCTTCTATTGCCATTGTCGATTAGATAATGGTATCACAAGTTTCTCGCGATCATTTCAATGTTCTAACGAGATGGTGGTCCTCTTGTTAGAACTTTCCAGGAAGTTTTTGTGGCAAGTCAGAATCACTTGTGCATAATAATCAAACTATATTACGTAAAACATAACCAATATTACAGAAAATAGAAGCAAACAACACAATATTATGAATAAAATATAAACTCTACTACATGACATTCCAAGATCCCGGGAAAAAATCCTTGAACTCGGTTTAATAAAATCATCAGATAGCATGTTAAGATCCCGCCAAAACCCTCTTAAGGTCTGTCAATTATCAGTGTTACCAGCGTCATAACATCGAATTGCAAAAATATTCCTATGAACTTTATATGTTACGAATATTTTAGTACCTGTTATTTTTTTTATATTTTATGTTAATTGTTAGTTCATTCTAACATGATTATAATATTATTTTATAACTTTCCATACCAACACGTTGGTAGAAATAAAAGGTTTTTGTTATAGTTTACTTTTAGGGATAATGAAAATAGTGTAAATAAATACTTATATATATATAAATGTATTTCTACTTATTACTTACATTTCAATGTCGTCATCGGCCTACTTAAGACATACCGTTTTGTATTATATAGATTAAACATAAATGTAAATAAAATCGCTTAAGCTAGATCAAAGGATTCGTTTTAAACCCACAGATAATTGTAATCCATAACATTTTAATCCACTTTTTTATAAATTCAGTGTATATTATTCTGGCAGATTATTCTCTAACTTCTTTGTCAATAGACGAATAAAAAAGCAACTATTTAAGGTTATGTTTTTCCAGAAAAAGGCCATAATGGGATTTGATAATAAATAATTCATATTATAAATACTTAGTGCAATATTAGTAAATTATCGTTGTATAAAATCTCGAATTTAATAATAATAAGTATAGTATTATCATAGATTGTAAATTAGTATGTAACGGACATTGGTTTTGTGAGTCGAATAAATATTGTTGAGAAAATTTATGCAATCGTTTTATTTTTATATTAACCTCAATATGTATAAATATAATAAGAATGTAAATCTAACGCGTCTGTAATTTAAGATTTTTGTGAAAAAAAATGTTGCAGGGGTCTTGTAATATGTAATGAAATACATTTCAATCATTTTCAGAAATGTCTATCTGTTTGTTGTTTGTTTGATAAAACTTCACCAAGAAAACCATAAAGTATATCCTCGAGTAACATTTAGTCTTAGTTTCATTAAAATCGGTTTACTCTATCAAAGTTATTGTAATTTTAACGATGACACGACTTAAATACGAGAGAAAAGTAGATAAGTAAATGGACTTAATATATTCAAATGATATTATTAGTCACTGTTTTTTAACAATAGGTTCCACGCGGACAGAGTCGTGGGCACAGCTAGTTAACAATATATATGCGAATGTGAGTTTGTCTATTTGGCTTTTATGCTTTAATTAGTTAACTGATAATATGAACATGAAATATCTTTAATCTAGACAATGGTACTCGTACCGAGGTGTAGGGCACAAGAGCGCTATCAGAAGGTTTGAAGATAAATAAAAGAACTGACTCCAGTTTGTGCAGACTTGTAACGGCTTTTGCAACTAGTTTACCGAATTATCCACGGCTCATAAAGTATTTGTAACTACCATGAATTACTAGTACAAACGCGTGTGGTATGTCACTGCTCGCGTTTTCAGAAAACTTTGTAGGCTACTTGTGAAATACGGCGGCGATGTTACTCTTTGATCGATCATGTATGCTTGTAAAACACACGGTAAAGTTTTCTGTTATTGTGTGTGTCGCTACAGAGGGATACGGTAAATCAACATTAAGAATGCTAATTCATAGGCAAAAGTTAGTTAAAGAAGATGAATATAGATCTGTAATTATACAAATTTTAGAAATACATGAATCAATGTATTGTTGCTAACCATTTCAAATGATAACCGATAACAATTGAACATCAGCAGCCTGTAAGAGGCCCACTGCAGGGCTATAAGGCCTCTTCCTGAATGAACGCATAATCACCATGCTAGCCCACTACGTATTGGCGATTTCAAACTCGGAGAAATCCACAGTTCTATATTTTTCCCATGTACTACAAGAAAATATTTCAAGTTCCCGTTTCCTCACGATGTTTTCCTTCACCGTCAGCCGATAGTGTTACCAATTTAAATTAGTAAATGTACGCAAATTTCGTTGGTACATGCCGGAGTTCGAACCTGCGGTCATGGAAACGATATTCCAGCGGTCACACCACTAGACCACCACAACTTTTACAATTACAGAGTAGCAACGTTTCAATATGAACACCTAAAAAGAAGTACTGAAGCTAGCGGTATATATAAAGTTGTCGCAAAATTTAAGAAAGCTAGATATTTTACAGAAAGCATATTTTTGAATTAAAGAATATGAATTGATTTCTGATTTATAAATTACAAATTACCTATACGATTACGCATGGAATGACAAATCGGGAAAGTTCGAATAGCCTCTGCGGCTTTGCTTCAAATTAAACATTTATTTAAAAAAAAAAGTGTGTGTGTACTTATGTACACACGTTAGAACTTATACTTCTTTGGCGTAACCAGATAAAAATCTTTTCAAAAATTTTATCTTTTTCCTTATTCTACGTTTGTAGCAAAAACGACACTAACAATAGAAAAAATAAATAATAGTTTAAAAAAACACGCTTTCATAAAAATCCAACTAAAAAACAGAAAATAAAATTTAATAAATTTGGATTAAGAATAGTGTAAATTAGAAATAAATGTATATTTTTGTAAAAAATGATAAAAATACTGATATCTGGAGGTGCTGATATTAACAGTGACGCATCGAAACAAAACGTTGACTATAGCTAACTTCAGGGTGTCGATTTTTCGTGACGGTGCGCGCGCGCATCGTAATAACTTCAGGGTGTCGGTTTTTCGTGTCGGTGTGCGCCCGCATCGTAATAACTTCAGGGTGTCGGTTTTTCGTGACGGTATGCGCACGCATCGTAAAAATTTACTCTCATAATTTTTCCCTAACGCGGCAAATGAAGTATAACTACTAATGTATGGCTACTTCAAGAGCTGGTAGTTTGTAATGGACTCCATTATTTTGGAAAGCAAGGAAGTGATGGCGATTGGCCGATTGTTCGACGACTCTGAGCTGTCGCCTTGTTTAGGGATCGGGTGCACAGAAGCGGATTTCCAAGATGCTGGCACAACGCCTATGGAATAGGAGTGCTGAAAAAGACGCGCAAGAACTGGAACCAGTTCCGGAGCACATGTCCCTAGCACGATTGCGGGAATACCGTCGGGTCCACTCGGCTTACTGATGTCCAAGGAGAAGGGCTTTTTGCGTATGTGTTTTTGCAAAAACTTCACATTGCGCATGCAGCTTCTGCAATGCGCTATGATTGGTGGTGACTTAACTTTGTCATCAAGAGTCGAGTTTGACACAAAAAGGCAGCCAAGTTCGGATTTGTCCTTAGCGCCGTAGGCCAACGAGTTGTCTTCCTTCCGCAATGGTGGGAACGATGGCCGACTGAAGTTTCCTAAGGCAGCTTTGGCAAGAGACCAGAATGCCCGAGTTCCAGAAGGAAGACGAACCAGTCTCTCACAAATTCTGCCAATGAAGGTGGACTTTGCTAAGGTTATCGCTCTTTTGTAGGACCTGGAGGCAATGTTATATTCTTTTTTTACTGTTAAAGTACTGCGTTCACGACAAAACTTCAACAAGAAAATCATAAAACATATTCTTGAGTAACATTTAGTCTTTGTTTAATTAAAATCGATCCAGGGATAGGGGGAGGAGAAGGTTGGGGAGGGGAAGTGGTCTTCCGGCGCTGTCACGGACCGAACGAAACGCAATAATGCAAGCACTGTTACTTCACGTCGGTGTTTCTGTAGGTCGGCTGGTACTAACTCGGGTGAGCCGACCCATTCATGCTGAAACCAGTAATAGCTTCAGCGTGGCTCTACCACCTACAAAAATGAATGAATGACCACTACGAATACCTTACTGTAATTTTTAGTTCATGGATATGGATTAGAGAGTTTCATATCACAAGGCATCTCCTTCCAGATAACCCAGAGAAATTACAAAAAAATACAAGATATACATTCAGATGCTTTATCACTATTTTTTGCATTAAGTTCCACGCGGTTGCAGTCGCAGACATAGCTAGTACAAAATAAATTTATATATATATTAGCTGCTCTGTCCCGGCTTGGTACGGGTGTGCTGAAGAAAAAATTGTAATCAAATCTTCCCTTATAACACTCTTATAAATGGTTTTCATATATGAAAGTGCTTAGGAACCCTATTCTGATTCGCATACTCAGCGTTTTTGAGCTTTCTTTATAATTATTCTTAATATAATGTACTTCAATTCGAATCCATCATCCGCGCGCGTTACACTTGCCCCAAACCGAGCCTAAATCAGTTGTATTTAATGTAATAAATAATTTCTTTATAAAATACTTCACTTAAGAAGGACTTCGGCCAAATCCTTTTAACAGAAAATTCAAAAGAGAACACATACTTCATTGTTTTGAGTTTTCACTTCTGTCGGCAGTCTTTATGACTGCCTCGACTTTTTTATATGGAGATTATTTAACCTACATTTTTCAAATTTCCTAAGATTTTCAATCATTTTCTTACAAATAAAGCTCGCCCTGACCATTATACAGACAGCAAAAAAAAAAGAACTAACTAAGTGAATATGCGTCTTTAAAGTATTACGCACAAATGCATTCGGTAGGTAATTGATTTTTATTTTTATAGATTAGTTTATACAAGAATTGCTCCTTTAAATGATGTGCTTATATACATTGAGTAATTTATTTTTATTTATCTATACTAATATTATAAAGTTGAAGAGTTTGTTTGCTTGAACGTGCTAATCTCAGGAACTACTCCGATATGAAAAAATCTTTCAGCGTTAGATAGCTTATCTGTCGAGGAAGGCTATAAGTTATATATCATCATGCTAAGACCAATAGGAACGGAGTACCAAAGAAGAATGGTACAAAATAGTTTTTTCTTTCATTTGAGAGCCTCTGCTGCGTGTTAGCGTTAGCTCAAAGTAACTATTCCACGTGGACGAAGTCGCGGGCAGTAGCTAGTATACATATGAAAGAATTGTCCATTTAAAGTTATAAGATGGAGTTTTTGGCAGGATTTTGGTCCTTCATGTAGTGGATTTTATATTTTATTCATGATCTTGTGTTACTTGACTCTATATTGTGTAAAATTGGTGGTGTTTTATGTAATATAGTTCGTTTATTGTGCATAAGTGAAGTGAATGGAAAGTAATACCACGGATCATGAATTCTGAGATGCCACAAAAACTCCATGGAAAGTTCTAACAATATGGCCACCATCTTGTTAGTGTATTGAAATTATATCATGAAACTTGTAATATCGATACTCACTTGACGATGGCAGTAATAGTCTACTAGAAGACTGGTTGCCAAAAATGGAATGGAAGAAGAACTTGTAATACTACTAACTACTCGACAATGGCAGTAATAATCTAAAAGATTGGTTGCAAAAAATAAAGTTAAAAAAAAAAGTTATAAGCTTTGCACGTCTGTTTGACATGTAGTGGGCTTTTTTGATCTTTAAGACGTTTTTTAAGTAATTGAAAGGTTTTTATGGGGGGCTTGGGGGGGGGGGAGAAAACCAAGAAATCCCGAAAGACAAAAACCTAACACACCCCACTCCGACCGGCACAGCGGTGATACTTTTTAGTTTTTCCATCTATCGATAAATACCAGAACTTTTAATGGCTTTTTGAAATATCACGCTTGTCTCTTTAGTTCAGCACCCCCTTTAAGACGATTGGTTGTATTGGAAAACTACCGTAATTAGCTGTTTGTGAGAAAGTATATAGGTGTATAGGTATTTATCATCTATGTACAACAGTGAATATCTGTACTGTAAAATTTGTGTAAAAAGTGTTAAAAATAGAAAAAAAAAGGAATTAATAAGAAGAAAGTCAGAAAAAAAGGAAAGAAAAGAGTAAGAATAAAAAAAAATAAAATTAATAATAAAAATAAAAAAGAAGAATTATTTTAAAAAAAAAAAAGAAAAAAAAAAAAAAATTTAAAAAAATAATATTTTTATAAAAAAAAAAAAAAAAAAAAAAAAAAAAAAAAAATGAAAAGAAAAAAGGGGAGGGGGAGTTTTGGGTGTTATCGTTTGACCAGAATCTCACCTCATGTTAAATGACAACGTGATCTAAAATGGTAAGCAAGCTAAAGCTAGGGGGGACTGACTCTCAAGTGCAGCTGCCGGAACACAGCAACAGGTGCTTGGCGATAGATTATCAACTCAAACGTGGTAGCTACTCACACGGACTTACTAAAAACCCCTACCACGTTTTATTGTGATGTTTTCTTCACCGCGCGCTCCCTCTCAGTTGCAAGGATTCGAACCTACGTCCATTAACGCTGTCCGAACACACTATCAACAAAGCTAGTGGTCGGCAAACTCGTCATCCAAAAGAGCCAAATATAAAAAATACAAAACTGAAATTTGTTAATTAAAACCTTTTGTGTAACTTAAACTTTAGCAGATATATTCTTATTTAAATAATTAGTATCAAAAGTACACTCTCGAGCTTGCCTTTGCTCAATATGTCTATATTGCGAGCAATTAGCCGTGCTATTGTCGATCTCTAGAAATGTGCCTGTTTTCTGTAGGCTTACGTTTAGAAAATGCTTATTTGTCTCTTACAAGGCAAGTGAATAGATAATATTTCGTATTTGCACTATATACTTTGTGGAAGAGCTGCAAACAATGATATTATAACGAAAAAGCTGTAGATATGCCATAAGCGCTTCGATAGCGCCTTGTTATAACTTGGCTAACTAGCTTATTTTTGATGGCCGTCAATCCGCCCGTATTTATACAACATATAACTATTTCTTTTTCACCACCGATATTGAAAATATGCTATGTTACTTCCACTATCCGCTTTAGAAAAAATTTTTAAAAAAAAACAAAGAACTAGAAATAAAGAAAAGATATTTTTAATTTTTTTTTAAAAAAAAAAAAAAATAAAAAATTTAATTTAAAAAAAAAAAAAAAAAAAAAAAAAAAAATAAAAAAAAATAATAATATAAAATATTATAATAAAAAAAAAAGGGGGAAAAAAAAAGAAAAATTTTTTTTTTTTTAAAAAAAAAAAAAAAAAAAAAAAAAAAAAAATAATTAATAAAAAAAAAAAAAAAAAAAAAAAAAAAAATTTTATCTAAGGCAGTGTGGTTACAGTATTAGTTTACGTATGTGTGTGTTATCGCTCCATTTGTTTTGTTAAAATATCATGTAGGTAACGTAGCTACAGCTTTTTACTTACATCATCGACCGCAAGCGGCAAGCGAGCCCCGGTTTGCCGACCACTGACCTAAGCCGTTATCGCTTCAAAGGTATATAGTGGAATTCTATAATTTAACAATATTATTTCGAAAATATAATACCTTAATGACGTCATAGAACGGAATGTTTGTGAAATGTCAGAAACTGTAAGATTTACAAAAGCCTGGATTCCTGGCTTTACGTGATGAAAGGCAGCCCTGCGGCGGGACAGGCGGGCGGACAGGCTCCGCAACGAGCTGTCACAGCGCTCAAGGCAAAAGGCTACTGTTACAACCCTCAAAGAAGTCGAGATCAAAGAGCTGACAACGTTTTTGAAGATACTAACATTCGTGACGTTTGCGATCCTTTGTTTGCGGTGAATATCTTAAAATAAAATTTCATGTCAACAGTTATATACAACTAGCTGTGCCCGCGACTCGGTCCTCGTGGAACCTAATGTAAAAAACAATTACTAATAAAATCATCTGAATATATTAAGTCCATTTACTTATCTACTTTTCTCCCGTATGTGAGATTTAATTGTGAACGCAGTAGTTTAGCAGTGATGCGTGTTTCAATAAACAGACAGACAAATATACATACAGACATTTCTAAGAATGATTGATATGTATTTTATTACTTATTCCAAGACACCTGCAACAATTTTAATTAATAAATTCATAAAATAATAAACAAAATCGAAAAAGTACAGACACGTCAGATTTACATTCTTTTTTTTATAACTTTATTTTTGACAACCAATCTTTTAAATTATCACTGCTATTGTCGAGTAGTTAAGAGTATTACAAGTTCTTCGTCCATTCCATTTTTGGCAACCAGTCTTCTAGTAGACTATTACTGCCATTGTCAAGTGAGTATCGATATTACAAGTTTCTTGATATAATTACAATGAACTAACAAGATGGTGGCCATCTTGTTAGAACTTTCCATAGAGTTTTTGTGGCATCTCAGAATTCATGGTCCGTGGTATTATTTTCCATTCACTTCACTTATGCACAATAAACAAACCATATTACTAACACCACCAATTTTACACAATATAGAGTCAAATAACACAAGATTGTGAGTAAAAAATAAAAGCCACTACCTGACAGACCAAGATCCCGCCAAAAACTCCATGAAATTTAATATATGAACGTATAAAATACAATTGAAAGGATCGTTCTTCTTTCTCTCCTTTTAATAAACAAAAATAATGCGTCACGTACTTGTTTATTTTTCAACAACTATATTAACATAGTATTGTCATGAATGCGATGATTGATCGGAACATTACTCATATTCTATCGCACTAGAGTTTATACACATTTTAAACAAAATGGATTTAATTAAATCTATTAAATTGAATGAGACACGGTTTTGTATTGAGAGCCAAAGTTTTTCTACACATTTAGTTTTAGTAGATGGCACGAATTACGAAGGTCAGAGCCGGAGGATAAAAAAAAGTTATACTTCTTTGGCGTAACAAAATAAAAATCTTTTCAAAAATTTTATCCTTCGCCTTATTCTACGTTTGTAGAAAAAAACGACACTAACAATAGAAAAAAGGTAATTAATACATTAAAAGTTTTAATACAAAGAAATACAAACAACAAATACAAAGAAACAAAATGTTGACTATAGCTAAATTCAGGGTGTCGGTTTTTCGTGACGGTGTGCGCGCGCATCGTAAAAATTTACTCTCATCATTTTTCCCTAACGCGTCAAAAGAAGTATAACTTCAAAATGTTGAGCCAGCCATAAAAGGACTGCCGACGTAAGTGACAACTCAAAATAATGGAATAACTGTGTTCTCTTTTTGAATATTTAAATGAAATATAGCGTGAATTATTTAAATTACATAATTTGTAAATTATTAACATTAGTCAGGTTTTCATATCTATTGGCATTCGGGCAATAATTAAATACATTTTATAATGTTTACTAATCAATCGACCGTATGATGTGCTGCAAAATATCAATATTACACGTACACAGGCCCCTATCTACATGTCGCTAGTCGGACGCAAGCCGCGCAAGTGCAATACGGTCGGTTAGGCTTGCTAGCATGTCATGACGCGAAATCATAAGTTTGTCTCCTGCCAAAAGAATACCGCTCAACGCGCCTAATAAAGTTTTCATTTCAATAAAACCTAACTTAATTTATTTTAAATTACAAATAAGTCTATAACTAATATTACGTGACTGCTGCCGATGCTAGGCTAACACTGCCGAGTGACCATCTGGTCCAATAACTTACACAAAAACAATGTGGGTACGGAGGAATCGGGTTGCTGAACGCTTCCACTGAAATTGCTGACTCGATACCTCGTGCACCTGCCGCACCGTGGGACTGGAAACCCGTGCTCCATCCACTCTTGGTTAGGCGTAACTCACGAGTAAACATTTATCTCATTTTATAAAAATAACCTTTTAACACAATTAATCAGATAAAGAGGCGTCGTAATATTAAATAAACATTTTTTTGAAAATTGACGTCAGTTGTTTGTTATTTTATACTGCGACTAGCGGGCCCGGCAGACGCTGTCCCGCCCTGACTATAAAAAATCCTTGAGAAATTATATACTAAAACCTTCCTCATGAATCACTGTATCCACTGGTGAAAACCGCATGAAAATCCGTTCAGTAGTTTTTGAGTTTATCGCGAACAGACAGACAGACAGACGCGGTGGGGGACTTTGTTTTATACTATGTAATGATTTAATTATACGTACTAAATTTACCTTTATTAAAACTAATAACCGTATACCGCGGTTTCATTCATGTTAACTTGGCAACCGCATTATAACTTCGTTCTCGTTTAACGTGTTCTCTACATTCCCGATAAAATAACGACAGCGAACGCTCAACACCCCTCCAACTCTTCAAACAGAGCGTGTTAGCGTCCACACTCGTGTAATTACAGATCACGCCACCGCGGCGTAGTCTGACGGTGAATTTCGCTCCCACACACTCTTCGCAACCCCCTTTGGCAGCGGCTCAAGCATAGGTTCTATCTCTGGAGTGAAGGTTGCTAGCACGTTACGAGTGTGATACTGTGACACTGAAAAAAATATCCCTCACTTGCTTAACACACAACACAGATTGTCCCCACAGATAGGTACACATATGGTGGAAGAATTATTTTTCTTTATTTTTCGAACTTGATTAGTTTATTGTAGCCTAGTTGACAGATACAAAATACATGTTTGAGTTAGTGAGGCACAGATGCTTTAGATTACCTATATGTGCCTCAATAATTCTTATATGTATTATTATGTATAGCTTAGTAAGCTTCTCGTTGTTGCATCCAAGGCAACAGCCCTGGCCAAGTTTTGGCTACTTTGTCGCCCAGGAGCTTGTTGTCAAGTAGCTAAACGCCATAAACGCTCGTCTTGTGAAGCTGTGAAGCCCTATCAGGCCAATAGCGTTATTCAAGTCGGAAATAAAAGTAAAAAGTGTACTCTCTAACCTACAGTTTCCGAGGTAGTTACACATCTAAGAAAATTAGCATAGTGTTAAATAACTTATAACCTTCCTCAATAAAAGCTTTGAAATGCAGAAACAATATTTCAAATTTTTATAATATTTCTAGATAACAAAGCGTTCGAACAAACAGAAAAAATATTTTTTTGCAATGCACCCCATACAAAATTATACTAACGCTACCTATCTTTTTTTATCATATAGCTAAACCACAAGTTGTGATTACTATGTCAAAATACAATCTCATAGACATGGTCTATATGCAATTAAGCTCTTCCGGCTGACATTCCATTTAACTACACTGCGTTCAGTCTGTCTGTCCGTGAGGGAACGCGACAGAGGGCCATTCAGATCGACTCTGTGACGTCCCTAAAATTGATTTAAAATCTGCTGTGACCACACGGTTGCCTTTTTCTGGTATTGCTCTTGATTAAAATCGAATTATCATTAATAAATCGCAGAAATTTTCATTTCTCAATTCAATTATAAACATCCTTACATTACATTTATTAACCTAGTCAATGTATGAACTAAAAATGTAATAAATCGTTCTTTTATTTAATAGAATATGTAAATATCTTCAGTTACACGTTAATTTGTTGTATTTAAGTAATGTTTTTGAAGTGAAAACTTCTTTAGCCGCATTGAGCGATTTTTGTCAGGACACGCTAGTGAAGCGTTACCAACATGCTCGTGACGTATTTTAATATAAATTAAATTATTCTATGTCTCGAAAATTGATTATTCGATTAATAAATCTCCGATCTACATCCCTAATTTCTTCAAATAGACATACCACAACAGTGCGTCGAAATTTTTTGCGAGATTACAAAAGCAGATCCATGTCAGTATTGTTTGTGTAATTGTTTTTGTAACATGTAATAGTGTTGCGATTGCGTCAGACTAACGACTCGTAGCATAGCGACCTGTGTACAATGATAGTTCTTTGTATTGCACGTTCTATAATTTGTATCGAACATATTTTTGATTTAATAATAAACGATGATGTATATAATTATTTTTGTTTTAATAATGACAACATATGTAAAAAACAAGACTAATTTTAATAATGTCTATTTGCAAATTAGGTAATTTAAATAATTCAGACTTAATTCCTTTAAAAATTCAGAAATAAAACAGTTATCCCCTTGTGTCATTCGTGACTCGGCAGTAATTATGACTGACTCGACTTTTTTATTTCGTGGAAGTAAAAATGTAAATGTATGACAATAATTGTGACACATAATGCCGTATTCATAATTTTGTAATTATAGTTAAGAAAAAATCGCCGATCGTTCGCTAATATAAAAGTCGGTTAACTGAAATTGGGTATGAATGTGACAAAGATTAATAATAATATGTCTTTACAAAATGCTAGAATTATAGTATGTCATTTGTATTTGTTAAAATCTGCCAGCCAGATAATCGAAGATTTTTGCAACATGCTGCATTGTAATAAATTTGTGTAATATGGTTGACGTGTCAGCTTTAGTTAATTGGCCGTATCATAAATGACGCTGGGTGACAGGGTTGAAGAGGAGTAGGCAAAAAGGTGAAGGACAAGGACAATAATATGTGTAAACAGTCAACATATCCTTTCTCGGTATTACAAATAACCTGAACTGTGTATAGTACATTATTGTGTGAAATAGTACATTGTGATTTTTGATTCTTACTATAATTACTCTGTCTCTCTCCGTAGAACCTTATATTGTATTATATGCACTCGTTTTTTAAATCACTATTTGTGGTGAAGTTTAAGATAAAATGAGATTGAACAACACACAAAAAAATTAAGCAAAATCGGTTCAACCTTGTAGTAGGAGTTCAGTTACATGCACACGGATAGAAGAATTATATGTATATGTAAAGATAAAGATAAGAATGTGCATGAAATGCTTAATGTATTTAAGTTGATATGTTTTAATACTGTACACGTTTAAATAGCTTTCCAATTGTACGTCACCATTTTTTTAGAAGATATAATGTGTATAGTGAGTTATCCTTAAAAGATAGATATGTGCCGTCACAGACTTCTTCGCAGATCTATAAAAGAGGGTTATCCCCCCATGCATTGTTTTGTTATATCTCAAAGAAATTAGCCAGCGTTTTCGACGAAAACCCCCAGACGGCTTGACTTTTTCCGACATTTTCAACAATTATCGTTATATTTTAATCAATTTACACAAAACCTCGACATATTTTATACCTAACCCTGCCTCGTGAATCACTTTATCTATTGGTGAAAACCACATAAAAATCCGTTCAGTAGTTTTTGTGTTTATCGTGAACAGACATGGCAGAGGACTTTGTTTTATATTTTGTAGTGATATATAAATAATTTGCATATGAGAATGCTCATAAAATATATATATGTCATAGTGGGAGTATCCAGCAGTCGGAGTATTCCGAAGATTCGAATTATCACAGGTGTTTGTTAACAGCGCCATCTATTATATTCTATGTTAATCAATACTGGCAAGGTATTGTTAATGCTTTTCTATTTAATTATTGTTAATGTGATTTCTTCTAAATTATTGAGTAATTTACATTAGATTAAACTGTTCATAACTTCTAAGAATTCCACATGTTTATTCACATAAGCACTGATAGAAGTCGCTAAATAAACCGGTGTCACGCCACACCCGACGCGTGACACCATCTTAAGAAAATCGTAGTGAGTCGTACGATAATATTTCTAACTTGATTTGATTCTTGATTTAAAGCAGACCTAAATTAGTGTCACGATAATTAAAATCGAACTTGTGAAATTGTAATAGAAGTATTATAGATTTACGTAACATTTGGAACCTTTTGTTATTTATTAAAACCGTTAATACAGTCTATGTGCAGTCGAGATAGAATAGTAAAGTTGCTATTTAAAATGAATAACAATGTAATTAAAACATATTGGCATTGTATTATGTTATTAGTATTACTTTGTAATTACTAGAATAATTGCCGATCTAAAATGAGTTTTATAACAAATAAGGATTTGTAAATTACTCGGTCGTTACAACGGTGAATTATTTTATGATAATTAATGACAACGTAATTATTCAATGTATGGTGTTAAAATAGTTATTTATTTATAATTAGAATTATTAGCGAACATAAAGTGTAACTATGTACAACATCATAGATTAAGTACTTCGTTAAACTAAGACTTCCTTCACTTGGGTTGTCGGTAGGTGAAGGAAGGCGATTCCTTTATAAGTGCTTGTAAGAGGTTGTTCAAGGTTCTTTATTCATTATTGTTTGTGAGATCGTGAGATCTATCGTTATTGTCGCTAAGTGATAATTATTGTCTCTGAGGGCGTTGTCTCTGAGATTATTGTAAAAACATTATTAAAAAAAGAATCGAAGAAGTCGTCATTTCATTTCATAGTGTCGGTCGTGTTGTGAAAATACATACAAATGGAGGACGATGCCATCCGTGTGCTCTCGGCTCTACAGGCTCTATCTTTATACTCTGACACATATATTATACGGTATCCCGTAGTTCAAATACCTTATTATAGGTTTACTCATTTTCTATATACTACTCGAACCAACCAGACACTTATACATATTTACACATCCACACAACTATATATTTTACGTTTAACGTGCAACGTAAATTTTCCCTACCATGTCATAAGTAGTTTCACATTAAAAAATACGGAATCATTGTCACCCTATCATGGCACGTGCCGCCTATAACGACTCGACGCGACGATGATGCTTGACTCACACAGCGTATTAAGCTGTGATGTATTTTGATCTACAATCTAGTCTCTGCATACGGCTCCGGCCATGCCTATTGATTATTGTACGGTACCAAGTCCTTTGAATATTTTTTTCAATACACATCATAAAAAAAAATATTTTTACGGAATTGAAAATTTCAGCTGAATTCGGTATCTCTATATTTGCTTCCAAATCAAAATTAAAAGCACTTTATTCAATTTAGGCCCTGAGAAGATGCTTATGAACGTCAAAGTCATCGAGAAGAACCGGCAAGAAACTCAATCTGATTTATATTTTCATGATATATACTTTTAAAAAACATAGATATTTACATTCACTTTTAGTGGATGTACAGACAGAGGCGTCGCTTCCAGACGCCACTATAATTCATATATTATAATTACATATTTTCACAAACATTTACTATGCACAGAGAGGGGCGATATTTCATTAGAACTCGCTTGACATAGTGCTTGTACTCGCTATCCGGCAAATCTGTAATGTGCATTGAGACTTTGTTGTAAAACCTAATACTCTTACCTAAAAACTGTTTTTGGTCTTAGTGAGCCTGAAACATAGAATTACCAATTTGTTGCTACTTTGTTGCTATGTATTAAAGTTATGTTGGTCTTTTACTAAATCCAGCTTATCTATGTTTTTGTGGACATACATTGAAATTATCAAGAATATATTGGGAGGATAGAGTTAAGATACCGAATTCCTGAAACTTAGTTTTAATTATTTAATATGGTGTCCAGATCAGCTGCTAAAATGTGATGAGCAGTTCGTCTTCCTTGTACAAAATAAATAAATTACTCTATTCCATAGGGGTTAAGTACTAAAGCTACACGAATACAACAGCTTACAATAAATGATAAAATATAGCTGCCGTCATGTTTATACGTGTCTATGATTGTCATGCGTGCATAGACAGCTCGATGTATGGATAGACAATTCTAAAATAGTTATTTCCGACGAAGATGAATCATGGAATATTGAAAATATTCCTTGTGTTCTTCCAAGGATTAAACCAAAACGACTTTTACCGTATACTAAATATAGACCAGCTATACATTGGGAATCATGAATCAAATAAGTCTTGGAACTAATATACTAACTACAGGAAAAACAATTACAGAAACAATGCCGACATGAACCGGCTTTTGTAATCTCGCAAAAAAATTTCAACGAACTGTTGTGGTATGTCTATTTGAAGCTTAAAATTAGGAATGGCGATCTAAGATGATTAATTGAATAATATTAGACATAGTTTAATCGATTATTTTAATCAATATTAAACATCGAATTGATCTCTGACACTATAAAATGGCGATTCGATTTTTTTCTTTTTAGATAAAAATAAAAGCACACATAGTCCAGGATCCACGGCTCATTTTTGCACTTGATTACTATCAAGCTAATTTTCCATCAGTAGCTTCATTTTCATGAGACGCCCAACAACTTCCCCTACGAAAACTCGATTGTGGTAGGTAATAGGGTAGCGAGGATAAAATATTTTGATTTGATGATTCTCAAAAATTTATTACTAACTGGGTTGTTTTTGTTAAATCTGATGATAATTATCTAAATTATTCGAAACAATATTTGTCCTACAAAATATATGGTTTGATCAAAGAGTCGTTTCCTTCCAACATGTATAGATAACGAGGTCATCAAAAATGTTTACTAACCAGCTGATTTTTTTTTGGCTTAGTTATTATTTATATAATTTAACAGTCACATTGTCCTACAAATTGCGTGGTACGTTATCGCGTTGTTCCAATTGAAAACATATCTGAAATTTATGAAATTAAAAATCAATTTATTTTCTGTATTTCGCTACTACAGCCGAGTCATGCGTACCGGGCATGCGCAGAGCATTGCTTACTGCGTATTAGGTATCTCGCGTTAGTGTCGACCATAAGCGAAATTTTTATATGTAAATACACAAATTTTTATACCTAGTTTACTAATAAAGAAAGTTATTTAAATAAAAAAAAAACGTGTGGCACTCGGAACTGCCCGGTAACTTTGCATGCATTTTTATCAACTTATGCAATTATAATTATTTATTTATTTTATTAATGCAGTATTTAAAAAAAATAAAAAATAAATAATTAAAAAAATAATTAATTTTTTTCTTTTTATTTCAAAAAATAATACTGCATTTGTGATAATAATAATAAAATGAATGTATATAGAGTACTAACACATTTTCTTTCACTATTTTTTCGTGACTTTCTTCATTAATAAATGCACTTTGTTTCTTCATATTTAAAACACTTTGTACACAAATTATACGAGTACAGATATTCACTGTTGTACATAGATGATAAATACCTATACACCTATATACTTTCTCACAAACAGCTGATTACGGTAGTTTTCTAATACAACCAATGCCACCTAAAGGCGGGTTGCTGAACTAAAGAGACAAGCGTGATATTTCAAAAAGTCATTAAAAGTTCTGGTATTTATTGATAGATGGAAAAACTAAAAAGTATCACCGCGGGGCCGGTCGGGGTGGGGTGTGTTAGGTTTTTTTGGTAAGGGAATTTCTGGATTCGGTCCCCAGGTTAAGGGCCGGGGAAGGAGGTAATGAAAAGGTTAAAATGGTTTCCATGGAACCAATGTTACAAATAGGAAAACGAATAAATTACAACTCTTGTCGGACTAGTGTTACATGCCTGTTTTCTTGTGGGACATTGTTTCATTTGGACAGAGAATGCACTAACCATTATGTAATATTTTTGTCCTACAGTTAGTAATGAGGAAAATTGTCTTGTGGTATTAACAATTCAAATCAACGCGAACTTTAGCAGCAAAATATTTAAAACAATCACTAGTATGTAGTTACCCTATTTTTAGACTTTGCCAAAGCATTTGATACAGTCTCTAATCCCATATTAGATGAAAAACTTAAAAGGATCAGTGTACGGGAAATACAGTGGCAACTGTTGCGAGATTATATTTTCCACAGGGTGCAATGTATAAAAATGTATGGAGTTGTAAGGAAGATAAGCACTATAGATTATGGAGTGCCACAGGGTAGTATTTTAGGCCCAATCTTGTTCTTGATATACATTAATGATTTGTGAGAATGGACGGATGGTCTCATAGGTTTCGCTTCACCGAAAGGTCTGACTTATTTGCAACTATTAGAACATATATCGCTCGACACTAACCACTGAATTATGAACGTTTCATACAACGTCAATTAAAAGTACCGTATTCTTAAAGTTATTTATGAGAGATTGCTACACCTAGGGACGAAGTATTGGATACCTAATTGGCCTATTGGTCCTGCAAATGACGCTGTGGTTTTGTTTTCTATTAATACTTGGCAAGAAGCTTTTGAAACGGTATAATATAAAATAGTTTTATTTACTAATGTGCCATAATGGTTCAATGCAAAATTTTCTAATCCTTAATTTACATAAACTAAATATACGGCTTCAACTATCAACAGCCACCATCGAAAATGTATTAATAACTAGCTTTTGCTAGTGGCTTTGCTCGCGTTAATGTAGACTTCATCTATCCCTTGGTAATGTGGTATTCCTATATAATATAGGTCATGTGAGTGTGTCGATAAATCAGTTGTGTTGCTGACTCTGTCTATTTGTTTTCGCTCCACACTTCATCCGTAATTGATTGGTTAAGGCGTGAACACACATTCGCATTTTAAGCAATATTGGCTTTTTTCGTCGGACACAGCGTCGATGGCCGTGGTTTCGAGAATATGTTCGTATTTTAAGAGTTAGATTATCTTAGGACCCGTTAACTGATCGTATGAATTATGATGACACAGTTGTTAGAAAAAAAAACATAACCGGTTCTTCACGGAAATCAACCGTGGCAGGGTTATCTGCTGTCATTAAACCACGATTTGTGAATCATAACTGACTCAGACGAGTTTACAGCAATTTGTTTAACCATAGTTGAAATAAATACTGATAGTGGGTGAACTTTTTAATTTCTTCTAAGTCATGTTCAAGATGTTTGAACTATTTTGACATACAAATTTTATGCTTTGATGTAATCTTTCAGCTATATTTGTAGTTATTCCGACTTTGGATAATCACAAATGAGTCTATAAAACATCTATACATATAATAAAACTAAAGTGACTGTATGTAATATAAAAATAACGACTTTTTACTGATTGAGTATGAAAGTATACGCGCTACTGGTAACAAATATGCAATTTTGAAAAATTTTGTCGGTCTGTCTGTCTGTTTGTTCATGATAATCTACCGCTACTTCGTCCACAGTGTTATCTTCAAAACGGTTGGCCCGATTTTCACGGGTCTTTCACTGGTAGATAGCGGACCTTATAAAAAATAATTTAGTTTATTTAGATTTAGCTTAGACTAGCTGTTAACCATGGCTTTGTCCGCAGTGCTATCTCCAATACGGTTGGACCGATTTTCACAGGCAGAATTTAGTTTGTTCTATTTTAGACTTCTATTAATTCCTATTTGGAAGTGAAGCATATGAGAGGGCTTTAAAATTCTGATCCACAACTTTTTTGGGTGTTACCCGACGCGGCCTCCTTTGGCAGCATCTCAAGTATAGGTTCGATCCCCCAGACGGGAGCTCTCGAGCATGCTGCTAGCGCGATACACTGACGCTGCAATCACTAGTTTCCTGCACTCCACACATGTGCATACTCACGGTACATACACTAGTTGTGTAAGGGACCTTTTCCTTTTTGGTTAGTTAGTTTTTGCCGAAATTGTTCGACTCTATATACATGTACGCTTTAGTGCGACACATGTGAAGTATGCATATCTGTCTCACTAAAGTATACATGTTTGGTTAATTCAGCTCAGATGGTTAGTTTTAGTTCGATTTGTATTGTATCCAAGGCAACAGCCCAAGCCGAGGTTCTGCCACTTTGGCACCCTTGAGCTTGTTGTCTTTAGGCTGAGTGCCCTAAGCACTCGCCTTAAAAGCCCGGTGAAGCTGTGAAGGCCAGTCAGGCCAACAGCGTTTAGTCAGTTCGAAAAACAACCTTCTTGGGTGACGAAAAGTGATGAATGTAAACACTGTGTCGGGTAGAGTGCAGAAAACACTGGTTCTCTTCGGATCACCGAAATTAAACAACGTCGGGCACGGTCAGTACTTGGATGGGTGACCGCTTGATAACATCGCCTCACGTTGACTTTTGGTTGTTTTTTTTTTTATTTACCATAATGTCTCAAAAATGAAACATTGTCCCTAATTTATAAATAAAATATTACTTGCTTTTAGCGAATTTTGTACTGCATGACATATTACTTTGGAAATCTTTACAAGAAAAAATAGGAATACTACTTTGTATAAACTATGTTTTCTTTTTTTTAAGAATCTGTATAATACTCTACATAAGATTTTTGCTGAGTTAAAATTAGGAAATCAGAGATTTAAGGGTTAAACATGTCCTTATTATATTAAAGTTTCACTTTTATCGTGTCTTTATAAACACCCTGTTTTTTTTTCTTCGTCAATATTAAAGATAGAACTTCCATTGCGATATAAAGTTTCAAAAAATATCAAAAAGCCTCTGCCTAAATGAGGTTTATAACCAATAACAGTAGTAATTGCATACTTGATTCACTATGTAAAATAAATTATACTGTGGCGTGCATCGTACACACACTTCATAGTGTTTATAACGGAAAAACAAACGCAATTAGCAGTACTAAGGAAGTTCTACAGAGTTACGGTCGTCTCCTGTGAATATCATGCGTTTCGTAAGTAGGCCAATTTAGTTATTTATTTCCTGTTCTTTTTTACATATGTTAAATGAAATATATTTATCAATTTCTACAAAATAGCATTTGGAAGTGATATCTGTTATTATTATTTTAATGAAAAATCAAAAAAATGTATACAAATTTTAAAAAAGTCCATAATGTCAGAGGTTATGTTGTTCAAAAATTACTTAATTGAATAAAAACACAGTATTCCGTTACGTATTTGTTTATATTGAGTTAAGTTGTATTAAAAGTGTGTTTTAATAAACAATGGCATGAATATTAACAATGCAAGCTGGATTATTACAAAAAATTTTTTTAAAGCTTCAGGATTAGAAAATATTCAAACAAAAATAAATCTAGGAAACTGGGTCGCGGTTGCTTTTGCTTGATATATGAAAATAAATGGAGTCTAACGGCTGGATGGAATTTTAATTTTAATACAGTTAATCTATACGTATAAATAAAATTGAAGTGTGTTGTTTGTCTAGTCTTTTACCGTCATATAGATAACTTTGTAGAATATTATCTACGCTACATATAATTTATGCTTTTCCTTGGGTTTCGCAATAGTAATCATTACATAGTATAAAACAAAATCCCCTACCCCGTCTGTCTGTCTGTCTGTTCGCAATAAACTCAAAAACTACTGAACGGATCTTTATGCGGTTTTCACCAATGGATAAAGTGATTCACGAGGAACGTTTTGGTATATAATTTTTCCAGGATTTTTTTATAATCAGGGCGGGATAACGTCTGCCGGGCCCGCTAGTAATAAAATAAAGTATCAGGGGTAACAGTAAAATCAGTAAAAAAATATGGATTTAACGACAAGATTTAAGGTTATTATAGAGTGGATCAATATGATAAGGTTAGCGATGGAATTTACTCCTCTCTGTGCATCCACTAAAACAATTGCAACGCGTAATGTATTCTAAATATATGTATATATGTTAAAGAGATAAACCAGATCGAGTTTCTTGCCGGTTCTTCTCGCTGACTGTGTTGTTTGTCCTTTTTTTTTCGCTCTGACTACGCTATTGACCTAGCAAGGTCTTAACAGCAACACCGGACTTTGTCCGAAGCGATAGTAGTGTTGACGTTCATAAGCGCCTTCTCAGAGCCTAAATTAGATATAGTATTTTTGATTAAATTAAAAAAGGACAATAATTTAGTTCATTTTAACATTAACCTGGCGGTCATCAGATAATCTATTAACATTATAAAGTTGAAGAGTTTATTTGCTTGACCGCGCTAATCTCAGGAACTTGAACAATTATTTCAGTGTTATATAGCTCATTTATCGAGGAAGGTTATAGGTTATATATCATCACGCTACGACCGATAGGAGCGGAGCACCAATGAAGAATGTTTCAAAATCGGGGTTTTTTTTCCTTTTGAGAGCTTCCGATGCGTGTTAGCGTTAGCCCAAAGTAACTACTCCACGCGGGCGAAGTCGCGGCCAGAAGCTAGTGAACTAATAAAAATAGTCAATAACGATTAGTATAGATGTGAATTGAGATGATTTTTGTTTCGTCGTCTATGTAGGTATTTTACAAAACATAAACACAATTCTGTCTCAACTATTAATAACTAAAAACAATCTGCGTTTTAACGCGCGTAAATTAATGAATAATACGTATAATAGATAAGGGGGCGTCCATAAATTGCGTGAGGTGTTTTTTTTAATTTTCTGTCCCTCCCTCCCCCTCTGGTGAGATGCCGTGAGATTTTATTCAACCCCCTCCCCCATCCCCCAATCTCACGTGAGATTTTTCAAAATGTGGATTTCTTACGTAAACGCGTTGGATTGTTATTGTAAAAAGAAAATGAAATTATTTTCTTTCGAACGAATTAGTGAATGATCTTAATCGTATTACGATTACGCTTAATATTAAATCTTAAGCATGTACAATCTGGATTAAATGGACCAAAACAGTATTTTTTTTTGTTTCAATCAGAAAAAAAATTGCGTGATATTTGCCGAGACCCCCCTCTCTCCAACTTAAGATTAGATGAGATTTGATTCGACCCCCTCCCCCCTTAAAAATCTCACGTAATTTATGAACGCCCCCTAATATGAAACAAAGTTGCGTTTTGTTATGTCTATGCGTTCCATTATTTCTCCGAAAACTACGTAACGGATTTTAATTTAGTGTCCATTTGTTAGAGATTTTTTCTAGAATGATGTGTATATACGCGCATTATACATAGGATGCACTATTTATTTTATTTTGGGAAGCAATCGTCTAACTAGACTATTATTAGATTATTATAATAGACTATTAGATTATTACTACCATTGTCGAGTAGGTAATGATGTTATAAATTTGTTGCGATCGTTTCAATGAAGTAACACGACTGTGGCCGTCTTGTTAGAACTTCCCAGGGAGTTTTTGTGGCAAGTCATAATCCATGCTCCGTGATATTATTTCCGATCCACTTCACTTGTTCACAATAATCAAACTATATTACGTAATATACCACCAATATTACAAAATATGGTTATATTATTTTCATGTATCTACTACGTCTTTGAACTTTTTAGATTTTTGTGAAAAAAAATTGCTACAGGTATCTTGGAATAAGTAATAAAATACATTTAAATCATTTTTAGAAATGTCTGTCTGTCTGTTTGTTTGCTCAAACACGCATCACTGCTAAAGTAACACGTTCACGATAAAACCTCAGCATTTAATCTTGGTTTCATTAAAATCGGTTCACTCTATCAAAAGTTATTGTAATTTTAATGACGACGCGACTTAAGTATGAGAGAAAAGTAGATAAATAAATGGACTTAATATGGATGATATTATTAGTCACTATTTTATTACATTAGGTTCCACGCGGGCGGAGTCGCGGGCACAGATAGTTATATACATATAATAAACATGTATCGTACGCATAAAGGGAATACGTAGACAGATGGGAAAAGCAATTTTGTATAACAAATGCGTATGGTAGGTACCTCAAATATAGCAAGTAAGAATTATTAGAGAATTAGCCGTCGGGAAGCAATCACAGGAATGAGATTACGCTCAGGACACAGCCCATATAAAAAGTTTGCCTACCTGATGTGTACAGTACCATCACCACTCAGCCAGAGTTGCGGGCTCATCGATGATATTCACCATATCCTGGCAGAATATGTTCGAAGTGATGGTATTAGATCTCGGCTCTTTCTGGTTTGTTCTACATTTGTTTGTACAATTCCTTAATCTCTGACCCTAACTCAAAAGATGCTAGGCAGTTGTACAAAATTAATGTAAGCTATTGTTAAGTTTATTGTCATTGTTATATAGTTATATGCTACTTAGACGATATAGTCGCGAAGGCGAATAAGCCTTCATTAAAATAATTTAAAAAAATATATAGCTATTAATCGGTACAAATATTTAATTACAAAACACCTTCCACGGGAAATTTATCAAAAGGTAATGTGAAAATGATCTCAATACCATGGTGAGTTAGTAATCTTGATGCGTCAGTTTATTTATGAGTATATCGGTTCCTTTGAACTGTTGTCAATGACTAATCATATTTTGAAGTGAAACTCCTTTTTTGGGACGGTACGAATTGGGTTTTATGAAACGACAATGTGTAAAAACAAAGAGAATAAATGTACATATAGGTTTTAGGCTATGAATGACATAGAATATGTTTCTATATAGTTTCCCTATCCTTCGTCTCTTTTTTATGCGATGGTTCATAGCGGTCTGCGTCCCCATTACTCTACCGTAGCGTCGTATACGAACCTATACACGGACTCTGCATACCTTCCTGCATACCATAGGCACTAGACTCCATATTCTATACTATATTCTTAATGTACTCGAAATATATACAAAAGGAGAAAGAGAGAGAGAGAAAAAAAATTGTAAACATTGTAAATGATTGCACATTATTTTCTGTGGTATCGTAGTGACTATCGCGGACTTTTAAACATTATTCTTTGTTATGTATTATATTGTTAATATATATTAAAACTAGCGGGTCCGGCGGACGTTTTCCACCCCTGATAATAAAAAACAACCTTGATAAATTATGCATCTAAACCTTCCTCATGAATCACTTTATCTACTAGTGAAAATCGTATGAAAATTCGGTTAGTAGATTTTGAGTTTGTCACGAACAGACAGTCAGACGTGGCAGATGACTTTGTTTTATAATATGTAGTGATAATGACGTACTCAACATATATACAAAGAGAGAGAGAAAAAATAAGTAGGGGAGCGGGTAGTGGGGGGAAAGTAAAGTGGTTTAATGACGCCGCGCCTAGGGGCGGGGGGCGGCGCGGTGGGGGGGCGGGGGAAATAAGTGTGGGGGAAGGGTGGGGTGTGTGTTGTGTTTGTTGGTTGTTTTAAGGTGTATTAGAAAAAATGAGGAAGGAAAAGTGCGGGTAAAAAGTAAGTTCTTTGGGTAGATTTAATTCTCAATTTTTGTGTTTTTCTAATAGAAGCCACAAAGATAAGAATACTGACGAGGCTCGACGGAAGGTGAAAAGGGTGAAGAGAAAATAGGTGAAAAAGAGAGGAAAAAAAATAGGCAGAAGAAAAAAATTAAGAGGAAATGGGAGTGGGGCTGGGACGAGTTAATGAGGAAATTTCGTTTTGAGGTGGAGAGGGGGCAGATGTACGACGGATCGAGTGCGATGAAAAATGGAAAAAATGAAAAGGGACGATAGTAATGGGGGTAAGGAAGGTGACGGGGAAACGACACGAGCCACTTGAAAGTTAAGAACAAGAAGAGTGTTAAATATTTTTTTAGATAAATGCTGAAGTTTGTTTGTATTATAAATAAAGTTATTAAATAAATAAGTTGTTTCCGTAATATGTTTATTGCATCCCGGGTCTTGTACTTTTGACCCACAACGTGTTACTTTCGACCTGCTTACGTGGTCGAAAGTAACAACCGACGATTTTTTTTAAACTCTCTGTTACTCATATAAAACACACCGTAAAAAAATAATTCGAGTTATCAGTGTAATGAACATAAACTGAATTTATATGTGGTTACATTAATTTAATGACAATAATAAAACCAAGCTAGAAATTAAGGTAAAAGTACAAAGTGTTACTTTTGTACCCGGTCTCCCCTACGTTGTAATCTATAGCACATTCTTTTCTGTTAGATGGTAGTGACTATCGCCCAAGTTTAAAAATTATTCTTTGTTGCGTATTATTAACATTGTTAATATCAGTGCTATTATAAGGAAAGCATTTTTACTTATGTTAAAATATAATATCATTGGTTAATTAACACATATTAAAATATTACAAAATAATGACGAAAACTAATGTTTATAACCTCCATGATGTATTCATTCATCTCATTTTTTTAATCAGTCAGAATACTAAGTTTTACATTTACTTACACCCTATTTATTTATTTTTTTGGTAAATAAATGTTTTTTCTGACATTGTAATATAAAATAAACCTATTCCACAATGGCAGTAATAATCTACTAGAAGATTCGTTGCCAAAACAAAATAAAAAGTTAAAATCTATGGAGTAGTTGTTGCATCATGCGGGCATAAGAACAGACTTTTAGCATTTTATCTATATATATTGTACAGTTAAAAATAAGTGGACAAAAACAATTAGAGCTACAATAGTATTTTAAAATCGGTTTAAACGAAAACTATTTGCTAATAAAATTAAGACGCGACTATATTTGCACATGGTCACAACGTGCTAGTGCAATAAACTTTACAACATAAACATAAACAGCTACGATGAATAATTATGATACAAGCGAGATAAATTCGTCATTAGGTCATCATACTTCATAGCTGCGTAATAGCGTAAACTAGTAACTAATGACTAATGCTTACAAGTTCCATACAAATCCGAAAAGTAAGTAACCCCATCTATGAAAAGATTAAATTCAAATTCAGCAGTTTTGACATCATTGAACTTTAAAAATATTGTATTTACATGATACATAGATTATGAAAAAATGACGCGCGCAATCCGTTTTTCGCGCGCAATATCTAGCGTTCTTCTTCTATTTTATTTTTGGCAACCAGTCTTCTAGTAGACTATTACTGCCATTGTCAAGTGAGTAACGATATTACAAGTTTCTTGATATAATTACAATGAACTAACAAGATGGTGGCCATCTTGTTAGAACTTTCCATGGAGTTTTTGTGGCATCTCAGAATTCATGATCCGTGGTATTACTTTCCATTCACTTCACTTATGCACAAACCAAACTATTTAAGTAAAGCACCACCAACATTACACAATATAGAGTGAAATAACACAAGATTATGGATAAAATATAAAGACCACTACATGGCATTCCAAGATCCCGCCAAAAACTCGGTAGTAGTAATAATATTCGTCCAATAGGACAGGCGAAGGAATTAATCCATACTGCCAATTCTGAAGTTGTCAATATAGGTAGTTCTTAGGTATCCTTTAACCAATTTTCTTCCGTGTCCAAGTTAATATAAAGGCATAAGTGACAAATCTTCTATATAATATTTCGTACGTATTCTTTTATCCATCTTTTTTATCTTCTTAATATACTTGTTAACCGTAGCGTACCAACTTCCTTTTGTCTGAATTATTTCGTTTCTCTCACCCACAGTGTTTGTTAATTTCCATTGTCGAATAGTAATTCAATGTTCCAACAAGATGGTGGCTCCCTTGTTAGAACTATCCAGGGAGTTTTTGTGGCATCTCAGAATTCATGGTCCGTGGTATTATTTTCCATTCACTTCACTTATGCACAATAAACGAACTATATTGCATAAAACAACACTAATTTTACACAATATAGAATCAAGTAACACAAGATTATGAATAAAATATAAAATCCACTATATGACAGACCAAAATCCCGCCAAGAAACTCCCAAAAACTCAGTATCTATGGTTGAGTCCACTAATCATGGAGATGTAGCTGCCGAGGCAATGACAATATCACCAAACAGTCTTATTATAAATAATAATAAACCGAATAATTCTCGATATTTATAATGTAAGTTAGTATTCATTCGTTGTCGTTGTCGTATTAGTTCGTCATTTTAAAATGATGAAATGAAATTTTTATGTTTCAAAATTATTAATTTACAAACGTTGTTTACTAATTTTCAGACATATAAACTTTTGATGTACTTAAATATAATAGAGATAGAGACATTAGTAGATTCAAAAAAAAGAAACATGACCGGTTTTAACAGACATGTTCGGTGTCTCATTGTTTAATTTGTCAATGATTATTGATGTTCTTGGAAAATGATATATATAACTATACCGTTAAACACAAAGCAGCAACTGCTCTGTTTTTATAAAAAAAGACTAACTGTCCACATTCGATTAAATATAATAACACATATAATAGGATGCTGTATAAAAGTTTATTTGCACAGAACGCAAGTGGTATCTTCTTGTGACGCCTAGAATGTCGTCGGCTGTAAAAAGAAAGGTTCGTGCGTTAGGTCAATACAACAGTACCAATATTCTCTGGTGTCACGTACATATTTGCTCTGTTTATGAAGAATTTTTCTATTAAACTATATATTTTAACCGTAAACCATATTGTCTTAACGAATATCTTAAATGTATTATAAATTTTAAATGACGTGAAAAAAAAGTTCAGGTAGTCATAAGAACTGCCGACAAAAGTGAACACTCAAAACAATGAAATAACTGTTCTCTTTTGAATTTTAAAACTAATTATAGTGTGAATTACAATTTTCAAATTAAATAATTTGTATATTTAAATTAATAACATTGGTCTGATTTTCACATCTATTGGTACTCGGAGCGATAATTATATACCTACGTTTTTATAAAGTTCATTAAATAATCGAACATATGATGAGCTGAAAAACATTACATGTAGTTACACTGGCTGCTATACTATGCGTCGCTAGTCTGACACAAGCCGCGCATGCGCAGTACAGTCACGCTTACTAATATGTCATGACGCGAAACGCGCCTATAGAAGTTTTCACTTCATATAAGTTGTTTGTTTTTATGAACTATAAATATCGGAGAGGAAAAAATGGATCAATTTTAATAAACAAAGGACTATTTTAAAACCACTTACAAGTAGTTAACGGACAGAAGGTATAGTCATTATTCAGTAAGCTCTTTAACTAGTGATTCCACTGTAATATTTTGTAATTAACATCTACGAAAATGGTAATAGAGGAAAGTATTTCAAGTATTCCTGGACAATGTCCACATTTCGCACACTGTGGTTGTGTATCAGCATGTCATTTTTTTAAGTTACTAGCGGGCCCGGCAGACGTTGTCATGCCCTGATTATGAAAAAATCCATAACAAATTATATACTAAAACGTTCCTCGTGAATCACTCTATCCACTGGTGAAAACCGCATGAAAATCCGTTCGGTACTTTTTGAGTTTATCGCGAACAGACAGACAGACAGACGTGGCAGAGGACTTTGTTTTATACTATGTAATGATTAATCACTGTAGTTACCATTTTCCAGAATAATTTATAATTAAACCTTGACTCGAAATATACTGACGTATCCCGTGAATCAATAGTTGTACTTACATATATCTGCTATATATAGGGATTAATGATACATAACAATCAACGAAGATCATGATTTTTCAAACATTTGTGGTGCAGAAATTACGTTGTATTTTCCTAAATCATTTCCATATAATATTAGTAGGAAAATTATAAATTCTCAAATGGTTTGCATGACAACTTTAATGAAAATACAATAGATAAAAAGATAAATACGGTAGAGTTTTTTATCGGTTCTTCTCGATGACTGGGTTGTTTTCCAAACCGGTCATAATTTTCACGTTCATAAGTGCCTTTTTAGGGCCTAAACTGAGTAAAGTGTTTTCAGTTTTGCTTTCTTTTTGGCAACCAATCTTCTAGTAGATTATGACTGCCATTGTCGAGTAGGTTATATTACAAGTTTCTTGTGATCATTTCAATAAACGAACAAGATGGCAGCCGTCTTGTTAGAACTTTCCATGGAGTGTTTGAGGCAAGTCAGAATCCATGCTTCAGGGTATTATTTCGCATCCACTTCATTTAATAACCGAAATATATTACGTAAAACACCACCAATATTACAAAATATAGAGTGAAATAACACAAGATTATGAATAAAATATAATATCCACTACATGGCATTCCGAGAGCCCGCGAAAAACTCTTTTTTGGTTTTGTTAATCTGTTAGCCAACGTCTGACGTCAGTTCTTAGAGTCGGATTTAGGAAAGACCATTAGGAATATTAGACTCTGAACACTCAAATGAAATGAGCTTGTTTTATTTTTTTTATAAGAAAAATGGATAGCACTTCTGCTGACAAAGGAAAAAGTTCTCATTCTACAAGCGTGTTTTAAACATCTTGAATTTTATTGAACATATTTTGGACCTTCATTTCTTCACTGTCTCATGTCCCATTGTCCAACCGATACTGACAGCAACATTTGAGAACGAAATTACTATTCATTTACACAGAATAAATACCCTCTGACTCAGAAGAATCTTTTGCGGATCACTTAATTTTATTTCATTATGGTGAAATTCTAACTCAAAGTATACCATTTTAGATACTCTTCTTCGCCATAATATGCCTTGTCGTGTGGCTGGGCTCCGGATCCCCGCTGAATTCGAAGCGGAGGCTCATCAACCGACCTTCGGAAGACAAGTTATTTGATCTGAACAGACACAGGCGTACTCCTTACAATAATATGAATACAAAGGGAGGGCAACAATCTTCGCACCAACGTAAGTATGATTGTTAACCGCATAGTAGAGTTAGACTATGCATCTTGCTATGAACATCAATAAAATCAAGACTCATAGAGCATCATGATATGGTATTTATAGAGTTCCCTTGGTAGTTACAATGATCAGGTTGAAACTTAAATAAGTCGTGATGAAATCATAGCATGTAGAGACCTTTTTTTAAGTCCGACTGACTAGCTACCAATATCATTCTAAAAATCTCACCAAACACCTGTTGGTGTGTTCCGATAGCAGCACTTGAGAGCCTCATCGCATCTTCAGGAAGACGCGTCTAGAGTCCTCCCACGTGCAGCTGTTGACCAGATACGGGGCTTTGCGATGTACCTGCACAGGTTCCCACTGAAAAACAGTTCCGCGTGTGTTTGCGATCCGGATACCGCCGAGACAGTCTTCCATCTTCTTGACCTTGATCTGTCCTAGATTCGGCCGTCCCGTAGTGACCTCGAGGTTAGGACCGGGTTGAAGCTCGCCATCCCATATCTCCCCGCTCTATTTAGTGAAGACGAGTCCCACGAGGCCGTTTTAGTTTTTACGGCGGAAGTGGCTAAAGTCGCGGAAGCAAGGAACAAATAGAGATAGAAGATGACTAAAATATATATATATATATATATATATATATGACGAGAAAGGGGAACTAAAGAAATTACAAAGTAAAATAAAATTGAAGCCATAGATGGTGGCAATCATTACATAGTATAAAACAAAGTCCCCTACCGCGTCTGTCTGTCTGTCTGTTCGCGATAAACTCAAAAACTACTGAACGGATCTGTATGCGGTTTCCACCAATGGATAAAGTAATTCACGAGGAACGTTTTGGTATATAATTTGTCCAGGATTTTTTTATAATCAGGGCGAGACAACGTCTGCCGGGCCCGCTAGTTTATATATATAGGAAGAAAAGATTGTAAGAAGTTAAGAAAGGAGTGTAAAACTTAAATAAATGTATAAGTAATAATGTATATGTATATCATATGAGACAATAAAAAGAACAAGACAAAAAGAAAATCGCTGTAAGAAAAGAACGCAAAGAACTAGACAATAAAATAGAAATAGATAGATTAAGTATGACAATATTGTAGAAATAAAGTAAACAGGTAACAAAGATCTCGAATGTACGTCTGAGGAACGGGGGCTGATAATAAAAAAAATCCCTTCTAGGTTTAGCGTGTTTACGGTCTTAGACCACATCGTCGTTTAACATCCGATATTAAGCACATTATACTCCCAAAACAGCAATAACTAATGGCAATACATAGCCGGTTGCTGATTCCGAAACATATCGATTACAAACAACAACTACTTTGATAGTTTTATTACCATCTGTATATTGTATCGATGATTATGTTCTAATCAGGCACGTCTAAGCGCGCTATAGAGGAAGCAAATAATCCCAGACCAAGTTACTTTCCAAATTATGATATATATTATATACATGATCGAATGGCCTGACGGTTGTAACGAACAAACAAATTAACGAAAACCAAAAATTAGCAAAAATTGTAAAATATCACTGTTACTTGTATTATTAAAGTGTAAGTGTAAATTTAGAGTTTCTTTTAATCTCCTCTAGGCGCGCCCAAAATTTTAGAGGTCCGGGGCACAGACCCAAGTTCTTTGGACAAATACGTCCCTGCCCAATAGATATATACCACCAAATTAAATATAAATTAAATCCCACATTCCAGGACCTGTGAAGCCAATGGAGTTGCAACTACGAAAAGGGGAGTACGTATGTAATGGAAAAATTTGCAGACTGCAGCCCGGCGAAATTCCCGAAGGCTGCAATGGAATGTGCCAGCACCGTGTTTAGTAAACAATTATTATCTATGCTTTAATGTGTTGCCATCTATAAATATATTTTTGATTAAAAATTTTACTAAAATAATTTTGTTTTCATTTTATTTATTTGTCGTTTAAGTGTCCATAAAGAATTCCTACGCGTATTTGTACAAAACGGTTCAAGTAGGTATAACTGGGAATATTAAGAAAGAGTTTTCTACACTTCTCTAACGTGGAAGAGCTGTATAAAGCAATGACGATAAGCTTTATGCTCACAACGCGCGGAATCTCAAGTCAACGAATGAAGCAGCATCTTTCGACTCAACTATAATCTCTACTGAGCATATATCGAAATTCTAGCAGACTCGTGGTCTTTTGAAGGTGGTAGAGCCACGCTGAAGCTATAACTGGTTTCAGCATGAATGAGTACTCGCCGGCAGTATTACCACCCTCTTGTATAAAACCGACGTGAAATAACAGTGCTTGTATTGTTGCGTTTCGTTCTGTCAGTGAGAGCGCCGGATAACCCACCTCCCCTCTCCCTCCCACAAACACAGGGTGGCAACGCACTTGCGACTCCTCTGGTGTTGCAACTGTCTATGGAGGGTGGTGATCACTTAACATCAGGTGACCCACCTATTCGTTTGCCTCCTATGATATAAAAAAAAAGTTTTTAAATGTCTTTTCTGAATGCCCGACTACGTTTATGTAAAATTTCATCATCACAACATAATCATAATGCGATCATTAATTGCGACAGACGAGTTGAATATTTATAACGATGAAAGTGTAACAAACAGACAAATACACAGACACATTTATAATATATCTTAGAACTCCGGTATTTATAATATCAGGAGTTAAAACGAAAGCAAATCTGGCATAAAGAGCGCTTCTATCTACATACATCGATGGTTTCTAACTATATATATATATATAACTATATAGTTTTAATATCGCCGTTTTGTAAATTTTCGTTTATTATACTAAAATATCACTTACACTTTAATCACGGTTTTCAAATACACGTAATCTATAGAATTTTGACCACCCCGCATATAGCAATAAACGTCGTGTCACTTCTATAGACCACTAGGCCTGTTACCTACTTTTAACTATCGTAAGTGTATAAAGGTGACAATGATCCACATATAGACATATATATAACACCCAGACACATTTTTTAGCAACCAATCTGCTATATTAGATATTACTGCCATTATTAAGTAGGTCTATATTACAAGTCTTGTGAAAATTTTCATGTTCTGACAAAATGGTGGACCCCTTGTCAGAACTTTCCAGAGAGTTTCTGTGGCATCTCAGAATGTATGCTCCGTGGTATTTTTTCCGATCCACTTCACTTGTGCAGAATAACCGAACTATATTACATAAAACACCACCAATATTACAAAATATAGAGCCAAATAACACAAGATTCTGAATAATATATAAAATCCACTACATGACATTCCAAGATCCCGCTAAAAAACCTTAGTTTAGCTTTTATTGACAAGCGTTATCAAAACCAGTAATAGTTTTTTAGGTAATAGTGTTAGGTTTTACAATAAAGTCCCAAAGCATGTTTCCGATTTGCCGGACTGTAAATTCAAGCGCCACGTCAAGCGAGTTTTGGTGTCAAAAGGCTGCTATAGAGTGGTTCAATATGTGAACGATAGTGATGTCTGGAATCGTCTCCTCTCTGTGCATCCTTTAAAAACGACTGTATGATGTATTGGAATTTTATATGTTAAAAAGATGTACCCGGTCGAGTTTGTTGGCGGTTCTTTTCGGTCACTGGGTTGTTTTCCGAACCGGTGATAGTTTTAACGTTCATAAATGCCTCATTAGGGCATAAGCTGAATAAAGTATGTTTGATTTCATTTCAGTAATTATATTTGAAACTGCAACGTAGAAGTTTATGTAAGTGAAATCCGACTTTTTTTTTCTCTTCCTTGAAGCCACCGATCTATATTTACACTGATATATTATGACTTTGCTCGTACACATATAGCCATTGATATATAAAAACCCAAGATATGCAGTCAACATCTCAAAACCGTCCGCATAAAACGAGGGCACAATTGAGAATAGTGCGCTCATTTCAAATAGTCCCTCGTCACTCGTCTTTGGTCTTTTTGTACACTGTTTTGCAAACACAGCTCTAAATAATTCAAATAAGGTTGAATTTGCAAAACACTTGAGTTTATAGTATAACTGTAACTATTTAAGTATATCGGTGAGCTTTTTGGGTCGGTTTTGAGCGTTATTTTTATTCGAGACTGTGCATTTTGGCTTTTTATATATCAATGAACACAACAAAAAACTTTATTCCCACAAACGGACATCCTCAGAACAGAAGGCAAGGACGTGCTCCCACCCCTACATCTTTCTTTCTACTTACTAGAAGACACAAAAATACATTATTAAAATTTTAATATTTATTTTTTATCAACTTTCAAATGACTCTGCTCCCACTTCTTCTGTGATAACTTGAACATATCCACTTCTAGCTTGGAAGAGATCAATCTCCCATAAGCAGTGCTGTTTAATAGGTTACTCTTCTCCGATAACTCTGCCATTATCTTGAGCTTCTGGTCTCCGGAGGCCACCTCGAAGACCTGTTCGAAGGCCCTCGACCCGTACTGGGAGAGAGCTAATTTCTGATAGTAACCCTGGAATTATTATCAAAACCAGTTTACCGTGTACTGTTCTTGGACTTCTACAATACAAATAGTTCTAATGGCAGAGTAATATTTGGTTTTATAGTAAAATTTTGTTTTCGGCATATGACGTTACGTTAAACTCAAGTTTTTTTCAACTAGCAACACTAACGACTATACGTCAAAATTGATTTAATTACATTTAGTTCTAAAATTTTTAATAATTTTATTTTGCCTTTTTTACGTTCGCCATATGTTAACTATTCAGTTATTTTTTTATATCAAAAAGCAAAGCCCCATACACTGGTCAACATATAGAGCTATGAGTATAAGTTATAAAAAGTTTTACTGCATTTATCACTTAATTCGATAAACTTGGATAATATTTAAATCTATGCTAATATTATAAAGAGGTAAAGTTTGTGAGTTTGTGAAGTTGTGACGTTGTAGCGGGTAATCTCAGGAACTACTAAACCAATTTTGAAAATTCTTTTACCAATATAAAGCCACGTTATTTGTGAGTGTCATAGGCTATATATCATCACGCTATGGCCAATAGGAGCGGAGCAACAGTGAAAAATGTTTTTAAATCGGGGCATTTTTTCCTTTTGAGAGCTTCCGCTGCTTCTTGGCCCAAAATAACTATTCCACGCGTACGAAGACGCGGGCAGAAGCTATTAACTAATTATATTATCTATACTAATATTATAAAGAGCCAAAGTTTGTGAGGTTGTAGGGGGCAATATCTGGGGAATCGGAGGAAAAATGGTCGAACGAAAACGTTGTATGATTGAGTTCTAGAATAAAGTTGTAGCTTGATAATGCCTATTACCGCCCAACGAAGTGGGCACGGGTCGGCTAGTTATTTAATATACAATTCAAATTTTTACGTGAAACGCATTCTCATAAATTACTTTTTTATTACTGAGATTTTTTTGATCTAAACCACGAGATTAATTACAATTTACTCCATTATTTTTAGTTCAATGATAGTAATAAGATTATATTAGGTAATGTTAGGTTTTACGAATAGGTTCCAAAGCTCGTTACCGATTTTAAGGAAAATAAGTTGAATTCGATTGTAACTTAAAAGAATTATAAAGTGGATCAAGATGTGACCCGATAGTAATAGCTGGAAGTAATAAGACTGCACAGAATGACTTGAATAATTATAATAAGGAAGAAAGAAAGAAGAAACAAAAAAAAAATAGATGATTGTTGGGACAACCGTACAATTAAACTAAACAACAAATTAGACAAAAAAAAATTAAATACATGTGAAAATAAAAAAAAAAAATCCAACAATTGGCAAAGTCATTCAGCAAATATGTGCAGTACAGCAGTACTGTGTTTTTTCAGCAGCTGACTTGTATGAACTGGTGTTAAAGTTTTGACGTTCATGAGCACTTTCTCATTGCCTAAATTAAAAGTTCTGATTTTTAAAATGAAGTCAAATATCTCACCTTCAGCCTCCAAATGAGTTTATCCCTCGCTTTGACCCCCACACACTGACCCCTACAGAGGGCATCCGCCACGTGACAACCCTTCGCATCGCACAGGATCACCATCAGCTGTTCCGGAGGCAGGTCCAGTAGACCGGTCACAGCCTTCGCTGGACGCTGTCGTTAAAATAAAAAAAATAATTAAATATGGCAACACTTTTAACCACCGACCACTTATCCATATAGACACCTAATCAATAAAAATTATAAATCAAAGTCTGTCTGTGAGATCCCCTTTATAATGAAAAAAAAATGTATCTTTTTTTTTTTTTTTTCTGCAGACTCTCGGTCCGCACCATTTTTTTGCTATCGCTTTTTAAGTGTAAGTTAAAAATCGTATCTGTGAGCATCTATTGGGTGTTTTTTTTATATATTTATTTTTATTATTATTGTTTTTTTTTTATGTATATATGTTTATTTCTTTGTTTGTATGATGTAGTAACATCTTAATCATGATATAGGTCCATGATGATCTCCGAACCTACTGAACCGATCTTATCTATAAAATGTATATAATTACTGTTCGGAGTGCCAATAGATGTGTAAAAACAGACTAATGTTAATAATTTATATACATAATTCATTTGAAAACTCAAAAGAAAACACAGTTGATTATCATTTTTAGTTGTCATTTCTATCGGCAGTCCTTATGACTGGTTCGACTTTTTTTAGTTATTCTTGGTCCACGCCTTTTTTCTGAAATTATTTTAACTCTAGTGCGTCTTAAATACATTATTAGTCATATACTAGTTACAATTAATTATCGGTGATTTTTTAAATACTAACTCGAATTTATTGAGATAACAGCCATTGTGGCAATTTAATTGTTATCTTTTATACCCATTTTAAAGTTGTAATTAATGCCCAACTGTGAGATAATTAAAAGCTGAAAGTCAAGTATAAATACATCATCATCTTCTTACCCTTATCCCACTTAAGTAGGGTCGGGAAAACATGTTTTCCTTTTCCACTCTCGCCTATCAGATGTCATATCAGTATTCACACCTTTTACACACATCATTTTTCACACAATCCCTCCACACCTTTTTCGGTCTTCCTCTACTCCTATATCCATCGACCATCATACTCAAAGCTTTTCTAGTTACATGGTCTTCATCTCTCCTCATGACATGCCCATACCATGCTAACCTGTTACTCCTCAACCTCTCCGTCACCGTTGATATTTTCAAACTTCCTCTGATATATTCATTCCTAATCTTATCCATCATTTTAGTCACACCACACATCCACCTTAACATTCGCATCTCTGCCACATGTAGTTTTCTCTCATCCGTTTCAGCCCAACACTCAGATGCGTACAACATGACTGGTCTTATAATAGTTTTATACACTTTCAGACCTTTCGCCATTTCATCCACCCTTTTTTTTTTTTTTAAACATGGGGAGATCCCTTACAGATGCCCATCCCGTCGGGCAGCTGAGGATGGGTTATGTCCGATTTGCACGGACTAAAACCCCATGGTGCCTTCATATACCTTTTTGGGTGGGGGAGCAGGGACTGCCGGCTGGCACTGCGTCTGCTCCCCCGATAGGTGTAAGCCCTTCAAGAGGCCCTGACTGCGGTCTGAGGGGTCAAAGATGGTAGACCCTGCATTTATCCTATTCAAGTATAAATACGAACCTGAAAATCCAAAATTGTCTGCAATATCACAGATCCGTGGACGTTGATGAAGTATTCTTTATCGAGCTGGTTGAGGTCTACTCGTTCTACTGGCAGCAGACGGAGGCAGAGCACAGAGAAATACTTCTGACTCTCCTGTTCACTGCATTTTAACGCTTTTTCCAAACTCTGTAATAGTAAAAAGGTAGACTTTGACACCTATAATAAAATTTTCATTGAATTCTTGTCTCGCTACAAATGACTTAAGTATTAGATATTTATATTCAATTAGGATTTCCTTTTTTTTAATGAATATAAACTATTTACTTGCAATTCTTTCAATAGAGAGAATATAATACATAAAACAATTTTAGTAATTGATGATTCTTGATAAAATTTTTGTGCGTTTATTACTGAAAAACGTCTGGACATAATTGGTCTAGATTATGTCCATAGAATGTCCATGTCTTCAAATAAATTTCTTATAAATTATAGATGAACGCAGACAGCATTTAATTTGTAGCACTATGTCACTATACGAAGTATTCATTCAATCATCGGTACGAGTGAGTAGCGCTATAGGCTAGGCAAGGCTTGTAATATCGATAAAGGCAGTAATAATGTACTAGAAGATTGGTTGCCAAATGTAAAACTAAAAAAATAACAGACGGTAAATAATACTTACTGTTATAAAGTGGGTTTGCTTGGTTTTAATCCTGAGGCAGGCTTTTGCGATGGCTACTATCACCCCGGTGTTCCCGCAAGTCAAAAGCGCACTAAACTTATCAGATAGCTCATCGAACATTGGCTCGAACTGGTGATAAGAGACATAAATGATAGTTAAGGTCCAATAAGGCCACTTTACCTTCATGAAATAAATTTCACATTGCAAAATGTTGTTCTTTATCTGTGACTACGTGTTGCCCATGATTCCTTTAATTGTCCACTGTCTTTTATTTTTTATGAGTAATTTGGCCATTACTAACTACTACCTTTCTACCTTTAACTAGTACCTTTCTACCTATTTTGAAGAAATCAATAGGAAAAAGTGATTCTCTTGTTGTATTTTAAAACTTTATGGTGAATTATATTGATACTCGATGCGAAAAACTATTAAAGAATTGATTTCAATCTGTTATAAACAATTAATCATAACATATTATAACACGAATTTCTCTGCCACGTTTGTCAGTTTTTCTGTCTGTCTGTTCGCGGTAAACTCGAAAACTACTGAACGCATTTTCATGCAGTTTTCACCAGTAAATAAAGTTATTCATGAGGAAGGTTTGGGTATATAATTTGTCAAGGTTTTTTTCAATCAAAAATTTAGTGGTTTTTTTTATAACAGCTAATTTAATTTAATAAAGGATTTACAAAAGCTAATTCTGATAATATACCTGATGTGGGTATATTTATGACTTTCGATTCTCTCGGAAATGATATTCGGTTTAATAATAAACATTCGACGCCCCAAAGCATCGAGGTAAGTTTTTAACGCAAAAAAACAATATTACAATTGGACACTGATCATTACATTATATATATATATATATATATATATATATAAAAATATTAATTTCGTATAATACATAACCTACCGCGTTATAAAAATAGCATATTAAAGAAACTAAAACAACTAGATAACAGCATACAAATTCCGTTTCAAATTAATCATAGAGTTTTTTTATAATGATATGACTTTTACAAGTTACGATTTGGAGCTTAGTAATAAAGAAAATGTATAGGATTGTATTCACATAGGATTACATAAATAATTATTAATTACTTACATTATCTGTACACATATATGTCAGAAATAAGATCTAAATTTAATGTGACTTTAGAATATAGATTTTGCAACTAAAATAATTGCAAATAACTAGGAATAATTAATAAAATACATTTCTCTTATTTTTAGAAACGTCTGTCTATATGTTTGTGCACGTATCAATGCTAAACTATAATGCTTATGATAAAACATAAACAAGTAAATCATATACAATAGCCTCGAGTAATATTTAGTCTTTGTTTCATTAAAATAGACATATTACATTTATATTCTTATTATATGTATAGATTAATTAATTTTTTAACAGCACAATTATTAAAATTGAATTTTTACCTCCTCTTTGATATTGCAGTGGTCGATCAATCTCTGTACAGTGAAATTCAGCATTGGAAGAGTGGCCAACTGCCCGAGGCGATTTATGAAGCACTTCGCATATATCTGAGTATACATCTTCTTCTTGGCAACAAACAACGCAGCCTCCAGTAACCTAGACAAGCAGACAATTCTCATATATTTAAAGATTCCAATTCAAATGTAAAATCATAGAAATTGATCAAGTCGTTTTTGAGTTCAATCTGGACATATAATCCGACAGACAGATAAAGAAGTTTTCCATCAAATTCATAATCTCTGACTTTTATAATGATAACGTTGTAAAATTTTGTAACAAATCAAGTCCAAATCTCTTGTTAATCCCCCTCGTTTGGTTTGAGAAAAAATCTAGAGGATATTGGCAGAATTTTGGAATTCCATAGACTTAATTAACAAAATATATACAAACAGAACTACATATTTATTAATATAGAGATCCAGAAGTGTGTTTTTTTAATACTTTATATGTTTCAGTGTCTGACACAAGTTCATCAGATGTTAAATGACATTGTGGCCTAAGATGATAAGCGGGAATTTTTGGCGGGATTTTGATCTGTCATGTAGTGGATTTTATATTTTATTCATAATCTTGTGTTACTTGACTCTATATTGTGTAAAATTGGTGGTGTTTTAGGTAATATAGTTTGTTTATTGTGCATAAGTGAAATGAATGGAAAATAATACCACAGACCATGAATTCGGCCACCATCTTGTTAGTTCATTGAAATGATATCAAGAAACTTGTAATATCTATACTCACTTGACGATGGCAGTAATAGTCTACTAGAAGACTGGTTGCCAAAAATGGAATGGAAGAAGAACTTGTAATACTACTAACTACTCGACAATGGCAGTAATAATCTAAAAGACTGGTTGCCAAAAATAAAGTTAAAAAAAAAGATGATAAGCACCTGGTTTACCTAAAGGGAGCTAGCTCTGAAGTGGTTATGCCGGAACACACCAACAGGTACTTGGTGACAGATTTTAAACTTGAGGGTGGTAGCTAGTGGATGGCGGATTTAAAAAAAAAGCCATACCGCCATATTATCGTGTCATCATGATATATTTCTTCACCGAAAGCTCCCAACTCAGTCGCTACAATCCGAACCTACTTCGATCGATGCAGTGTCAGTATCAACTGAGCCATCATAACTTAAAAATCCATGTAAGGATGTCACTAACAGTATATTTATGAAGTATTTACTCAGCAGTAAAACAAATTAGTGAAGTTAATTTGACCAGATAGAAACAGTATTCCACTCTTTAATGCAAGGAACAATCATCATTATTATTGGCAACTGATTTTTGGCTGTAATTGAATAGATAAATCAAGTTATGAGGTTGGTAATGTAAAAAATTTTTAGTTCTTGCCCGACTATGATGGAATGAGCTTAAAAAATTACCTAACTGCAGACTCTGATTCGAATACAGGTGGAAGAGGTCTAGTTTGTATGCTAGTTTCCTCTGTATTATAATCGTCAACATCAATTTTATCTTTCTTCTCATCATCAGCAGTTGAAACCCAATCATCCGGTGCAAAGCTTTCAGTCAATAGTTTCTTCAATAGATCATTTGTCAAAGATTTGTCTACATTTTTTACAGCATATAACAGCACCTGTAATGTTATAGAAGTAAGAAACTAAATAAGTTAAGTAGTTGTACATTATATATCCTATTTTCAAGGACTTAACTGTTTTTATAAAGTAAAATAAATATGAGAATATAATTCTACAAACAGATGTCAGATTTAAATTTATTTATATTACATATTAATGCTAAATATGAGCTTCATATCAAAAAACCCACAAAAGAAGTCACGGGAAAAGATAGTGTTTTTATATAATTAAATATAGTAAAACATAGTCACTATTTAAACCTGATTTTGTGTTCTCTAGGTCCTTCTAAAATACGGAACAGAATTTGATCCTGTTTTTGATACAATTTGGAGAACATCTTTCTGAAGGTTTATATGCATGGTACCTGCATATTATATTTATAAATATAAAAAAAAACATATTTAACCAAATTATAAAGAATATTTTTTGGACATTTGGACACACATGGACTAGCTAAACTTTATAGGATAAATAAAAAAAGTTCTATAGAGTTGTATATATTAAAAAGAGCTATAGAAAAGTTTGGATGGTATTTGTTTTCTCATAAAGATAATCTACAGTAATCATTGCTGTGCTTTACATAACATTCAAAATACGAAATGTAAATGATGGTAACTTCTAGAATTGAGGCCCCAAGGCCCCTCTCCCTGCATCCAACAAAACGTATGTAAATATATATGTTTATAAACATATGTAGCATGAAAAGATAAACCAGATCAAATTTCTTGCGGGTTCTTCTTGATTAGTGAGTTGTTTGTCCGTACGGTGGTAATTTTGACATTCATAAATGCCTTCTCAGAGTCAAAGTTGAATAAAGTATTTTTGATATTAAAATGGCTTGGTACATTTTAACGCTACAATTGGCGTAGTACCAATCCCAGTCTAATTAAATATGTTTGTCACCTTGAGAATTTCATATAAATCAAATTACTCGTATATCCTTTCAAAGATTATCTTAGAAAACATTATAAAAAAAAAAAAATAGTGCATGGATTCCCTCGGCCAGGGAAGAAGTGAAAAAGTGAAACTTCGTAATGTGGAAATGAAAATAGGAAGGGGTAGAAATTGATTTTTAGTAAAATCATATTGTTTCTATAAGTCAAACTTTATAAACATTGCTTACAATTCACAATTGATCGCATGTTTTACTTATCATTTTCGAGTGGAGAAATATCCAAATCTATAACATTTACAATGGGATTATGATAACTAAAGTAAGATACGAAATGTTTAATTATTTTTCTCGCTCTATGTATAATAGAAAGCTATTCCCCCTCTCCAGGAGCTTTGAACGGTGCTTCATACCCCCTCCATGGTAGCGTAAACGTTTAAGCAACCTTGTTGTAAGTCGCATTACAAGTTTCACTTCAAAAATTGTATGAAGAGATTTATGAAGTTACATTTACATTGTTGAATCATAAATATTAAACTAACAAAAAGAAATGCCTCATTGCTTCTAATGGAACAAAATGTATGTGTAATGGAAGAATATCTATAATTTGTAAATATGACATCATCTGTACCATTAAAATTAAACTTGCCTGGGTACCAAGAAAATAATTGATACATACTTGTAATAATGCAGAAGTTAAGTTTTCATAAGGTAAATCCTTAAATTGAGGCCAGGCGGATAATCTATGAGCAAACTCTTTGACAATCTCCTTAAACTCATCTGGTACAACCCTGTAAATCATTTCCGTTGTGTGCGGAGGTATACCTTTCTTGTCATCCACTGCTGTTTTAAACATATTCACTTTAGGCTTTTCTCCGGGAAGTAAATTTATCCCGCTTAGACATTTCAAGCTACTACGTAATATATGATTTGCATAATTGTCCCAAACAAAATCTTCCAGATTATTTAGAGCATATTTACATATTTTTAAGGTGAATTCATGACATTTTTTAATATGTTCTTCGCTGTAGGTCGTATTTTTATTTTCTACTTTCTTTTTCTTTTTGGGTACCTCATTATCTGTATCTTCATCTCCAGATGTGTTATTTTGTAAAGCCTCCGTAGCTCTATGACAAGACACTCGTAATAAAGTTTCAATTACGTGACTAGTGAAATTGTCTGAACATAATCTACGTAACTCTGGGGACAAAGTGTCCATGAATCGCTCCAAGTCTTCAGGTGAGGCGTATGGTAACAGAAGTTCCACTACACGACATCCAAGTTGGTTACCAACTACATTTAACTCTTCATCTTTTGTTCTTTCTAGAACATTGTTTACTAGTACATCTGAAATAATACAAAGTATATCTGCATAAGACCGGGCTATTGTGTCAGTGCATTGTTACATCCTTACAAACTTAATGTCTGTAATTTTCTAAGCAGAACTACTCAAGCAATCATCATGAAATTTTGCTTTTACAATGTCAAGAGTACAGAAAAGAACGTAGGATATGTTGCATCCAAGAAAAAGAATCCTAATTCCATTGTATAAGTCAAATCTAATTTTTAACTTACATTTTTACTTATTTGTACCATTACATGAATGAACCCTTGAAGGTGGTACCGGTTATTCCTTATCCTAGATATACATAGATTCATACAAGTTATTATTTATTTAGTTGAAAACTCAACCCCTTTTAATGCAAACTTACTATTAATTTTTAGTACTGTAATAAGATTTTTAAATACTTAACATTTATTTTTTTCCACAAAATCTACACATTTCCAGCAATAATATCTTGTTGTACTTGTATATAGAGATAGTATTGTACAAACTATTTTGTTTTAACATAAAAATCACCATGTTATTAATATACAAAATTATCAAAGATTGTTCAGAAGTGGCACAACCTCAAAACTTTGATCATGAATATCTCAGTAACTATGACTTTCTGCGGCGGGAGAGTGGTATAGAGGGGTAGTCAGCACCCTACCCCTCCCCTCTCACTCCCCCCCCTCAACCCTTATTTCATAATGCTAATTTTTAATGAAGCCCCGTCAAATCATCCTAAGCTTGGGTAATATGCCGATGCAAAAATGACCTTCACTCCTCATCGTTTTATTATGGTTTTAGCTAATACCAACCGAAAAAAGGCGCGAGTAAAGATTAAAAACTGTAATAAATAAATTACTCACGTCTCTCTTCATCGTTTTCTATTCCTTGTTTAATAACATCCAATATACCAACAAAATATTGATACAACTCTTCGGACATTTTAGTGCCGCGTCCCATTTGACCCTTTTTCGCATATTTCTTTGCGTTCGACAAGAAATTCTTGCGCTTCTTTCGTTTCCTTTTGATGTTTAAATCGTTTTCCACGCCGCCTTCACTCATTTCGTTTAGAGTTATAGGTTAGTTTGATATTGTTACAAAACAACACTACAACTTTTTGAGGTTATCAGAAACTTCAATGACGTATCCGTTTTTAATTTCTTCTGATCTCTAGACGCATGTACTTTAAGCCTAATTTTATATACTACTAGCTGTCCCCCGCGGCTCCGCACGCGTTTTTTTTAAATGTATTAAAGAAATGTAAAATTGTAATTAGGTGTGTACATTACAGAAATGCTTTTTCAAAAAAAATTTAACTACGACACGCATGCCATCTACTGTATTATGTTACGTGTACATTAGATATGTGAATACGAATAGTATATCGAATGGGATGGGATTTATCATCAGCAGCATACCTGGAACTTTAACCTACTATGTACCACCCTCAGTGGTCATTAACACTATATAAGAAAGTAATGAAAATTTTAAAATATACATTATCGAACAATTTATGTTAAATTGTTTATTATATAGATATAACATGCCCATATTGTCAATATAATTGTGTTATTCTTATACGTTGCTATAATCACTGAGTTATGCATAGTAATTCGGAGAAGCCGTAAATGCCGCAAAGCTAAAAGCATAGTCAGTTCGAGAAAAAAAAACTGAGTTATGGACGTGCAAACGCGGTAAATAGAACAAAATGCCGCCAAATTGACCATAATGATAATATAATTCAAATTACATACATTTATTCTTGGAGTCCAGTACAGCGCACGTCTCACGCGCTTGTTTACAGTAAACAAATTATTTTTGATCAATTTCACACGAACGAATGCATAGGTAACAGTTCATCACTACATAGTGTAAAACAAAGTCCTCTGATCTGTCTGTTTATCTGTTCGCGATAAAGTCAAAAACTACAGAACGGATTTTCATGCTGTTTTCACCAGTAGGTAGAATGGTTCACGGGGAAGGTTTAGGTATAATATGTCAAGGTTTTCTTTTTATTATCAGGGCGGGACAACGTCTGCCGCGCCCACTACCTTAAAATAAAATAGCTCATTAATTAGTTGTCTGCTAGTGAAAGTCCCGTGAAAATTAATTCAAGCATTTCGGATATTCCACTGCGGCTGAAAAAAACCTAAATTACTTTTTATGAGGTCTGCAATCTACCAGTGAATACCCCGTGAAAATCGGTCCAACCATTTTGGAAATAGCAATGCGGATGAAGCCGCGGACAAATAAAATAGAATATGTCTACCGCTATAATTTCGGCAATCTGGCAGTAAAAAGTAAAATTCCCGTTAAAGTAGGTCCAGCCATTTTGGAGATTACCCGGAACAAACAGACAAAATATAATAATCTAAAAATATAGACAAAGTATAAAAAAAATTTTTTTGGTCATTTGTAGCCATATCCATTCATCAAAAAGTTGTTATTTTAATTGTACATACACAAACTTTATTTTTATAATACGTAATAGAGAACAAATAAAAAATTGGAAATAAAAGTAGTATGAACTTTTTGAATAGGAAAACAAATTAAACTTTGAAAATGTTTGCCATAGAAACTTACCACGTTACCATGGCAACGTATATAATACTAACGCTAACGAAATTTCTCAAAAGGAAAAAGTGCCCGATTTTGAAACATTTTTCATTGGTGCTCTGCTTCTATTAGTCTTAGCGTGACTATATATAGCCTAAAGCCTTCCTCGATAAATGAGCTATCTAAAACCGAAGGGTTTTCTCAAATCGGACTGGTAGTTTCTGAGATCATAGCGTTCAACCAAACAAACAAACAAACTCTTCAGCTTTATATATTAGTATAGATTGTAGCGACACACATAACTTCAGCAAACGTAATATGTATGTACTGCAATAATTCACACGAAAAATCAGAAGCGGCACTATCAAACGCCGAGATTAGTGGAATTTAAAGCGCGGCTATTAATGTTACTTTATGACTACTATGGTTTGTATAATAGTAACAAAAAATGCGAATAAAAGGCAGAAATGTATAAACGCTAAAAAACATTGGAAATAAAGCTTTTCTGCGGAAATCAATAAAGAAAGATGCAGATTCATCATATATGAGCAAAGCGCAAACATTTGAAGAAGAATTGATCCATGGCGGTAAACTCTATTAAGCTTATTATTTAGTTCATGATACTTAATTATAAGATTAGGAAACTAAAGGCTATCCTTCGTTTCTTAAAATGTTAATTATCATTGTGATATAATAAGTACGAATGTGAGTTTGTTTGTCACGCTTTCAGGCCATAATTACTCAACCGATCATTATGAAATTTTGCATTCACGTTGACAGGGTACAGAAAAGGATACGGGGTACATTTCGTACAAAAAAATGTACTGTTCCCAAGTGATAAATCAAAACTACATTAACACGAGCAAAGGCGAGAGTAACAGCTAGTTTTATACAAAAGTGACATCTACTGGCTGCCCACGTAAAATGAAGGGATCCAACAATGAATTATTTATTTATAATCTTTATTTATAATTGGGGTTTGGTCACAAATTGACCATGTCACTCCAGTGATTAATTGCAAAAAAAAAACAAAATGTACACAAACAATCAATAATTTACCGGTTTTTCATTCCAACTATAACCAGCCTGTAAGTCATTCTTGCTTCCTCGGATATCCAGTCCGTTAGTGGTATCCGCCGCAAAATACTAACCCGTACTAAACGCTGTGCATTATAAAAGACGTCCGCGACATATTTTTACCGACCCTCCCGATGAAATAACAGCAGTGAACGATTAGTACCAGCCTGTCTCTCCAAACAGAGCGTGTTCACGCCCACGCCCGCGTAACAACAGATCACGCAGCCGTGGAGCTCTGGAGTGCGCTGCTCGCGGGATACAGAGACACAAAATCTTACATCACTGCGACAACATTACACATGTCACCTCCACACACGTGCACGCACACATGCTTATACATGAAAGTGGAAGGGTTTTATTCTTTTCCCTTATCGAATTGAATTAGTTTAGAAAAAATTATCCGACACAAAATACATATAAGAGTTGTTGAGGTATGTATGCTTGCTACACATATATGTTTCAACAACTCATATATGTATGAATAGTTAGCTTAGCTTAACCTCCGGCTCCCAGGAGATAGAGTTGAAGAGGCGGGAGGTGAGGGAGGAAGCCATAGGAAGGTGGATGCAGGATCTGGCGGACGCGCGCTACGGGCGGTATACCGTAGATGCCGTCCGCCCGGTCCTGCGGGAATGGATAAGTCGGGAGTGGGGCTCCCTGACGTTTAGAATGGTGCAGGTACTTACCGGGTATGGCAGCTTCTGGTGGTATCTGCACCATATCGCTCGCAGGGAGCCGACCGCCGCATGTCACGAGTGTGGCGCTGATGAGGACACCGCGCAGTATACTCTGGCTGAGTGTGCTGCGTGGGAGGGACAGTACCGCATTCTGGCGGCGGCGGTAGGGGAATTTATCGCTGCCGAGCGTTGTTTGCAGGAGGTGCAGGAGGTGATCTCGCAGAAGGAAGCGGCGGAGAGGGCCCGCGAGGTAGACCCACTAAGTGGCCGTCTCCGCCAACGGAGAACCGGCCTCCTCATTGCACAGGTCCGGCGGACGAGGGGAGGCAGCTGGTGTGTACCCAGTCTGTCTCTCTATAGGTCACTATCCGCCGGGCGGACCGTTGGGGCGGCTCTACAAGGCAGACTAGCGAGTTCGATCCCTTGCCTCCCCAACAATTACGGTCGGTGGGTACACCGTGGGGTTTTAGTCCGTGCGAGTCGGACATAACCCACCCTCTCCTCTGGGAAGGTGGTGTATCCATAAGGGATTTCCCCACGTTAAAAAAAAAGATAGGTCGCGAAATGCATGTATCAGGCAACAGCCCGAGCCGAGGTGTGCCATGCACCCTTGAGCTAGTTGTCAAATAAAATCGGCTGAGTGCCTTAAGCGCTCGGCTTAGTAGTCCGCTGAAGCTGTTAAGACCTTGCTAGGTCAATAGCGTAGTCAGTTCGAAAAAAAAAGAAAAAAGCTTCCTAACTTCCGGATGTCGAGAAAGCAAGGACGGCATTATATACACCCACAGATCATAATGAGTCAACAATTAATTGGAAATTATTTAAATCACCAAATATTTGACAACTTAAACGCCATCAGCCGCAATTAAATTCTCGCTTTTGTTTTAGGTAATTGAATATATATATATTTGTATAGTGGTGAAACAAAATTATAAATCACACCTATTTCACAGGTGATATATGAAAATCTACTATATTCCATGCTTTAATTAAAAAGGTCTCACTTAATAAACGTCATAACCACGCGACCGTTAATTAATATTATTATATAAAATACGTAAGTAATATAGAGTGATAATTTTGTATAACAAATTATTTTCATTTTTTTTATAATATTGTAATCTTTGATTAACATAATCCTTGCCCAATAATTAACACACTTTTTAGAATAACCGCGGCAGGCTATTATTAATTAACGTTGTATGAAAGGTCATTATTTGAATGGATCCCAACGTTTCTTCTGAATGAATCATTGTCTACATGTCTAAGATTACGGTTCATTACCAAAAAAAGCAAAATATATAGTAGAGCATAGTGCACCTACAACTTTCTCTTTCTGGCTCGAGTGAAATTAGTTATGCAAGCGGGAAGGGATGGACACCTAAAGCGCACGGCAAACTGGCAACCAGTCCGTGGCTTACCGCCCGACAAATAGACTGGGAACGCTCGTTCAATACGTTCTTGCTTGCGCCTGTGATATAAAACATAAATTTATTTGCTAGATACATCAACTAAACAGTTCATATTACATATTATATAATAAAAAAAATATTATGACCTTAGACTTTAATACAAATAATTAAAAATAAGAGTGACATTATTTTCTAAAAAAATTTTGATCAATTTATTTGTTAATTGATAAACTATTAATAAAAACATTTTGTAGCAGTGTTTTTTTTTTCTCGCGTCCGATTTGAAAATACAGTGTCGTTGATACTAGGATCTTAAAAGGTAATTAATGCCAAAGTTGTGTGACTGCTTGAAAAGGCGTTGACCGCAACGCTGAGATTCGTTACTTATTTACTTAGCGTAAGTTGTGATAACATGTGCTTTTTTGAAAATGTATTAGAATAATTTTGGATATAATAAATGCCCACATACAGTGTGGTTTTTATTTAAAATAAATATATCCATTACTTGTACTATATTTGTAATAATTATTCTTCTATCTATGCCTACATATAATAAGAATCTAAATGTAATATGTATGTACTTTTTAGATTTTAGTAAAAAAAAATTGCTGTCTGTTTGTATGAACACGCACTGCTAAAATACTGCTGTCGTGATAAAACCTCTTCAAGGAAATCATAAAGCATATCTTCGAGTAATATTTGGTCTTTGTGTCATTGAAATCGGTTCGGTCTATCAAAAGTTATTCTACTTTCAATGACGAAGCGACTTAAGTACGAGAGAAAAGTAGATTTTTTTTTACATAAGGTTTCACACAAACGAAGCCGCGGGCACGACTATTATAATATAAAAATAACTTATTCAGATTTTTTTTTAATTCATAGCACAGGTCATAAATAAAAAGCCTAAAACATATCGGCTCAGGTATTTTGCATAAATTCCTTAGGATCCTGATTTAACAGTCGTAAATCGAATGTAATCTAAAGTAAACTTTATACGTAATAACATTAAGTCTCAGATTTCTAGAAAGCGCTTTTGATGGCACGATAAAAAATCAGCTAAAAGCTCAGGTGTGTAGGTAATGTTTTTACATACACAGTTCGATAAAATATAGCTATTGAGCGGTTTTATTATTCTTTTAATCGTAGCTATAAATTTTTATAGCTCGTGCTAAAATTGCGAAGGCTGTGGTTTTGATTCCTGTAAAACGTACTTTTAAAAGTGTATCTGGTATTGTTAGTACTAGGTACTAGTATTTTAAATTCGTTCAGAGTAATAATCTTTTTTTGTTCAAATTATTGAATGGAATATTATATTACGTTATTATATTACGTTGAATTTCGTGATTATTCTATATATGATTCGTAGATCTATTGAAAACTTCAAGATTATTAGAAAAAACTTAATTTAAGGAACAAAATATAGCGGGCAAGTGTGTTGAAATCACGATTGACAAAATTTTAATTAATATAAAAAATGGGTGTGTGCGTATCACCACATGATAGAAGTATTTTTTTCTCTTTATTTTTATTGAGGGTTTGTTCAAAAAGAACCCGCCACCCTCAACCATACTACGAAATATCACAAATTACAAAACAACAGCCTTTACTTTGTCACGCGTTACTTACATTTTTTTAATACGATTTTTCTTTTAAAATTGACTCTGGCAAATACTTCTACAGCACCAAAATAAGAAGAAAGAGAATTCTTTAATTACTATGTGACAAATTTTATCTTATTCAATGAACTTGGTTTTGGCAACTATATGAAAAAATTAAAAAAGCAGTTTTTGGCGGGATCTTGAATGAGATATAGTGGATTTTATAATTTATTCATGATCGCATGTTATTTGGCTCTATATTTTGTAATATTGGTGGCATTTTACGTAGTATAGTTCGCTTATTGTAAACAAGTGAAGTGGATGGGATATAATGTCGCGGAGCATGGATTCTGTATTGCGATAAAAACTACCTGAAAAGTTCTGACCAGAGGACCACTATCTTGTTAGAACATTGAAATGTTCGCAAAAAACTTGTAATATCAATTACCTATTCGGCAATGGCAGTAATAATCTACTAGAAGATTGTCAAAAATAAAAATATATAATTAAGCGAGCACATTTAAATCAATTAACTTAAAGACGAACAGACAGACGAATAAAGTTCTGTATTTATGTATATGTCGTTCGGAATGTAATTTGATTATTCCATATCTATTAGTGAACCTAATCCACTTACCTTGAAGATAGTAGTGCCTAAGAAATGATAGTGGCGGACATTTTTTGCTGTCACGCCATTGTAACTTTGTTTCCACGGAACAATAATACAAGAGAAAAGTTTAACTTTCATTTAGATCATAAAAAACGAAATTTTTAGCGCCTATTTGCAAAGTGATCGGCCATTTGTAAGATGTCGTTATGTTGTTTGTTTTTTGTGAAGTTATATTTTTTACTTTAAAACATTCAAATGTGTATCAATATACATATAGTAATGTCAGTTGAAAGTGTCTGTACTTTTTTGATTTTGATGATTTTTTTGATTATTTTGTGATAAAAAATTGTTGCAATTGCGTAGGAATAAGTAATAAAATACATTTCAATCAATTTTAGAAATGCCTGTCTGTCTGTTTGAACACGCATCACTGATAAAGTAATGCATTCACGATATAAACCACACAGAAAATCTTAAAGCATGACCTCGAGTAACGTTTACTCTTTGTTTAATTGAAATCGTTATACGTTATCAAAAGTTATTGTAATTTGAACGATGGCTCGAGTTAAGTACGAGAAAAATAAAGTAATATCTAAAACACCCTATAGGAAGGATTGTTTTTTGAATTAAATTCCACGCGAACGAAGTAGAAGAAGCACATATATAAAAGTTAATTTGATCAGTCTAGCTAGATAGTTGGTGTTTTGAGTTTTTTGAAAAATCTAGAACCGAATAACATAAGTTATACCAACACAGTTAGTAGTAAACTTCTATTATAAATTATAATTGAAAAAAATTTAGTAAAACTAACCGCATAGAACGAGGTGATTTACCTCAGAGTTCTATTGCTTCTAGTATTAAAGAGATTCAATGTCATATGTATGTTTTAGATTGAATATTTTGTTAACTTAACGTTTTTGAAAAGGAGTCATGTTTACATATTAAATAAATTAAATAAACATCTCACAAGGGTGAGATACCTAACATACACTATGTACCATAAATTTATAGTCATAACTTAAACAGATAATAGTAGGTAGTAACTGGAACAATGGACGAGTGGGCGACGGGTTCAGTATACTAATTAAAGGATTTTCTACACAAAGTGATAAAACCATTACGTTGGACAAAAAACCAATAAGATAACTTCCGAATAAATACGTAGCGGCAATTAGAATCTGTGAAAGTACTGCGACCGCAGCTTTGTACGATTTTTGATCAGTATTTTATTGTATCTACTACTACTAGTAATACTAGCTGATTCCCGAGACTTCGTCTGCGTCATTTACTATCTCAACTGTTGTATTATATCTTAATGCTCGCTCGCGGCTTGTCTTTTTCCGACACTTCCAACATTTATCGTCATATTTCAACGAATTTCCAAAATGTCTTGACAAATTATATACCTAAACCTTCATAGTGAATTACTCTATCTATTAATGAAAACCGCATGATTATCCGCTCACTAGTTTTTGAGTTTATCGCGAACAGACAGACAGACAGACGCGGGAGAGGACTTTGTTTTATAATATGTAGTAATACTGTAAATTGTTTGTGCATAAATAGCGTTTTTGTGAACATTTGAAAACATAGTATTTCATCGCAATACACGGCTTATTTAGTTACTCACTTAACAGTATATTTCGGTAGCTGCCTTTGTAATCACATATATGTGTTAACTATATCTTATAAATCTATTATATTCTCTGAGTTTGAAATAATTCATGTTACTATGAAACTCACTGAGTAATCGCTAAGAAATCGATTGTAGCATAGTACGATCGAATATTAACTAAAGTTTGTCAGTGAAGCGTAACTTTAAACAAAACATTAACGGATCTTGTTTTCGGACTGCGGACAGCTGATCACGCGTAACGGTCAATGTACGACAATCTCTAAACAGTTTGATTAGCTCAGCTAAACCTGTATAATATACCTATCGCGGGAGTTACTATTAACCTGCCTGCGTACTATTGACTATATCGGGGGAGTTACTAATGACCTGCGACCGTACTACTGACTATAGCGGGGAAGTTATTAATGACTACTATTTACCCCGTTCTAAAACACCATTGGCTGGAGATATCGGCTGTTCATGCATCTTGATTATCATTGGCTGCCAGCTTTGGCTGAATGCCTTAAAAGGGAACCAACGTTTCTATTCAATTAGTTTTGGTGTATTGATCGACCAATCATAATAATAACTTCACCATGGATAACGTCATTCTTTCACATAGACGCCATTTTATGCTCGCCCCGATATACCTTTAATCCATAAAGTTATACGTTAAAATAATTGTTTACTTTAGTATTGGTATATGTGGATATTACTACAAATGTCAATAGAAATAAAAAAAAAACATGAATAAGTCTCGAAATGGTGTTTCATTGTACGGCGCTTCCGACTATTTAAATTAAATATATTCCAAGTATGTGTTGTTTATTTTTGCAATTCCATTTGATTATGGTCCGAAGACTCACGTATGAGTACAAACATTCGGTGAGAGAAATCAGAACAAGTTAAACATTACTTATATAAACGTTTACGTAAGCATGGGGGGAGAGTAAGAGCATTGATTACTTTTGTTGACCAAGCGGAGGGATGGTCAGGAATTACAAAAATTCTGCATAAATAGTATTTGAACACCTCCGGAATGTGCTGGGCGACAGATTTTTTACTTGAGGATGGAAGCTAGCCTGGTGGGATTTAGAAGATAGCCTACCTTCATGCTATGATTTGCCTAGAATGTGTTTCTTTATCACAAGTTCAAGTTCGTTGAAGGATTCGAACACACGATAGTGTAGTCGAAACAATGATAAGGTGTTCGGGCACAATGTACCGACTTGGTGCAGTCTTAGTGTGAAATCTATTGAGCGCACTCACACTTATCTCAGCCTTAAGTCCAGAGTTAAATCCATAGTCGCAAGCTTAGTATTCACTTAGCTTGTGCTGAGCTAAGTTCAAGTCATCAATTCAACGACTTACGAAAAACTTAGGTATTACTTAGCAAATAAAAAAATACGACAAAATAATAATATAACAGTGACATTTCTATACTTTTTTTTAATTATAATTATTACTTGATTGTCATTGGCTTTTGATACTTCGTTGCAGAAACGTCAAGAAGGCTTCCATTGCTTGTTTCATTCTTGGTCGACTTATTTCATTCATTTTTTCAATATTCTTTCAACAGGCATGGTTCAATTTTTTTTTTACAATTAAAGAAATTTTACAGGTTCCACGTGCTACTGAAACAAAGCTAATCACAAGCTCATCATAATTTACGATTAACGAATTTGTGGGAATTCGCGTACATTTACTAATGTTAAATTGGTAACACTATCGGGTGACGGTGAAGGAAAACATCGTGAGGAAACCTGAACGTGAGAAATGTTTTTGTAGTACTTCTGTATGTGGGTGAACATAGAACTGTGGATTTCTAAACGTTGGAAATCGCTAATATGTCGTGGTTTGGGGGGCTGATTACGCTCATACCTTCCTTCGGGAAGAGGCTTATAGCCCTGTAGCGGGTCTCTTACAGGGTGACAATGATGATGAGTACACTCTATAGATTTCACAATTAGAGAAAACAGAATACAAAATTAGTGTCCACGTTTAGTCGCTATCACCGTTTCAAGGTGAAAAATTACTTCAACGTTCTTAATAAAAAGATTAAAATCACCGGGAGTATGGGATTTGCGTGTCAAATTATTGTAAATCTCGATTAAGTAAGGGGCCGGCCAAGTATTGCGTAAGCAACCATGGGGGACTGAGTTTTATGCTTTGCTTATTTCTGAAGGACACGGGGACAGAGGTCTACATAGTGATTAAGCTACGAATACTTATTTAACTATATACTCATGAAGAAACTTGTGAGAGATTTTGTAAAAAGTATGCCAATACGTACGTAAGTATAGGAGAGGGTTAAAATTTAAATAGAGCTCTTAGCCCACTTTTGCTGACTATGAGGGTTCAAAATAAACTTAAATACTGCTTACTTAAAACTTTAGATGAAAAATCCGAAGAAAAATAGTTAAGTAAAATAATAAAACGCACTCCCTTGTGATATTAGGCAGGCAAGATCCGTGACATTATTTAAAAAATATCTCCACCGGCATTACCCCTCGCTGTCGTAATATAACTATTCTATTGCGTCATTTCTTTTTTTACTTTTATCTATAGTTTTTGTAATTATTTTTGTCTATTTATATTGCCACCCGGTAGTTTTGAAAATAAAATGTCTCCTTAGGTTTGCCTGGAAGAGATCGCTCTAAGCGATAAGGCCGCCTAACTGTACACATATTGTAAACTGATATCTAATTTTGTATACTTTCAACGTGTGTGCAATAAATAGTTTTATTATTATTATTAATAATAGTTGCTCACATATATTATAAAACAATTCTACTATTACTAAAACTACTGAACATATTTTCATGCGGTTTTCATCAGTAGATAAAGTGGTTCATGAGAAAGGTTTAGGTGTGTAATTTGTCAAGGTTTTCTTTATTATCAGGGCGGGATAATATGCGCCGGGCCCACTAGTGGTTAATAGAATAAACGAAAGCAGAAAAAAGGTGTGGACCTAGAGTCTGCAGAATAAAAAAATAGCAGTATTTAGAATAAAGTAGAATAAAGAATAAAGTAATAGAAGTATTGTACTGTCACCTGAAGAGGTGACAGAAAGAGTATTTCTTTTTTTTCGTATGTAATTCTTACATTTTTTATTACCCGTTCTAATTTTATTTCAATGGAATGTTCTAGATGTGAAAGTTAACGATTTTTGTATGGAAATCGTATTCATACATTTTCTACATATTTTACTGTTCCCATAGCATAGAAATTTAGTAACAACGGCGACTTATAGGTATTCGGGTGGTTGCTGTGATATAAATGTCCAAAAGGTTCTACTTCAGGGAGCTAAATAGAACTCAACCACGTCTATTGTCAAAGAGATAGAAAGATGACAACTTAATAATACTTATGCTCAAAAATTATTTTATCGATAGCTATCTACATCAATGATATTATATAACTAAAAAGCTGTAGCTACGTCGTAAGCGCTTCGACAGCGCCTTGTTAAAACATGGCTAACTAGCATATTTTTGACGGTTGCCCCGTCAACCCACCCGTGTCTAATATGCCATCTTACAATATTAATTTATGTATGTGTGCGTTATCGCGTCATTTGTTTTGTCTATATATCATATAGGTAACGTATCTACACCTTTTTATTTATAATATCATTGATCTACATTTATTCCAGATGGTTTTACTACCGGAGTTTATACGTTTATGTCTGTAATGTTTCCAGTAAGATGCGAGAAAGCTTGCGCCGGCTGGCGTCAGACGACAACGGTGAACGGTGCGTTGGTAACATGAGAAGAGTGAGGGTCGAACTACTTGATGGGGAGCATATCACTGTTGAAGTTGACGTACGTATTTTTTATATAATCTGAACTATATCGAATTTATTTATGTTATACTTCATTTTACGCGTTATAAGAAATCGTTAGGAGTGAATTTTAAGCTTCAAAAGTGTAAAGAGACCCTTTAAAATTGACGTACGTTGTTCTTAATATAATCTGCTCTATATCGAATTTATTTATGTTATACTTAATTTTGCGCTTTATTAGAGATTGCTGGGAGTAAAATTTAAGTTTGAAAAGTGTAAAAAACACTTTAATCGACACCGAAGAAGTATAACATCTCACGTGCATAGATAAATATATTCCATATTTTTTTTAAAGGTACTACTAGTCTCCCGGCCTTGGTTTGCACGGGTGTACTAATAAAAAACCGAACTAAAAAAAGACATGCCTCACTCATTCATTTATTTTTTATATGAACATGACTTAATCCAAAATGTTCAGTTTTTCGTACATTTTTTTAAATCCAAATAACGTCCTGATAGTTACCAACATAACAAAAAAAAAAAAGAATTACCTAAATAGTTTTCAGCCGTTTTGAAGTGATGAGCTTTAAATATATTCGGGAATTGATTTTTATTTAAATAATTCATCTGGGGGCACGGCAGTTCCACCGCCAAGTCGAGCAAAAAGCGGCACCGCCGTACTTTTCTTTTACTTTTCTTTTCTCGAAGCAATTCAGGCCATTATCGACCCCCTATAACTTCGATGTGGATAAAATTAGAAGCCTGAATTTTCAACAACCAAGCAGGCATTGTATAAACACTGTATATTTCAGATTTCATTCAATTTGAACCAGTAGCTTAAGAATTATAACCAGTCAACATTTCTTAATTTTGTCACTCACTCACTGACTGACCATCATCAAAACTTTAAGGCACTTCTAGCAGACATAGAAGCTTTAAATTTAGAATAGAATTAGTGTTTAGTGTATAAATAAAGGAAAATCTGTTGTATTTGAAACGTAAAAGATTTTTAATATTGATATAGTCACTATAAGATGTTATTACAAGGTTAGCTAATTACGTAAGACAGAAGGGCCCTTAAGTAGGGACTTAAATAAGGCAACCGACTTGGTATTACATGGATCTCACATCTTTTTACGGTAGAAGAACTGAGTTGCGAGACTTGGTTTGTTTGACAAGTTTTGTTTTTGATGGCATATAATTATTATGAACTTCACACGAGTACAGTAAAAACTTCGTAAAGAGGATATTTTTTAATGTGTCGTTGCATTTCAAACTGAGCTAAATCCAATCTTAGCCGTTTCTAACATTTTACGTTATTTTTCAAGATCTTCAAATGTTGTACATGTAAAATATGAAGTTCATAAAAAAAAGTCAAAAGTCATAAGGACTGCAGGTAGAAGTGAAATTTGAATGAACGAATTGAATGGAATTTAAACTGTGTTCTCTTTTGAATTTTTAAATTAATTATAGTGTGAATTATTTAGATTTCACAATTTGTATATTGAATTTATTAACATTAGACTAGTTTTCACAGTTATTGACACTCTGAGGAATAATTATATACATTTTATGAATTAATCGAACAAATCATGGGCCGCACAATCTCAATACAAAATATCATTATTAACGTAGATGTATACACTATACTACGCGTCGATAGTCTGACGCAAACCGCGAAAGCGCAGTACGGTCGGTCACGCGTACTAGCATGTTGCTGACGCGAAACCATTCGTTTATCTCCTGTAAAAAAATACGCTCAATGCGCCTAAAGAAATTTTCACTTCAAAAACTAGAAGCCTTATGAACGGCAAAATTTGAACTTTTATAAACGATTAAAATTGGATTTAGCTAATTTTCATATGTAACGATTATTATGTTCCGAATTACTAAACAGACATTACAGTCTACGTCATGTTATGCGATTACAGCCTATGACTGTATAATTGACCTCCAAGGAATCTTAATTGAGATTAGTCATACTAGCGGACCAAATCCTTCTGATTGGAATTCAGCAGCACAAGCGATGCTGCCATCTGATATAAATATATTTGGCGGTTGTCTCCTCAGTCAAATCTTGCACAGGTTTCACAATACCTGGACTTTATAGATTTCAGATATAACGATATCCATCAAATAACATTACGGTGTCTGGGAATTTTACAAACAACAACTACGAATATCTATCATAATTATATATAAAAATTAATTAACACATCTATAATAATTGTCTCATTTTTTTTCATGTACTAGTTGTGCCCGCGACTTGGCATGCATCCCATGTTTCAGACTTAGCAAAACCAGTAATAGTTTTTTAGGTAATAGTCTTAGGTTCTACAATAAAGTCCCAAAGCATGTTACCGATTTGCCGGACTGTAAATTTAAGCGCCACGTCAAACGGGTTTTAGTGTCAAAAGAATATTATAGAGTGGATCAGTATGTGAATGATAGTGATGTCTGGAATTGACTCCTCTAAACTTGTATGATGTATTGGAAATATATGTTAAAAAAATGTACCCGATCGAGTTTCTTGCCGGTTCTTCTCGATGACTGGGTTGTTTTCCGAACCAATGGTAGTCTTTGACGTTCATAAGTGCCTTATTAGGGCATAAACTGTATAAAGTATTTTTGATTTGATTTGATTTGAAATTAATTCAAAAACGTCTTCCGTTTAATGTCTCTCAGATATTATTTATATTTTATATAATATCCTGTTTTTGTGAGAGATTCAATTACATTTTCTTACCTTCTCTTTTCTCGTAGTTAACTCGAGCCATCATTCAAATTACAATAACTTTTGATAGAGTGAACCGATTTTAATGAAACAAAGACTATATGTTTTTTGTAAACACAGTACTTTACAACACTGTACTTGTGTACTTTACTGTGTCTGTAGAAACAGACAGACGTTTCCAAAAGTGATTGAAATGTATTTTATTACTTATTCCAAGACACCTGCAAAATTTTTTGTCACAAAAATGTAAAAAGTCCAGACAAGATAGAGTTTCGTTTTTAATTCGTGTATAGATTAGCAGTAATACCGGAAAATCTGAAGGAAATAAAATTGTCGGTACAAAAAACAAAACTTATTTTATATACGTAAATGTTAGGTAACGTAGACAACCGGTTGGGATTGTGGTGAAACGCAAGTCGAGTTTTCCGTGACCACATTCTAATCCACATATGAATTCGATCAAATCCTATTTCATAAGCAGGTGGAAAAAGTGTTTTCGCAGACTAAACCCACAAAAACATGTATAAACATTTTATACCCACGGAATCTTTAAAGATCGACATTCAGTCCGTTTTGAAATTTTACGATTCGCTCAACGTCTGTGCAAAGTGAGAGACATCTATACTATAATAAAACTGTAGCAAGGTCAAATCTGTACATTAAATATTTTTTGAAAATTTTTATCGGGGTAGACTTTGTTATCGATATAGAAGCCAAAAATAATCTTTTTACAATTTTTGTCTGTCTGTCTGTCTGTCTGTCTGTCTGTCTGTCTGTCTGTCCCTGTGAACACGCATCACTCTGAAAGTACTGAACCGATTTTGACGAAACTTGGCACAGTGATAACTAATATTACGAGATTACATCTAGGATACTTTTTATCTCATAAAACGCAAGGGATTCTCCAGGATCTGCCTGTTTGTCTGTCCCTTTGAACACGTACCACTCTGAAAGTACTGAACCAATTTTGACGAAATTCGGCACAGTGATAACTAATATTACAAGGTTACATCTAGGATACTTTTTATCTCATAAAACGCGAGGGATTCTCCAGGATAACGGACGAAAGTCAAAAATTTGTAGTTAATGAAATTTTTGACGGATTTTGGTAAATTTTCATTGTGCTATATATAGCAGACAGATTAGCTAAAAAGATAAGCTATATTTCCCTAAACTACTTTAAAAAAAATACCAAAAAAAAAAGGTTGCCGGGATTCGAACCGTCGGCTCCGGCGGACCATATAATGTCCAGTACGTTGTAACTGAGCTACGGCTATATGACGTTTCTATGCGTAATTATCCACTTCATATGAAAAAATATGTGTAAACGAAACTGTCACTTATATGTTTCTAAATGTTGTTGAGTCTTGAAGTAGTTGGGATTTAGGTTTATGAATCTACGATTAAAATAAATCAGTTGAGGTGTTTGCAGTTACCATACTATGTTGTATTTATACTAATATTGTAATGAGAGATAAAGTTTTGTTTTCGAGGAATGCTTGGTACCTATTACTGATCCGATTTCAAAAATTCTGTCACTGTTAGAAAAGTATATTATCCCAAGTTCAGTTTCTCAGTAAAAAAGGTGGTTTACATATCAAAAGTAAAATAAATGTGACAAAATTAAAATTGAATGCAGATTTCACGTATACTTTACAAATTCTTATAAAACAAAAAACTAAAACAAAATGGAAATTTAATGTAGATAAAATTCAATTTTTACAGTACGTTACGTTATGAAGTTACAAGGGGTACTGGGAAGACATTTATCGGCAATATATGTAAGTTAGTTTTGATCTTCACTTTGATGACACTACTTTAGATAATGCTGATAACAGATTCTAGGCTTATTTTAAAAGATTTCTCACATATCAACTGGGTATATGTTTGAGTAAGTCCCTGGATAGTTTGGATTCACAATTGGAAGTGCTAGATGTCGCTGCAACCGGCTTTTAGGTTTTTTAAGATTATTTGGATTTAAAAATACAATTGAAACCGGTAATAACTGATTTGGTGCAGACGAAGTTGCACGGGTCAGCTATATTATAATAAAACTGTAGCAAAGCCAAATCTGTACATTAAATATTTTTTTAAAATTTTGATTGGGGTAGACTTTGTTATCGATATAGAAGCCAAACATAATCTTTTTACAATTTTTGTCTGTCTGTCTGTCTGTCCCTGTGAATACGCATCACTCTGAAAGTGTTATACCGATTTTGACGAAACTTGATACAGTGATAATTAATATTACAAGGTTACGTTTAGGATACTTTTAGTTCCTAACTAAACCTTACTTTTTGTGAATAACGGACGTAAGTCAAAAATTTGTAGTTACTAAAATTCTTGACGGATTTTGGTAAATTTTCTTTGTGCTATATATAGCAGACAGATTAGCTAAAAAATTAATCTATATTTCATCTCCCTATGCTACTTAAAAAAAGAAATAAGAAAAAATATTACCGTCGGGTTCCGAACTGACGCCCCCGTCGGTGCGTATAATGTACATACAGTACGTTATAATTGCGCTACGGCAACATGACGTTTCTGCGCGTAATTATCAATCAGTTGAATTACAAGCGTAAAATGTAATAAGTACGCTAAAAAGCGTATTCATTCTATCGATTTTCAAACCATAACGATATCAAAGAAAGTTCACCTCAATAAATACCATGTCGGCAAAATTGAAAAAAAAAAAAATGAAACTGTCATCAATATGTTGTTACATTTTCATTGTATAAAAATGTTTCCTTATATATAATCTACTCAAAAGCTATTTTTTATTCATAAATTGAATAATGTAAAAATTTGAAATGCATATTGCTGACATTCATCTTCTCATCTTCATATTTTATTTTTGTGACATATAATTTCTATATGTCAGGATATATAATCTCCATGGTGGACAGCGCGGCGGCTGCCAAAATTAACAACTGATGTTTAGTTTCAAAAATGTAACAAAGATGGTGTTGATAAAGAAAGCGTAATACCTGAATCAAGGTGTCAAGATTTTTTTCGAAAACATAAGGCTACACAATAATCACATTGAATTATAGGTAAAATAGGTAAATCTCTGTTTTATGTTGATATAATTGATAATTGATAATTGATAATAATTGTTGTCTTGGATTCGTTTAGGTTTTTCAGGGTTGTGAATACCCAACTAGACAACCTAATTTGGATATTTAAGTCGTATATATATAGTCGCTGTTAATTATTTAACATTTTTGAAATGCCTTCTAGAAAGAGGTCAAATCTTTCCCAATACTCAAGAAGCGCTAAAAGGTCAAAAAACGTTCGTTCACAAGAAACAAATGATGAAAGACAAACAAGGCTAGCGTCTGGACGACATTACTATTACGAGTCTCTCGCATCAGAAACATCTATTCAGCGTGAGCTCCGTTTGAATGTGGATCGTGAGCGTCATACCCATTCACGTTCATCAGAAACATTCATGCAACGTGAGATACGCCTGACTGCTGACAGTCAACGTCATGCTGAATCTCTCGCATCAGAAACTTTAACACAACGTCAAGCACGTTTAAGTGCTGATAGTCAGCGCCACACCGCGTCTCGCGAGTCTGAGTCATTTACGCAGCATGAAGCGCGTTTGACTGCGGATAGTGAGCGCCATGCCATGTCTCGCGAATCAGAGACCTTTACGCAGCGTGAAGCGCGCTTGATAGCTGATAGTAAGCGCCATGTCACGTCTCGCAATTCAGAGACTTTTACGCAGCGTGAAGCGCGTTTGACTGCTGACAGTGAGCGCCATGCCATGTCTCGCGAGTCAGAGACATTTACGCAGCATGAAGCGCGTTTGACTGCTGACAGTGAACATCATGCCATGTCTCGCCAATCAGAGACTTTTACGCAGCGTGAAGCGCGTTTGACTGCGGATAGTGAGCGCCATGCCATGTCTCGCGAATCAGAGACCTTTACGCAGCGTGAAACGCGTTTGACTGCTGACAGTGAGCGCCATGCCATGTCTCGCGAGTCAGAGACCTTTACGCAGCGTGAAGCGCGTTTGACTGCTGACAGTGAGTACCATGCCATGTCTCGCGAATCAGAGACCTTTATGCAGCGTGAAGAGCGCTTGACTGCTGATAGTGAGCGCCATGCCACGTCTCGCAATTTAGAGACCTTTACGCAGCGTGAAGCGCGTTTGGAATCAGCTAGAGCCTATTATGACCGTACACGTCAAGATCGCGCTATTCTACAATTTACTGATAGAGAAAGGATTTCTGAAATTAGACAGATGGAGACACTAGAACAGCGTGACTCTCGCTTGAACGAAGATCGACTTCGACAATATTTAGGTCGAATATTAATCTCTTCTAACGATTCATCCGAAAATCATGAAAACTACTTCATTGAAGAGCTACCTTGGGTGAATAAAAACAGGAGTGGATTTTCTTACTGTCCCAATATTAATTATTCTGAGTTTGCTGCTATCGGCCGAATGGACCAAGTCTGTGCTAATTGTCAAGCCTTAAAATGGAGAAAGGAGCCTAATGGACTATGCTGTTCAGGTGGCAAGATTCGTTTAGATATTTTCCAAGAACCTCCAGAGCCTTTAAAATCGCTTTTAAATGGAGAACATCCCCACTCCAAACATTTTTTGGAATGTATTCGTTCTTACAATGGTGCTTTCCAGATGACTTCTTTTGGTGCAAATCAAATTGTAGAAGGGTCATTCATGCCCACTTTTAAAGTTCAGGGTCAAGTCTACCATTTGATCGGATCTTTATTACCTGAAATGGAACCGAAATTTCTACAAATATACTTTGTCTCCGATTATTGTGAACAAGCTGCTATTAGAAATCGAAACTTTCAAAATCTTAACGCCCGCGTAATAGCTGAATTGCAAAACATGTTGCATGAAGTAAATCCGTACATTAATAATTTTAAAGCTGCCCTGCAGTCTATTCCTCAGGGTCATAATAACAATTTCAAATTTGTAATCAGTGCTGACAGACGACCCGCTGCAGAGCATCGTGGTCGTTACAACGCTCCTACCACGAATGAAGTTGCTGTTGTCCTGGTTGATCAGGAGTGTGATAGGCGTGATATAATATTAAGAACCCGTGACGACCGTTTGCAACGCATAAGCGAAACACATCGAGCTTACGATGCCCTTCAATATCCCCTTATTTACTGCCGTGGCGAGGATGGTTACAATTTTGGCCTCCACCATATCGACCCTACAACTGGAGTACCTAATTACAACAAAAAAGTTTCAGCATTGCAGTATTACTCATACCTGCTTCAAATAAGATGCGATCATTTCCCCTTTTTACAATGTTTTCGTGGTTTATTTAACCAGTTCGTGGTTGACATGTACGCTAAAATTGAAACGGAGCGTTTAGTGTTCATTCGTACAAATCAAAGAAGATTACGCGTAGAAAGTTATGTTGATCTGCGAGATGCTATGCAGCAAGATAATAACGTTGAAGATTTGGGTCGATTGGTCATTCTGCCATCGACATTCACGGGTGGACCGCGCTATATGCACGAGCGTACCCAAGATGCTTTCGTATACGTAAGAAAGTATGGTCGACCAGATCTATTTATTACATTTACTACCAATCCAAAATGGACAGAAATCACCGAAGAACTTTTTCAAGGACAAGCTTCGTATGATAGACATGATATTATAGCTAGAGTATTTCATATTAAACTGAAACGAATGATGGATCTACTTACTAAGGAAAATATATTCGGCGTGTCACTCTGTCATATGTATAGTGTTGAATGGCAGAAGAGAGGATTACCTCACGCACACATCTTACTGTGGCTACAAGAAAAGATACGTCCTAATGATATCGATAACATAATAAGTGCGGAGTACCCAGATTCTAACGGGGATCCGATATTGTTTGACATCGTTAAGACACACATGGTGCACGGTCCTTGCGGTGCGCTCAATACTAATTCACCTTGCATGCGTGATGGACGCTGTACAAAAAGATATCCAAGGACGCAAGTCACTGAAACGGTAACAGGCGTAGACGGATATCCATTGTATCGCCGTAGGTTACCGCAGCAAGGTGGATTTAGCGCTGAAATAAGATTGCGTGGTCACCAGGTCATTGTAGATAATAGGTGGGTGGTACCTTACTCTCCAGTACTGTCAAAAACTTTTCGAGCTCACATAAATGTAGAAGTATGCAATAGCGTCAATTCTATTAAGTACATATGCAAATATGTTAATAAAGGTAGCGACCAAGCTACATTTACGTTAAGGAACAGTGATCGGGATGAAGTGTCACGATTTCAATCTGGACGATACATAAGCTCATCAGAAGCAGTTTGGCGCACATTTAGTTTTCCGATACATGAAAGGTACCCTCCAGTCATGCATCTTGACGTTCACTTAGAGGGCGGGCAGAGGGTATATTTTGACCCAGAAAATGTTAGGGAGCGATTGGAAAGCCCTAGGCAAACAACTTTACTGGCCTTTTTCCAGTTATGTGAAACGGATGACTTTGCTCAAACGTTAACTTATGAAGAAGTACCTGCGTACTATACATATGACAAACAACGGGGTATTTTTAATCGCCGGAGAAGAGGTACTGCAGTAGAAGGCATTTCAGGGGTTTTCAAAGAGCATATCCTGGGGAGAGTTTACACGGTGCATCCTAATAACTCTGAATGTTACTATTTGCGCTTACTTTTATATACGGTACGCGGCCCCACTTCGTTTAGGTCACTACGGAGAGTCGATGATGTGGAACATCCCACTTTTCAAGCCGCTTGCCGAGCGCGACACTTGCTGGATGATGACCAACACTGGGACGATACACTTGCTGAGGCTTGCGTAAGTGATAGTCCATTTCGTTTACGCCATTTATTTTCAGTGATGTTGGTGTTCTGTGGTCTGTCCAATGCTCCACAACTTTGGCAAAAATACCGAGAAACTTTGGCAGAGGATTTTTCGAGAGTCGAACTGCGACGTGATTTGTCTCTAAACCTTTGTTTGCGTGCTATTGAAGACACAGTTCTATCCATCGGTGGAAATCCTCTTGCAAGCTATGGTTTGCCCGAACCCGCGTCAAACGCAAACGGGGCGCAACTTGGGAACAGAGAGTATAACTTAGAAACTAGCCATAACTCAGTGGAAATTATAGAAACGCTACAAGATTGTGTGCCTGACTTGACAGACGAACAGCGGTGCATCTTGCATCGAGTATCCGAAAGCACGATGAACAGCTTTGGAGAAATATTTTTCTTGGACGCTCCCGGTGGCACTGGAAAAACCTTTCTAACCAAAGTGGTACTGGCTCAAACACGAAGCCAAGGCAAGATTGCATTAGCTGTGGCATCGTCAGGTATAGCAGCCACATTATTACCTGGAGGAAGAACTGCACATGCTACTTTTAAAATACCCATACAGTTAGATCTCACTGAGACACCGGTTTGTGATATTTCTAGAAATAGTGACAAAGCACGCGTTTTGCGAGACTGTTGTCTAATTGTATGGGATGAGTGTACAATGGCACATCGCAAGGCAGTCGAGGCGGTTAATAGGACCCTACAGGATATACGCCAAAATAGCAGACCTATGGGTGGCGTAACGGTGCTGTTTTGCGGAGATTTTAGACAGACGCTGCCTGTAGTACCACGAGGGACAAGAGCTGACGAAGTTAGAGCCTCTCTCAAGCGTTCAAGTCTCTGGCCCAATATAATACGTCTGCATTTGACTACAAACATGCGTGCAATAAGAGGCGGCAATCCAAGTGCACAAGAGTTTTCCAATTTATTGCTTGAAATTGGTGAAGATAGGTTTCCAAAAGAAGAAGAAAAAGTTAGACTGCCGCCCACTTTGTGCAAAATGGTTTCTTCTGAAAACGAACTGATTCAATCCGTTTACGGTAACGTAGAAAGAGTGACAATTCGAGAAACTTTTTGGCTCTGTGAACGAGCAATTTTAACGACACGGAATGATCGAGCTGCTGCCATTAATAGTAATATGTTAACCCAAGTCGAGGGCGAAAATGTGCAGTATAAATCAATTAACAAGGTTTTGGATCAGGAGGAGGCCACCACCTACCCTGTGGAGTTTTTAAATTCATTGTCTGCACCTGGGCTTCCGTCGCACATTATAAATTTAAAGATCGGTGTGCCTATAATACTGCTCCGAAACTTGAGCCCACCCAAGTTATGCAATGGCACCCGGCTTAAAGTAACGGCACTGCAACGAAATGTAATAGAGGCACAAGTTTTAACGGGGAGTGGGACTGGGGAATACGTATTTATTCCTCGGATTCCGCTCATACCCAATAATTTTCCTTTCCGCTTTAAGCGTGTGCAATTTCCTATCAGCCTCTGCTTTAGTATGACCATTAATAAAGCACAGGGACAGACACTGCGCACCGCGGGCGTGGATCTCACTACCGGCTGCTTTAGTCACGGTCAGCTGTACGTAGCTTTATCTCGAGTCAGCGATCCCGACAGTATTTTTGTATACGCCCCAGGAAACTTAACTAATAACATCGTGTACACAGAAGCGTTGTAAACATAATCAAAATTTCATTTAAGTTCTGTGTTATACTGGATTATTTATGCCTTTGACACATGAACAATTGGAACGAAGTCGCGGGTACAGATATACAAGAATAAAATCTATAACAGAAATATTAATTACTGTTACAAAACAGTCTGCGACACCAAGGAGTACTGGGAAGATATTTATTGGCTATATATGTTAGTTTTTATCATAGTTGGATCCGGTAGGTGATGTTGCGAACGGGTTCTATGCTTATTTTAAAAAAAGTGTGTGTGTACTTATGTACACGTGTTAGAGATTATACTTCTTTGGCGTAACAAAACAAAAATCTTTTCAAAAATTTTATCCTTCGACTTATTCTACGTTTATAGACACTAAGAATAGAAAAAAGGTATTTAATACATTGAAAGTTTTAATACAAAGAAACAAAATGTTGACAATGCTAACTTCAGGGTGTCGGTTTTTCTTGACGGTGTTCGCGTGCATCGTAATAACTTCAGAGTGTCGGTTTTTCGTGACGGTGTGCGCGCGCATCATAAAAATTTACTCTCATCATTTTTCCCTAACGCGCCAAAAGAAGTATAGCTTCGACAAGATTTCTCACATACCATCTGGCTATATGTTTGAGTGAGTCCTTTGATAGTTTGGATTCACAATTGGAAACAGTAGGTGTGGCGGCAATCGGGTTTTAGATTTATTAAAATGTTTCGCGTTTAAAAATACAATTGAAACCGGTGATAACCGATTTGGTGCAGACGAAGTTGCACGGGTCAGCTAGTTGTTAATATAACGATAGTGTTGATACAACAAACTCTACGTTTATTTATTTATTTCAAAGAAATCTAGTTATATGGGGTGTGCCATCCACACCTGGCCAGTGAAACAATTGAATATCTTTGACAAGTCTCAACCGATCGGCGTGTTTGAAAGCGTTTTAGAGACTTCTTTTCAGTACAATTTCAGTCATGCATCGTTACAGACCTAAAGAAGCTCTCAACCATGAACTTTTTGCATCGGAACTTCCTGGGACGTGTGGTGTAGAAAAAGGGCGATATTGACTGGCCATCAAGATCCGGGGATGATTTGACGCCACCAGACTTCTTCTTGTGGGGATTTTTGAAGAGTAAAGTTATGCCAACAGTCCGAAGACCATTGAAGAGGTCAAAGACGATATCCGAGCCGAAATGGCACCGATATCGCCCGAGACACTGGTCAATGTGATGGGAAATGCAATGAAGAAGAGCTCAATTGTGTATCACCAATAAACGAGACCACTTGGTCGATATCGTTTTTGGAAAATAGCCAGAATAAATTGTAAAAGTGTGAGCTTTATGAATCAAAAAAGTTCTCTGTAGTCTATCGAGAATTGACAAAGTTATTTGATTGTTTCACTGATCAGATACGGATGGCGCACTCTATACATTCTTAAAAAAAGTACAACAAAAATGTTAACAGTATATAAATACATTTTTTATCTATTAATATTATATGGCTAACTCCAACATTTGCATATAAAGTAAAATATTAAATATCTAATCAATAACTTAATTACATAACACGTAAGAGGAAAAATAACGACTTAAAATGTCCAACAAATACAATTACTTTTTTTTTCCAGACTGATATTTATTTTCAGCAGCGCCAGTCTTCAAATCTGTAAATAATCTCTTCCTGTATAAAATCCAGCCTTCATTAAATAAACTAAAGGAGGTTATATTGTTTTTTTACCATTCAAACTTTTTTCTATACTATGAAAAGTTTAACGTAACCACTATAATAGTATATTTTATAGGTGAGTTTAAATCTGCAAGGGCGCCGCGCCGAGTGTTTAGTTGAAGTGTTTATTGATTCGGTGAATTGGCTTGCGTTTACCCATGTTTCATGTGTTTTAGTTCTGAAATAGATTGAAAGCGAACGCCAGATGATGTTATTATGATACATTGTTTCTCAATGCCGGCTCGAGGAAAATTTTAGAATTCAAATCAAATCAAAAATACTTTATTGGATTTAGGCCTTGAGAAAACGCTTATGAACGTCATAGCTACCACCGATTCGTACAAACAATCCAGTCATCAAGAAGAACCGACAAGAAACTCGATCTGGTTTATCTTTTCATGATACATATTTTGACAAACAGAGATAGTTCCACCCTATTTTTTTTTTATGTCAAAAGCAGGCAAACTAACAGGTGGGTCACTTGATGTTAAGTGATCACTACCGTCCATAGACACTAGCAACACCAGGGAAGTCGCAAGTGCGTTACCAGCTTGTGTATGTGGGAGGGGTAAGGGAAAGGAGAAAGGAGACGGGAGAGGTGGGAAGGAGGTGGGGCTCCGGCGCTCTCACTGACCGAACGAAACGCAACAATGCAAGCACTGTTACTTCACGTCGGTGTTCTGTGAGAGGGTGATACTACCCCGGGCGAGCCGACCCATTCATGCTGACACTAGTAATAGCTACAGCGTGGCTCTACCACCTTCAATCATTCAAATTCAATAATTCAATAATAATAATTAATTTGCGGGGTGGTAGGGTGTCTGTACCCGACTGGATCGCGACCACCGTACACCAGGTGGAACACCCGCCATAGTGGCACGTTTGGGCGTGTCGCGTTCCGGGATCAGCCGGTGTATATCCAGCAACGGGGGGGGCTGTCCCTGACCGGGTCGCTTTCAGGCCGGCATGACAGCGGCGACCGGCGATGGATAGTATGTCTTTCGGTGGTCGCCGTTGTTTTTGGATTGTACTGTGCTTACCATCAGGCACAGTACAGTCACTTTGCCGAGCTACAATAAAAATAAAAAAAAAAAATTCATCATTATCTAATATATTCAGATGACTTTATTGATCGCTGTTTTACATAATGTTTCAAGCGGAAGAAGTTGCGGTCATAGCTAGTTTACAAATAATATAATTTGAACAGTCCAAAAATTTTACACGTAAGAGCTTGAGAGATAACAATATTTATTTTCTTTTTCCTTCAAAGAAAATTATAAGGCTTGGTTAATCAGTTTGTGGAGACAGAGAACAAGGAAATAGAGAAATAAAGACTTCTAAATAAGCCATTTAATCATGTTTTCCAGCGAAAAGCGCGTGGTGCCGATTTACTGGATAAAATCTGCGACGCTGTGGACATCATGGAAAAGGATTACTTCGGTCTTCTCTATCTCTTACGAGGTGACCCAAGAGTTTGGGTCGATCTCAACAGAAGATTATCAAAAACATTCAGAAGTAAGATATTGTCTTCTATCTTCTTTCCAAGTTCCTTCTTCAAGTACTCGTCTAGAATTTATGGCAATGACGCTGTTTAGTTTAAGCTGCTTGCGTTAAGGGGATAAATAAAATCAAAAATACTTTACCCAATTTATGCTCTGAGAAGGCACTTATGAACGTCAAAACTACCACCGGTTCCGACAAACAATCCAGTTATCGAGAAGAACTCCATAAAACTCAGTTTGGTTTATCTTTTTATCTTGTATACATCTATACTATAATAAAACTGTAGCAAGGTCAAATCTGTACATTAAATATTTTTTGAAAATTTTTATCGGGGTAGACTTTGTTATCGATATAGAAGCCAAAAATAATCTTTTTACAATTTTTGTCTGTCTGTCTGTCTGTCTGTCTGTCTGTCTGTCTGTCTGTCCCTGTGAACACGCATCACTCTGAAAGTACTGAACCGATTTTGACGAAACTTGGCACAGTGATAACTAATATTACGAGATTACATCTAGGATACTTTTTATCTCATAAAACGCAAGGGATTCTCCAGGATCTGCCTGTTTGTCTGTCCCTTTGAACACGTACCACTCTGAAAGTACTGAACCAATTTTGACGAAATTTGGCACAGTGATAACTAATATTACAAGGTTACATCTAGAATACTTTTTATCTCATAAAACGCAAGGGATTCTCCAGGATAACGGACGAAAGTCAAAAATTTGTAGTTAATGAAATTTTTGACGGATTTTGGTAAATTTTCATTGTGCTATATATAGCAGACAGATTAGCTAAAAAGATAAGCTATATTTCCCTAAGCTACTTTAAAAAAAATACCAAAAAAAATTTCGCCAGGATTCGAACCGTCGGCTCCGGCGGACCATATAACGTCCAGTACGTTATAACTGAGCTACGGCTATATGACATATCTGTGCGTAATTATCAACCACATAAAATATGTGTAAACGAAACTGTCACTTATATGTTGTTACATTTATTTTATTGTATAAAAAATGTTTGCTAAACAAAGGTGACAAAATTTTTTCCTAAAATATAAACCTAGATAATAGTTACATTGCATTGTAGAAGATGAATCTCAACTAGAGTTCTATCAGTACGTGTGTTGTTTCGATATTTGATAAAATTAGTTTTCTAAATGTTGTTGAGTCTTGAAGTAGTTGGGTTCAGGTTTGTGAATCTAAGATTAAAATATATCAGTTGAGGTGTATGCAGTTATTTTTTTTTCTCAAACTGACCACGCTATTGACCTAGCAAGGTCTTAACAGCTTCACCGGACTACTGTTTGCAGTTACTATGTTGTATTTATACTAATATTATAATGAGTGGTAAAGTTTTGTTTTCGAGGAATGCTTGGTACCTACTACTGGCCCGATTTTAAAAATTTTTTCACTGTTAGAAAGGTATATTATCCCAAGTTCAGTATCTCAGCAAAAAAGGTGGTTTGTATGTCAAAAGTAAAATAAATGTGACCAAATTAAAATTGAATGCAGATTTCACGTATACTTTACAAATTCTTATAAAACAAACAACTAAAACAAAATGGAAGTTTAATGTAGATAAAGTTCAACTTTTACAGTATGTTACGTGATGAAGTTACAAGGGGTACTGGGAAGACATTTATCGGCAATATATGTAAGTTAGTTTTGATCTTCACTTTGATGACACTACTTTAGGTAATGCTGCGAACAGATTCTAGGCTTATTTTAAAAGATTTCTCACATACCAACTGGGTATATGTTTGAGTGAGTCCCTGGATAGTTTGGATTCACGATTGGAAGTCCTGGATAACGCTGCAATAGGGTTTTAGGTTTTTTAAGATTATTTGCGTTTAAAAATACAATTGAAACCGGTAATAACCGATTTGGTGCAGACGAAGTTGCACGGGTCAGCTAGTATAAAAATAATGTAAATATAACGTGTCTTTACTTTTTAGATATTTGTGAAATAATTGTTGCTGTTTTATAAATGTCTGTCTGTCGGTTTGTTTGGACACGCGTCACTGCTAAAGTAGAGCGTTCACGATAAAACTTCAACTTCATATCCTCGAGTAATAGTTGTTCGTTGTTTCGTTGTAAAATCGGTCAACTCTAATTAAAATTTATTGTAATTTGAATGATGGCTAGAGTTAAGTACGAGAGAAAAGTAATTAAGTAAATGCAATTCAATCTCTTACAAAAATAAGGATATTATATATATATATTATTATGATATGATATGATATGATATTATTATGATAGCACCCGTACAGAATTATAATATCATACGTATTTATACGTACATTTGTGCCTGAGCTATATTCAGAGAGTTTAAAAGCTTGAACCAACGAAGCTTAATTGGACATCGGCCTCTTTTATAGATGAACCATGGGACGTGAGGTTCGCGGTCAAGTTCTACCCGCCGGAGCCATCAGAGCTAAGTGATGACGTCACCAGGTACCAGATAGGACTCGCTGTACGACGCGACTTGATTGAAGGTTCGTTTTTTTTTCTTCAGTACGGCCTTGTCTTTTTTAAACACGTTTTAAACTTAATTGCCAAATATTCGGTGTAACAACGTAGTTTGATCTAAAATAGCAACATGTCATCATAAGCGAATCACCACAGGGGGGTAGATACTGTGCTTTGAGTCTCATAGAGATAATACTCAGTTCTATATTGCAAATATACATATAGCATAATTATCATTACATAGTATAAAACAAAGTCCCCTACCGCGTCTGTCTGTCTGTCTGTTCGCGATAAACTCAGAAACTACCGAACGGATTTTCATGCGGCTTTCACCGGTGGATAGAGTGATTGATGAGGAACGTTTTAGTATATAATTTGTCAAGGATTTTTTCATAATCAGGACAGGACAACGTCTGCCGGGCCCGCTAGTATAAGTATAAAGAAGATTGCAGTTTAATATTTTAAATGAAGACAGTAAATATTTCAATTTTTGGTGGAACACCCGCCATAGTGGCACGTTTGGGCGTGTCGCGTTCCGGGATCAGCCGGTGTATATCCAGCAACCAGGGGGGGGGCTGTCCCTGACTGGGTCGCTTTCAGGCCGGCATGACAGCGGCGACCGGCGATGGATAGTATGTCTTTCGGCGGTCGCCATTGTTTTTGGATTGTACTGTGCTTACCATCAGGCACAGTACAGTCACTTTGCCGAGCTACAATAAAAAAAAAAAAACAATAAAAGTAGTATATACATATGTAAGTAATGTATTAATATTAGTAGGACGGAGGATATTAGCAGGGAGGATATCATATAGGGAACCGGAGAGTTTACGGCAGTTGAAAAATATGTGATCCACTGATTCCTCATCAAGCCCAAATAATACATAGTTATTCAATTTTAAAGCCTAAATTGAATAATGTGACATTTACGAGCGCCTCTTTTTTTAGTTTTATTTTTGACAATCTTGTAATATATTATTAATGCTATTGTCAAGTAGGTATGATATAACAAGTTTCTTGCGATCATTTCTATGTATTAACAAGGTAGCGGCCCTTTTGTTAGAACTTTCCAGGGAGTTTTTGTGGCAAGTCAAAATTCATATTCTGTGGTATTATTTCGTATCCACTACACTAAAACGTCACCATTATTACAAAATATTGAGTCAAATAACGCAAGATTCTGTATAAAATATTAAATTCACTACATGACATTCCAAGAGCCCGCTAAAAACTCTTTTTACAAATTTACAAAACATAAGTAAGTTGTATTTATTAAAAGACAAACATAATGTAAATACTAGAAACAGTAACAGATTGGCCATTCCATGTTTCAGGCTCATGAAAACCAGTAACAGTTTTTTTAGGTAATTGTGTTAGGTTTTATAATAAAGTCTTAAAGCACTACCGATTTGCCGAATAGCGAGTTCAAGCAGAATGACAAGCGGGTTGTAATTTCTAAACGGTATTATAGAGTGGATCAATATGTGAACGATGGTGACGTCTGGAAATGACGCCCCTCTCTGTGCTTCCACCAAAAACGAATGTAACTATCTAATATGTTTGTAAAAATATGTATCATAAAAGATAAATGAGATCGAGTTTCTTGCCGTTTCTTCTCGATACTGGGTTGTTTTTTCGAACCGGTGGTAGCTTTGACGTTCATAAGCGCCTTCTCAGGGCCTAAATTGAATAAAGTATATTTTGATTTTAAGCCAACATTTTAATTCTTCGTTATCGAAAGGAGATAAATTTTTTGTCACGCCAACATAGACCCCCGTCGCGTCTCCCGTGGACTCCTGGGGATGGATCACTTTGAGAAATAATGGTCGACATTAAGCAACAGATTATTTAATGCATACCAATCGGAAATTTTATTATAGGTGTTATTTACGATAAGCTGTGCCCGCGATTTCGTCCGCGTGGACCCTGATGTACAAACCAGTGACTAATAAAGTCATCTGAATGTATTAAATCCATTTACTTATCTACTATTCTCTCCTCGTACTTAAGTCGCGTCGCCATTAATAGTACAATAACTTTTGATAGGCCGAACCGATTTTAATGAAACAAATACTATATGTTACTCGAAGAAAAAAGAAAAGGTTTTATCATGAACCCAGTATTTTAGCAGTAATGTGTTTTCATACAAACAGACAGCCAGATATTTCTAAAAATGATTGAAATGAATTTATCTATTATTACTTACTGCTAGACACCTCAAAGAATTTCTTTTACAAAACTCTAAAAAAAGTACAGACACATTAAATTTACATTCTTATTATATGTATAGATAGAAGATATACCAAATATATATTTCTACTAGTAATACATGTTTTGTAATAAGCGGCATATGATTGAACAAAACTTTTGTATATTAATTGTGATTGATAAAATAACTTTATTTTTGTATATTATACAAAGCACAAGTAAGTCCTTATATGGAGTATTGGTGACACATTTGCTTTATGCGATAGGTAGGGTGTCGTGTTCCGCGATAACCCACGCAGTGCTCGCGTCGTACGTGCTGCAAGCGGAGCTCGGCGACTACGAGCCCTCGCGCGTGCAGTCCGCGATCCTCTCCAAGCACCGCGCGGCGCCGCTCAGCGCCATCTCCGCCACCTTCGAGGAGAACATCGAGAGGCTATACCGTAAGCACAAGTCAGTTATATTTTATTTTATGCAACATTCACACCTATTAATGTAACAGAAAAAAAAAACAGAAATAAATTAAAATAGGCCGCCGTTATCTATATCTATCTATACATATAATAAGAATGTAAATCTAACGTGTCTTTACTTTTCGGTTTTCGAAAAAGAAAGTTATCGCAGGTGTCTAGGAATAAGTAATAGAATACATTTTAATCATTTTTAAAAATGTCCGTCTGTCTGTTTGTATGAACACGCGTCATTGCTAAAGTACTGGGTTCACAATAAACCCTCAGCAACAAAATGGTAAAGCATGTCCTCGGGATTAACTTAGTGTTTGTTTTATTAAAATCGGTCCACTCTATCAAAAGTTATTGCAGTTTTAATGACGATGCGGCGTAAGTACGAAAGAAAAGTAGTAGTAATCTACGAGTAATCTAATATTATAAAGTTTATTTGTTTGGTTGAACGCACTAATCTCAGGAATTCCTGGTCGGATTTTAAAAATTATTTCTGTGTTAGATAAGTCATTTATCGAAGAAGGCTATATATTATTAGGTCTTTACCTATGAAATTGCCGTTTTGTATGAAAAAATTTAAACGAATTTATTTCATGTATTTTTTATTTGTATTAATCGAAGTAATCACCCATGCAATCAATGCATCTTTGCCAACGCAGTGGCAGTTTATTGATGCCCTTCTTAAAGAAATCAGCTGGACGGGAGGCAACAAATTTTTCAAAGGCATTTTGTACTGCCTCTCGAGTATTTAATTTTTTTCCCGCCAAGGAGTTATCCAAATTCTGGAAAAAGTAGTAGTCTGTAGGCGCAAGGTCTGGTGAGTAGGGCGCATGCCGGAGAACTTCCAACCCCAGTTCTTGCAACTTGGAGACCGTCTGCTGTGCAGTATGAGGTCGCGCGTTGTCGTGCAGGAGCAGCGGAGACGAGCGATTGACCAATGCTGGCTGGAGATGTGCCAGCTTCTCCATCATTGTGTTCAGTTCTTCACAGTACACATCTGCAATAATGCTCACCCCGTTTGGTAAGAAGCTGTGATGAATCACACCGGCGCTAGACCACCAAACAGTGACCATCACTTTTCTATGGGTAAGTTTTCGTTTAGGGCATTGTTTAGGTGCTGAACCAGGATCCAACCAACTTGCTGAGCGCTTGCGGTTATCAAACAGAATCCATTTTTCATCGCAGGTAACAATGCGGTTCAAAATTCCTTCATTTGTGTGTCTGTTGAGCAGTGCAAGGCACGTCTCGACGCGTGCTTCGCGCTGGCGATCATTTAGTTCGTGGGGCACCCATTTGTCAAGCTTTTTTACCTTGCCAATTTGACGCAAATGGACCAATATTGTTTTGACGCTAACGTCGAAAGCTGCTGCTAATTCAGCCGTAGATTGTGTATCATCAGCTTCCACAATCGCCGTTAATTCGACATTGTCGACCAAAGTCTTCGGACGACCGCGAGGTTCATTTTTCAGGTCGAAATTCCCAGAATGGAAGCGAGCAAACCAATAACAGGTGGTGCGTTGGTTTGTAGTGTTAGCTCCGTAAACGTCGTTGATGTTGCGTGCCGCTTGTGCCGCGTTGCTGCCACGACGGTACTCATATTCCATAATTACTCGAATTTTTAACGTATCCATGATGACAAAAAAGATTAAAATGCGATGAAAATGCAACACTAATCAATAAACAAATGACTACTTTTGGAAAAAGAATTCCATGTTTTTAAAATAAAATTAATTTGAAATTAGAATTCTTAGCCAAACAAAAATTATTTTGATTTGAAATGGCCAGTACTGCAGAACGGCAATTTCATAGGTAAAGACCTATTATATGCTATATATTATCACGCTAAGAGCAATGGAAGCTGAGCACCAATGAAGAATGTTTTTTTTTCTTTTGAGAGCTTTCGCTGCGTGTTAGCGTTAGCCCGAAGTAACTATTCCACTCGGACGAAGTCGCGGGCAGAAGCTAATTACCAATAAAAAGTAATACAAAAACAAAGTTAGCATGATAGAAAGACAGTACAATACACAGCGTAGAAATCAGATAATACTAACTCACTCTGGTATGGTCCGTTCTGGGATTAGCCTAAGATTATTTTAAAGTGAGAATTATAGCTGTCTCCATTAATAATCTTTATTTTCAGCAGCCACAATTCTTGAATCCTATTTGACTTGCCTTCGGGTGAAGTCATATCCTTTTTGATTGATGTATGCGTTTCATTTGCAGAAAAATATTGATTCAATATTAAAACTTGATTGAATGTAACTGTGCACTTCCACTTGGAATTGGTTGACCAATACTACATTTAATTGATGTACGCGTTACTTTGCGAAAAAACTATTATAACACTTGATTGAGTGTGACTTTGCACTTCCGATTGAAATTGGTTGACCAATGTTACATTTCACTGCAACTAAAAAGTTTGATTTATTTATTTATGTAAATATTACATACCAGCTATTATATATACCAGCTTTATTGACTAAGACTAGCTGTACCTGCAACTCCGCACGCGTTTTTTTAAATTGTATTAAAGAAATATAAAATTGTGAGACCATGTACAATTATAGAAATGCTCTTAAAAAACAATTGTAAGTACGACACGCACGCCACCTACAGTGACATGTAACTTATAAATTAGATATATAAATACTAACAGTGTGTCAAATGAGGTTTATCATCAGCAACATATTTGGAACCTTAACCCACAATATAACTACCTCAGTGCTCACTTATATTATATAAGGAACTAATGAAACAATGACTTAAAGATGTTATTATGATGATATAATATGCCCATATTGTCAATAAGTAATACGTTTATGGTCTTTTTATCTTATCTTTTTAGAAAGACCCCTTCTATCTTCAAAATTACTATTAATATTATAATGTTGAATTGTAAACAATGACTGAGCGGACGTCTTGAAATCTTGCATAAATATAAATCAAGATATAAAACAATTTATTGATTTATTTACACATTATGCGTTAAATATGCAATGACAGACTTAACGCCGAAAGTATTCTCTGCCAGTCAACCAATTTAAATAGTGCTCATAGACTTGGATACAATATTCTTATATGTTACTATGGTTGCTGAGTTATGTAGACGAAAGCGCGGTAAATAAAGCAAAATGACCGAAGAGACAATATAATTCAAATTACATACATAGACACAGATATATGAATTTCAATTATGTTTATTCTTGGAGTTCAGTACAGCGCGCGTCTTATGCACATGTTTACAGTGAACAACATATTTTTGCTAATTTTCATGCGGACGAACTTGCGGGTAATAGCTAGTCTAAAATAGAATAACTTGAATTACTTCATATAATGTCTGCTATCTCCCAGTGAAAGTTTTGTGAAGATCAGTCCAACCGTTTTGGAGATAGCATTGCAGACGAAGCCGCGGTTAACAGCTAGTCTAATTTAAAGTAGCCTAAGTAACCCGCTGTAATTTTAGCTGCATCTCAGTGAAATTCCTGTTAAAATCGGTAAAATCGTTTCGGATTACCTGGAACAAACAGACAGACAGACCGACAAAAATTTTAAAAATTGCATTTTTGATATCAGTATCGTGTATACTTTCGTACCCAATCAGTAAAAAAAAAAATATTTTGATATTACATACAGACACTTCATTTTTATTATATGTATAGAAGAAGATAATGGCGATTTGACCTATCCTTCTGAAATAGTATTTTTTCATAGATGAGAAATACCGTATGTTTATTTTATAGCTTTGAAAACGTGTAGACATAATTTCCTGACGATCGGTTGGGTATTTAACACTTTGACTACTACATTAGTCATATATTATAGCCCAAAGTAACTACTCCACGTAGACGAATTCGCGGGCAGAAACTAGTGCATGAAAAACACTGGTTATGATTAGGATAATCCTAGTAGTTATGGTATTAGTAACAATCGATTCTAGGCGGAAGTGAAAAGTAACAACTCAATTAGTTGTTGATTCTATATTAATCGTCTCAAAATGTCGTCAATTTGGCGAACTTGGATAATAAAATTAATTCGCTTACGTAGCATTTTATTAGATTGTTAGAATACACAGACGTCTTTAAAATTGTAACTATGTTAGACACAGATAAATAAGAATTCTAGGCGGAAGTGCAAAGTAACAACCCAATCAAGTGTTAAAACGTTAGAGGTCAGACCCCGGCGGAGGCCGAGCTGAACTATCTGGAGAACGCGAAGAAGCTGGCGCTGTACGGCGCCGAGCTGCACTGCGCGCGGGACTCCGACCTCGTGGACATAGTGCTTGCAGTCTGCTCCAACGGGGTCTCCGTCTACCGTGATGGGTGAGGCTACCAAACCATTACACGATTTCTATTTCATATTCTCTACATATAATAACATTCTAAATCTAACGTGTCTGCACTTTTTAGATTATTGCAGGTGTCAAAAATAAGTAATAAAATACATTTCAATCATTATTAAAAACGTCAGCCTATCTGTTTGTTTAAACTCGCGTCACTACTACAGTACTGCGTTCATGGTAGAATCATAGAGCATATCTTCGAGTGACATTTAGTATTTGTTTTATCAAAATCGGTTCACTCTATCAAAAGTTACGACTTAAGTACGAAAGAAAACTGAATAGTAATTACACCTAATACATTCAGGTGACTTTATTAATCCCTGTTTTGTACATCAAGTTCCGCGCGGACGAAGTCACGGGCACAGCTAGTATAATATATGGATCCGAATGCTGGGTCACGAAAGAAATGGATGAGAAATGGTTACATGTGGCAGAGATGCGAATGTTAAGATGTATATGTGGTGTGTATAAAATAGATAAAATTAAGAATGATTATATCATAGGAAGTTTGAAAATAGCGACAATAACAGAAAAGTTGAGGAGTAATAGTATAGTAAGGGCATGTCATGAGGAGATATGAAGTCATGTAATTAGGAAAGTTTTGAGTAGGGAAGTGAACGGATATAGGAGTAGAGAAAGACCGAAAGTGGTATGGATGGAGTGTGTGAAACATGATATGTGTATAAAAGGTGTGAATACTGAAGTGACATCTGATAGTCCGAGAGAGTGGTAGAGGAAAACATGTGCCGACACTACTTACGTAGGATAAGGGAAAAAGAAGAAGGTTACAGATAAAAAGAAGAATTTTTCACTTGTTAGCGTGTTCGAATATTACGTCAAGCTATTTAACGCATTAGCGAACTTGAATCTATTAAATCTGATAACTTCTTTTGAAGTTTGTAGTCTTTCTAGACGCTAAGTTTTGAACTTAATAATAGGTCTTTACCTATGAAATTGCCGTTCTGCAGTACTGGCCATTTCAAATGAAAATAATTTTTGTTTGGCTAAGAATTCTAATTTCAAATTAATGTTATTTTAAAAACATGGAATTCTTTTTCCAAAAGTAGTCATTTGTTTATTGATTAGTGTTACATTTTCATCGCATTTCAATCTTTTTTGTCATCATGGATACGTTAAAAATTTGAGTAATTATGGAATATGAGTACCGTCGTGGCAGCAACGCGGCACAAGCGGCACGCAACATCAACGACGTTTACGGAGCTAACACTACAAACCAACGCACCACCTGTTATTGGTTTGCTCGCTTCCGTTCCGGGAATTTCGACCTGAAAAATGAACCTCGCGGTCGTCCGAAGACTTTGGTCGACAATGACGAATTAAAGGCGATTGTGGAAGCTGATGATACACAATCTACGGCTGAATTAGCAGCAGCTTTCGACGTTAGTGTCAAAACAATATTGGTCCATTTTCGTCAAATTGGCAAGGTAAAAAAGCTTGACAAATGGGTGCCCCACGAACTCAATGATCACTAGCGCGAAGTACGCGTCGAGACGTGCCTTGCACTGCTCAACAGACACACAAATGAAGGAATTTTGAACCGCATTGTTACCTGCGATGAAACATGGATTCTGTTTGATAACCGCAAGCGCTCAGCAAGTTGGTTGGATCCTGGTTCAGCACCTAAACAATGCCCTAAACGAAAACTTACCCCTAGAAATGTGATGGTCATTGTTTGTTGGTCTAGCGCCGGTGTGATTCATCGCAGCTTCTTACCAAACGGGGTGAGCATTACTGCAGATGTGTAATGTGAAGAACTGAACACAATGATGGAGAAGCTGGCACATCTCCAACCAGCATTGGTCAATCGCTCGTCTCCGCTGCTCCTGCACGACAACGCGCGACCTCATACTGCACAGCAGACGGTCTCCAAGTTGCAAGAACTGGGGTTGGAAGTTCTCCGTCATCCGCCCTACTCACCAGACCTTGCGCCTACAGACTACTACTTTTTCCAGAATTTGGATAACTTCTTGGCGGGAAAAAAATTCAAAACCCGAGAGGCAGTACAAAATGCCTTTGAAGAATTTGTTGCCTCCCGTCCAGCTGATTTCTTTAAGAGGTGCATCAATAAACTGCCACTGCGTTGGCAAAGATGCATTGATTGCATGGGTGATTACTTCGATTAATACAAATAAAAAATACATGAAAAAAATTCGTTTAAATTTTTTCATACAAAACGGCAATTTCATAGGTAAAGACCTAATATATATATGATGTGTATCATCAAGCTAATGCGATTTAGTTATAATAAAAAAATCTCTGAATGTACTTTTAGAGCAGACTTTTATAATTTTGATTTTGGTCTTAGTACTTAGGGAGCGTTCATTAATTTACGTGAGGGATGGGGGAGGGGGGAAGGTGAACCGAATCTCACTAAATCTCACGTAGGGTTTCGGGAAATATCACGTTTTTTTTCTTCCAAACAAAAAATAATGTAAAATTATGAGAAAATTAGATTAATTTAAAGTAAAACATGTTGCTAAACTAAAATATGCTGAAATGTGATGCATTTCTTCTGCATATACAGTGAAACTTGGTTAAATGGGACCTGGATAAATGAGAATCCTCTATTATTGAGAGTTGCAATGAGGTCCCGGTACTTTTTCATTGAATTACCTCTATTAATGGGACTTTTCGAACCTGGTTAAATGAGATCTGATTTCTAGGATTTATTCGATGTTTACCTTTATAATTAGGACTCTGTAACTCAATTCCTTCTATAAATGAGACAAATTAATCGGGTTGGGACAGGTTTTGACACTTTTGTTTACAAACATTAGAATGTCTTTCGCACACGCTTTGTTTGTCAGTACTATCTAAAGTTTTGAACTAAAAACAAGGGAGTAAAAGTGTACAAAATGTCCAAACGTAAATATAAAACGTTATCAGTATCTGAAAAATTAAAACTTCTATCAGATTATGATTGTGGAAAATCGCGTGATGAACTGTTTGTACATAGGCATAGCATAGCATAAATGGAATAGCCGTACATTTCGACCTCTATAATCGGGAGCCTCTGTAAATGAGACAACTATTATTTTAAACCTGCCTAATTGGAAAACTGGATTAATGGAAACCTTCAATAAATGGTACAACATTCTTGGTCCCTTGAGATCTCAATTAACCAGTTTCCACTGTAATATTAAAATTCATGTATAGATGTAAACTTATTTGATGGTAAAAAAGATAAAGTAAAAATAAAAAGGCAAACCGTGTTTTTTTAATAAATACGGATTTATACTCAAAATGCAGATTTTGAAAGATCTCGCGTAAGATTAGCGGGGAGGATAAATGTCACGACATCTCACCAGAGGACGAGGGAGAGTTGAAAATGCCTCACGTAAATAATGAACGACCCCTTCAAAATTCAAATAAATAAACTGCATATGAGCTGACTTGCCTTTCAGGTTATTGATGAACCGGTTTCCGTGGACTAAAATAATAAAAATCAGTTATAATAAACGCTCGTACACGTTGAAACTGAGGGCGAGCGAGTTTGACGAGTTCGAGACACATCTCTCGTTCCGGCTTCCCTCGACTCGCGCCTGCAAGAAACTATGGAAATGCAGCGTCGAACATCATATGTTCTTCAGGTACGTTAGAACCGGACGTAGTAGCCTGTGTATTTAAAAGAAAACAGCACATCGTTTTGATTTTGTATACGAATACCTTTCTTTTGTTTCATTCATGAAGAAAATATTTCCCTTCCATGCCATAAGAAGTTTCACTACAATAATAGCATATTTTCGGGAAATTACCTATGGCCCTAGTTAATATAGAAGTATTAGAAAAAATAAGGTGCCTGCATTAGTTTCCTTCGTATGCAACATTCTTATGTCTTGACGCGTTACGACGTCTGGCGCTTAATAATTATTTGTGATATTGGATTAACGAGTTTATTGTATTGTAATTATAACTATTATAAATGAGCATTGTTGTTACGAGTGTTTATTACTACTAGTGGTCGAAAATCGACCATAATTCATTTTGACATTCAATAAGACCAAAGAGAATAATAATTATTTCCATAGTTTCATAAATTTATTAAAAGTAAACTATTTATCAATTAATTATTAATAAATATATTATATTATTATAAAATTAACCTACAATTTGACTCAGTTAATTTCAAAGGGCATTCATGGAACGTAAGTCATGTTAAAAATATTGAATGTAGGATGAAAAAAGGTAATTGGAACGTAAAAGTAAAATGAAGGATAGCAAACGTCATTTTCATTTACACGTGCGGGTATGTTGTGCGTCACTCAAGCAGTAGCGTGTGTGATCTATATTTTAATTAATTTTATGGGTTTTTAATCCATTTTATATTAAAAAAATTGCGTTGTGCACTTCTCCTCCATATAAACTTTAATTATGCCAAATTTCACGTTCATCCGTTCGCGTAATTCGCTTAAAAAGGTGTACAAAGTTTTCGATTCACGTAGTAATATATAGATAGTCTGCGTCAAACTTTTTAACCGCTCTGAAGTATATGCGCTAAATACAAATGTAGGTATCAGAGGGACGGAGCTGAGGTGACGGGGAGCAGGACATAATTCGCCCCCTATTGCCCCCACGGTGACGCATGTGTCCTGTCATAACTAGTTACAATACAGTAGCATGCAGAATAGTTTTGCTGTTGTTAATTACATGTTATCGCTATTTTTGTTCTTATTTATATTCGAGTTACGAAGGTCAGAGCCGGAGGATCCAAAAAAAACCAAATTACTTTAAATTAATTTATTAAACATAAAAATTACAAAAATGAATCTAAAACTAGAGATTATCGCCGATGTTAGGCTTACTCTCACACTAAACCTATATTGTGAGAGTGTCGCCGATGTTAGGCTAACTCTCACACTAAACCTAAACTAAACTAATAGCATAATGAATGCTACCGATATTAGGTTAACACTGTCTTTCTGTTGGTTCCGTCCAAGTATTTATACATGAACAATGTGGAGGAGGAGTCGGACCACCGAACGTTTCCACTAAGTTTGTGCACCTGTTGTGGAAATTGCTGACTCGTATGCTTGAACACCTGCCGCGACTTGGAACTGGGAACTCGGTATTCTTCTTATTAATCGATTGTGTTGTATAGCGATGGCGTAATACTTTGAACACCTACCGCATCGTGCGACTGGAACTCTTACTCAGCAATTGTGGTGTGTAGCGATGGCGTAACATTCGTTATTCTCTTTATTGTTGCTTGTTGATATTTGCTATTATTAGAAGGTCATCCACTTCGAAAAATAATGTTTCTATTGAAAGCGTTGCTCCCACTATAAATAAATATATATAAGACGACGTAATCCGAGTTATATCTTCATTTCACAAAATCTTTTGAACACGGCAACGTAGTCGTTATACCGCTACATTCTTATTACTTAATGTAATAAGCAAATATCTACTTGAATCACAATTCATTAAAACCTAATATATTCTATAATATCGAGACAACTTAAAGATTAACAAATGTAAATGCTAAATTATTATAATAATACTAGCGGACCGGGCGGACGTTGTCCTGCCTTGATAATAAAAAAATCCTAAAAGTCAACTGCAGCGCCACCTACCGAGTCCAATTGTCAATCTAAACCATTCTCGAATCTCCACGAACACACACAAAAAATTTCATCAAAATCGGTCCAGTCGTTTAGGAGGAGTTCAGTCACATACACACGCACACAAGAAATATATATATTAAGATTTTGATTTTTTTTCGTATTAACCTCTTCACTGTACTATGCGCAAAACTGAACTTAAAGCTATATTCAGAGCGGCCAAAAAGATTTAAGGGAGTATAAAATGGTAACGCTAGCTTTTAAAGCTTTTATATTGTACGCTCATTTCAGCATACACTACAAATGGATCACTGCACTGTACTTTAAGTTTTGGATTACTTATTGGTATGTGCTGTGTATCATAATTGAACTAGGGTTGATAACAATCCCGAATTGTATTTATTGAAGGTTCAGCATCAATGTGATTTTTGTCTTTGTAACCATCTCGCACAGCCCTGCAGTGGGTCTTCTATACGTTGAATTGATTTGTGAACCCTGTATCCTCCCAGCTTAATTACCATCTTCAATTACATCATCACATAACATCAAGAATATAGGATTTTCTTTCTTGTATAGACGCGAGGAACCTGTAAAGGTGGAGCGGGTATCGGGGTTCCCACAGCTGGGGTCTCGCAGGTTGTCCTGTAGGCGTACCCTTCGACAGCTGAGATCTGAACAGGCACCACTAAGCAGGGAGATCACCGCCTGACATTACCTCTTCATAACGGACGATAATAAACTCCTTATAAGTGTTTTAAGTTGACATAAAGAAAATCAAAATAAAACAGTATGATGTTAAAAAAGATCGAGTGGCAAGCAATGATATTATAAGTAAAATGGTGTAGATACGTTACCTACATGATGTTTTGACAAACCAAATGGCGCGATAACGCACACATACGTAAAGTTATATTGTAACGCCACACTGTCATAGATAAAATGTGGAAGCAAGAATGGCATATTCGCAATATCGGTGGTGAAAAAGAAATAGTTATATGTTGCTTAGATACGAGCGGATTGACGGGACTAGAACACATTTGCTATTTAGCCAAATTTTGTCAAGGCGCTGTCGAAGCGCTTATGACGTATCTACAGCTTTTTAATTATAATATCATTGGTGGCAATACATAGCCGATCATTTGATTTCTAAGCTAAAGATTATATTGTAAATAAAATATAAATTATATCCCTTAAATGCATGACCACGTTGTTTAACATGGAAAAAACATATTAAAAAAAACTTCTGCGAAATTTAAATATAAAAAACACTTTTGATCTTTTCGATACAATTAAGGGTAAAGGTCCAATCGTGTTTAACTTCTTATAACTCGCGCTATAATGATCGAGATGAGTTAAAAAGCCCAAAAGCCCAGTGTTAAATATGCTGTACAATATGTTTTTACATGTTCCGTCCCACGCATTTAGGTCTTTTTATCACGCTTTTATTAGCTTCACCTGTATGTATGTATGTAACCGACCCCTTTGAGCTCGATTTTGTCCTACTTTGAACGATCAGATTTAATTCAAACTTTGCACACCTGTCAGAGGTCGATGACAATGCAATAATCCGAAAAAAAAGTTAAAAAAATTTAACTAAAAAATGAAAAATAAATAATAGTTTAAAAAAACTAAAAAAACGTGCTGATATTAACATGCGATGCGTCACTGTTAATATCAGTATTTTTATCATTTATTTGTTACTTTTTACAAAAATATACATTTATTTCTAATTTACACAATTCTTAATCCAAATTTATTAAATTTTATTTTCTGTTTTTTAGTTGGATTTTTTATGAAAGCGTGTTTTTTTAGTTTTTTTTAAACTATTATTTATTTTTAAGGAAAAGCAACCAATATTTTTTATCTCTTGTTCATTTAAATGCGCATTGGGCGTTTAAATGATACTGTGTTTTAAAAGAAAGAAAAATTTTCGACAATGTTTTATCGAAACTTTAAAAATAAAACCCATAAAACTTGAATCTACATCATATTTGTTTATAGATGATTTCTCTTTCATACTTGTGTCGAATGGTACTATTTGTTTGTACAATAAGTTATACATTGGATCTTACGAGGTTAAGTCATAGTGCTCCAAATATATAATTTAATATATATTATTCATAATAACGCAATTCTAAATCCCGCAACGGATTTTGATACAGCTTGCTTTATCAATAAATGGAAACGTTAATAAATGTGGATATTCAAATGTTAAGTATTCAAACTACATAACGTTGGTTTAATTTTTTTTCATAAAGTTTGTTATGTAGCATTATATTAAATTGTCAACTTAGAATAATAATACATGATTAAAATCGTAATTAAATATGTTAAACATAGTTAAATAACTTAGTTGTAAAACGTAAGTGCCATTACTTAACTGTCGTATTAGATTAAGTTGTATTAAAGCATAAAGTTATGTGCATCAGATTAATAATTAATTTTATGGAGATATTTGTTAACAGAATTTAAGTATATTATATAATAAACTGTTAAAACTCATTTGTTTGTTTATCTTTATTGTACAACAAGCTAATACCCGTGACTTGGTTGGTGTCGTTTATTATCTCCGTAATATATTTTATGTATGGAGGAAATAATATAAACATAACATCGCTTGCCCCATTTATTACTTAATAAAACTCACATCGTTGAACGTGTTGTGCTTATAGTAAACATATTTTATAAACTACAATAATTTTGTACTAAATAAAGCTAAACTAATAACCTTTACTGAGAACAAGATTAAGTAAAGTTAAAACAAAAATTAAATCTGCCGAATAGTTTTTGCGTGAAGCGTGCATATCTACAGACCTCTCTTTTTTTTATATAGATAACTAGCGGGCCCGGCAGACGTTGTCTCGCCCTGATTATGAAAAAATCCTTGACAAATTATATACTAAAACGTTCCTCATGCATCACTCAATCCATTGGTGAAAACCGCTTGAAAATCCGTTCAGTAGTTTTTGAGTTTATCGCGAACAGACAGACAGACAGACGCGGTAGGGGACTTTGTTTTATACTATGTAATGATCTTGGTAATGGAAATATAAATTGTGTATTTACTCAACAAAGTAGGTTTACAAGTGAATAAATAACTAATTTCTTTCATTTCATTGTAAGTTTTCCTTACAATAAAAAAAAAATATATGGTGAAAAGCTTGACGAATTTAACAATTAGAACTAATTATTTATCTTCCATGTTCATTTAAAATTAGGTAACTTACCTGTTAAACTAAGGGACGCTGTTTTATTTTGTTAATTGTAAGTATATTCTATACTTCTTAACTCTATACTTTTTACCGATTTTTACCTATATTACTTTTTATTACTACTTAGATATAAAGTCTCGGTGGTAGGTTATTTGAAGGCAGAGTCCATTGAAATTGATTTTTAATCTCTGCAAGGAGGCGAAGCTTTTAGTGAAGGAATATATCGGTGGGGCAATAAATCGAAAATGATCAAAAGAGAGTTGTAACATCATTACCTATTCGACGATGACAGTAATAATCTACTAGAAGATTGGTTGCCAAAGATAAAATAAATAATTATGATCAAATAATACGATATAACCGAGGAAATAAGTGAATTAATCAGAACTTAGTATTCAGATCATGTTAAATGTTTTACGTGGATACCAGGCGAGTATGACTATATAAAGGTATTCCTTGAATATTAATCCGTGCGGAATGCTGTCATAGGAATTTTTAATGTTTTCTCCGAATACGTGCTTTTAACTAATAACTGAAGGATACTTTGACAAAAAATTAGATTATGAAGAATAATTCTACGCATACGAAAGACTGGACCGATTAGTTTGGGAGATTGTCATCATCATCACCCTGTAAGAGACCCATTGCAGGGCCATAGGATTCTTCCCGAAGGAAGGTATGGGTAGAATCACTTCGCCAGGCCACGACGTATTGGCAATTTCAAGCTCTGAGAAATCAACAGTTTTCCCACATACATTGCTACTACAAGAACATTTATCAGGTTCAGGTTTCTTCACGATGTTTTCCTACACCTTCAGCCGATAGTGTTACCAATTTAACATTAGTAATTGTACGCGAATTCAGAAAAAATGTCGGTACATGCCGAACCGGGGTTCGAACCTGCGCACATCGAAATTATATTCCACCGTTTAAACCACGTGACCACCACGACTCATACACCGTGATTTTTATATATATAATTCTTGTGACCGTATGTATGTGACTGAATTCCTCCTAAACGGCTGGACAGATTTTGATGAAATGTTTCGCGTGTGTTCAGATGGATTCAAGAATGGTTTAAATTCAAAATTAGATGCGGTAGGTTGCGTTGTAGTAGACTTTATATATTTTTTTTATTATCATAGCAGGACAACGTCCTTCGGGCCCGCTAGTACATGTATATTTTCTAGTGGCACTGCGTATGTGACATCATGTATGTATTATACTTAAGAATTGAAAAGACAGATAGGACAATAATTTAAATATTAATTAAAAGTAAGCGATACCGCATATACGATAACACGTATGAACTAATTATTCGCATTTAAATTGAATCGGCTTACCACTTTCCAAAGATAATAAATGTATGTATAAAGTTAATTATATTTATCAGAAAACAACAGTTGTCTGTTTCTTATTAATTAAAATTAATAAAATTAGAATAACTTAAACAATGATATTATAACTGTAAAGCTGAATTTAATAGGTAGCGATTCTGCGAGGCCTGACCGAGCTCATGTCCAAAGTTCATATTTTGACAAACGATATGAAGATGGGTTTATCATCATAGCTCTCATCGTTGTATAATCCCTCTTCACAAATCGTTAAAAGCGTAGAGTGCTTATAAAAAATGATAGTTTCTTAAAACCTTCATAAATCAATATTAGATTGTCATATCGTGATATTCTTTTTACATAAAAAAAAGTCTCAAAAAAATTAAACTAAAAAAAACTGTAATTTTTACGTGATACGCACGTAACACCAGAGCTCTATCATTTTATTTATATGTAGATAGAAGATATACTACAAAATACCCAGGTATTAGGTAAGAGATAGAAATGCATATGTTTATCTACTTTTATCTCGTACTTAACTCGCGTCGTCATTCGATGTAGAGTTTTAATTAAACAAAGACTAAATGGTACTCAAGGATATGCTTTATGATTTTCTATGAAGGTATAATTTAATTATAAACGTTATATTTTATTAATGATGTATGCACAAATAAACAAACAGATAAATATTCGTATAAATGATCGAAATGTATTAAATTATTTACTCTTAGTTACTTGCAATATTTGTTTACACAAAAATCTGAAAGTACAATAAAATTTAGTCTAATTATATGTATAATCAAGTAATAATAATCATTACTTGATTATTATAGGCACGAAAACATCAGACAAAAAAAAGTAAATAAATACCTAAGTTCTACATAGGGCGTTACCTGCATTCCCTTCTCTGCAACGGGATGAACCCGACAGCTACACAGAGTATCCATGGGATACTAAGAAGTTTCGTCTCTATAAGGTACAAACAAACTTTCCAAGGTTTAAACCACTATGTTTCATATCCAGAAAATAATTCATTTTCTTATCTGTATTAATGTTCCATGAATAAATAGAGATGAGCCAGAATCCCGTCCAGACTCGTTGATACCGAAATTCGGCAAAGTTATTCGGTATTACTAACATTTACCGAATTCAAAATTAGTTAAGTCGTGTAGAAAATATTTTATAAATTCTGATATAATATCAATTTCTTCGAGATATATCTACGATTTTTCATTTTAAACTTTGCTATGAGATTTCAAAAAAGTTTTATAAGCATTTTTTTTAAGAATTTCAATTTTAAAACGGAGTTTTAATTTGAAATGTTTTTTTCTTAGAAATTACAAATGTTTTTCTACGAGAAAAGATTATTTGAACTATATGGGTGTATAATTAAAAACTCACTAACATTTTAATAAAGCTTAGTAACAATAGTTAGGTGAATTAAAATCCGAATAAAATTTATTTTCATACAATTTGTAGAGAATGAATTTGCTCTCAATTTATTTTTATAAGAATTATAAAACTTTTGTTAGTTTAGTGTCTACAGCGCGCGCCTGTTCACTGTACTAACAGTGCTCGCCGCTCTGGGATAAAAAAAATCATATTGTTTAAACTCATGGCTGGCAGTGAAATTTTCTTTAAACATATTAAACTTTAATGTATAATGCATGTTCCTGAAAAATTTTTTTTTCATAATTTGAGAGAGATGTCATTACAATTTTCATTTGTTTATTTAAAAGTTTATTAACATATAAGTTTATTAATCTGTTAATAAATAAATAATTTCAAATCATCGATTATTTATTAAACTGTAAATATTAAACAACAAATCCTGAAAATTTCATTGAAATATCTTTTATGGTTTCTCTGCAATCTATTTTTTAATTAAAAGTCTCCAATATTTCATTTACAAAAAAAATGTTGTAAAAATGAAAATTTTCAAAAACCGTTTTAGGGTATCATTATTGATAATGACTACTTTATATTGAAATATGTTAATTTCAATTCCATGATCAAGTGGGAAAAGGGGGGTCCACTTGACGTGATCTTACTCAAATGCGATAAAGAACGCAAAGAGACGCGATGTTCCGGCGCAATGCCAATGAGTCAAGCCGATCGAATATTACCTTGTCGCCGACGATTCGAGCCGCTCTACGCTGGATGCGGTCAAACGGAAGCAGCTGATATTGAGACGCTCCAGCCCAAAGGTGAGAGCATTATTCCATGTGTGGGCGGTCTTACGCTTTATAAAGTAGTAAACGATGTTCTGGTGTGAAATACTGTCTTGCCCTATTAAGGACACCTAGTTTTTTGGAGGCCAACAATGTTTTGCTTTCCAAATGACCGCCAAACCGAACGTCGCTCGATATGTCAACGCCGACGATACTAATACTGGGCTTGGTGACTAAGGAGACTCCCTGAAAGCTAGGCATTACGTCAAACATTGTCTTTTTCGCGGTAAAGGCGCAAACTTGTGTCTTTGTGGGGTTAAAATGGACCAAGTTTTGACTACCCCAATGCGAGGCGTGTTCGAGTGACGTCTCCATTTCAGACACAAGTTGATTCCGATACTCAACAACGCGTTCCCGGAAAATATTAGCAGTGTATAGAGCATCCCCAGTACTATCGTCTGCATAGCAATGAATGTTGCTTACTTGCAACATATCATTGATATACAGAAGAAAGAGAGTAGGGGATAGTACACAGCCTTGTGGGACACCAGCATTCACAGGCTTCAAATCGGAGCATGCACCGTCGACTACGACTTTTATGCTTCGACCCGTGAGGAAGCTAGATACCCAATTGTATAAATTCTCGGGAAGTCCAAAGGAAGTAAGTTTCGAGAGAAGCGCTTTGTGCCAAACCCGATCAAAAGCCTTCGCTACATCTAAACTTATGGCTATGGCCTCACCCTTGCTTTCTACTGCCTCCGCCTATCGATGTATCAGGAAGGCTAGAAGGTCACCAGCTGAGCGACGTTGGCAAAAGCCATATTGACGGTTGCTAATAAACTGGTTCTCCTCTAGGTACTTCAAGAGTTGGCAGTTAATAATGGACTCCATTATTTTGGAAAGCAAGGAAGTAATAGCGATTGGCTGATAGTTCGACGGCTCTGAGTGGTCACCTTTTTTTGGGATCGGGTGCACAGAAGCAGACTTCCAAGATACTGGCACAACGTCTGTACAATAGGGGTACCGAAAAAGACGCGCAAGAACTGGAGCCAGTTCCGAAGGACATCAACACAATCGCACATCATTTAGCACAATTGCGGGAATCCCGTCGGGTCCACTCGACTTCCTGATGTCTAAGGAGAAGAACTTTTTGCGTATATGTTTTTGCAAAAACTGCACATTGGGCATGCAGCTTTTGCAACGCGCTATGTTCGGTGGAAACTTCCCCTTGTTATCTAGAGTCGAGTTCGACGCAAAAAAGCAGCCAAGAAGTTTGGCTTTGTTTTTTGCCTCGTAGGCCAACGAGATGTATTCCTTCCGCAATAGTGGGAACGATGGCAGACTGAAGTTCCCTAGGGCGGCTTTGGCGAGAGACCAAAATGCCCGAGTTCCAGAGGGAAGACTAACCAGTGGGATCTCCGAATGTCGTTTAACGTATTTTACATTTCATTCATAACTAGCTGTGCCCGCAGCTCCGCACGCGTTTTTTTTTAAATCGTATTAAAGAATTATAGAATTGTGAGACTATGTACAATTACAGAAACGCTCTTTAAAGACAATTGTAAGTACGACGCGCACGCCACTAAAAGTAACATGTAACGTGGACATTAGATATATAAATACAAAGAGTGTGCCAAATAAGGTTTGTCATCAGCAACACATTTGGATCCTTGACCTACGATATAAATACTTCAGTGCTCACTTACACTGTATAAGTAACTAAAGAAACAATAACTTAAAATATTATTATTAAGATTTACATTTACATTACATTTAATATACATTGCCATTATTATAATTAAGATTTTGTGACTATACAAAAAATAAACGCGTATCTGTTTCGCAAGAAATTGTATTATGGAACACTTTACGTAATACGTTTATAATCTAGAAATCTTTTTAGGAAGACCTATATCTCATTAATGTTATTAATAATTATAATGTCGAATTGTAAACAATAAGTTGATAATTATTTTTCTTATTAAAAATAAAGAATGAGTTCAAATCTTGCTAAATTTCATGCAGACAAAGTCGCGGGTAACAGCTAGTCTAAAATAGAATAACCTCAATTACTTTTTATTAGGTTCGCTATCTACCAGTGAAAGTCCCGTGAAAATCGATGTAACCGTTTTGGTGATAGCACAGCGGGCGAAGCCACGGTTAACAGCTAGTATAAACTAAAATTGCTTAAATTACTTTTTGTAAAGTCAGCTATCTGTCAGTGAAAGTCTCGTGAAAACTGGTCTAACTGTTTTGGAGAAAGCACTGTGGGCGAAGCCACGGTTAACAGTTAGTATAAACTAAAATTGCCTAAATTACTTTTTGTAATGTCAGCTATCTGCTAGTGAAAGTTTTGTAAAAACTGGTCTAACCGTTTTGGAGATAGCATTGCGGGCGAAACCACAGTTAACAGCTAGTATAAACTAAAATTGCATGAATTACTTTTTATAACATCAGCTATCTGCCAGTGAAAGTTATCTGAAGATCGATCGAACCGTTTTGAAGATAGCACTGTGGGCGAAGCCACGGTTAACAGCTAGTATAAACTAAAATTGCTTCAATTACTTTTTATAAGGTCAGCTATCTGCCAGTGAAAATTTCGTGAAGATTGGGTGAACTGTTTTGAAGATAGTACTATGGGCGAAGCCACGGTTAACAGCTAGTATAAACTAAAATTGCTTCAATTACTTTTTATAAGGTCAGCTATCTGCCAGTGAAAATTTCGTGAAGATCGGTTTAACTGTTTTGAAGATAGTACTGCGGGCGAAGCCACGGTTAACAGCTAGTCTAAATTAAAATAGACCAAATTACTTGAAATGATGTCCGCTATCTGCTAGTGAAAATTTGGTGAAAATCGGTCTAATCGTTTTGGAGATAGCATTGCAGACGAAGCCGCGGTTAATACCTAGTCTAATTTAGAGTAGCCTAAGAAATCCGCTGTTATTTCAGCTATCTGTCAGTAAAATTCTTGTCCAAATCGGTTCAGCCGTTTCGGAGATTACCCGGAACAAACAGACAGACCGACAAAAAATTTTTAAATTGCATTTTTGTTATCAGAAGCGTGTATACTTTCATACCCAATCAGTCAAAAATTTTTATTTTGATATTACATACAGACACTTCATTTTTATTATATGTATAGATATAGATATTGTATCAGTTGGCTTCATATTTTGTAATTTTGGTGATGTGTTACGTAATATAGTTTGGTTATTCTTATTGTACACAAGTGAAATGGATGGGAAATAGTACCACTGGAAATGGATTCTGATTTGCTATAAAAATTCCCTGCAAAGTTCTAGCAAGATGGCCAACCATGTTGATAGTTTATTGAAATAGTCGCAAGAAACTTGTACTATAATCTACTCGACAATAGTAGTAATATTCTACTAGAATATTGATAGCCAAAAAATAAAGAAGTGATATATTTAAAAAAAAGCATAGTATTTCGATATTACAGAAAGGCTTAAAAACTAGCTTAAAGTTTCAACATTTTATATGGTAGCAAAATTCATATAAAATTCGACCTCAGATCAGCTCAGATTCGGTTGTGTATTCTGGTAAATTCGGCCGAGGCAATGGTAATCGACGCGTCTCTAGATATACTGGCAAAAACATTGAAAGGTGAACAACAGAGCGACCTCAGCAAAAGAACTCATAACATTTTAAACAACAGTACTTATGAACGCGATCCACTGTTTTCGCGCGTGTCATACGGTAATAATTCCGAATGCGGAGTTAATAATCATATCATAAGTGGAGTGGAAATAATCTTGTGAGTAAACTTGTTAATTACCAGTCCACTGATTAAACTTGGTAAGTTGTCAGAAACTAGTTAAAGTCTACGTATTAAAAAATAGTACTACGTCAGATTTTATGTATCCTTAGTATTAGGTCTTTACCTATGAAATTGCCGTTTTGTATGAAAAATTTAAACGAATTTTTTTCATGTATTTTTTATTTGTATTAATCGAACTAATCACCATGCAATCAATGCATCTTTGCCAACGCAGTGGCAGTTTATTGATGCCCTTCTTAAAGAAATCAGCTGGACGGGAGGCAACAAATTCTTCAAAGGCATTTTGTACTGCCTCTCGGGTATTGAATTTTTTTCCCGCCAAGAAGTTATCCAAATTCTGGAAAAAGTAGTAGTCTGTAGGCGCAAGGTCTGGTGAGTAGGGCGGATGACGGAGAACTTCCAACCCCAGTTCTTACAACTTGGAGACCGTCTGCTGTGCAGTATGAGGTCGCGCGTTGTCGTGCAGGAGCAGCGGAGACGAGCGATTGACCAATGCTGGTTGGAGATATGCCAGCTTCTCCATCATTGTGTTCAGTTCTTCACAGTACACATCTGCAGTAATGCTCACCCCGTTTGGTAAAAAGCTGTGATGAATCACACCGGCGCTAGACCACCAAACAATGACCATCACTTTTCTAGGGGTAAGTTTTCGTTTAGGGCATTGTTTAGGTGCTGAACCAGGATCCAACCAACTTGCTGAGCGCTTGCGGTTATCAAACAGAATCCATTTTTCATCGCAGGTAACAATGCGGTTCAAAATTCCTTCATTTGTGTGTCTGTTGAGCAGTGCAAGGCACGTCTCGACGCGTACGTCGCGCTGGCGATCATTGAGTTCGTGGGGCACCCATTTGTCAAGCTTTTTTACCTTGCCAATTTGACGCAAATGGACCAATATTGTTTTGACGCTAACGTCGAAAGCTGCTGCTAATTCAGCCGTAGATTGTGTATCATCATCGCCTTTAATTCGTCATTATCGACCAAAGTCTTCGGACGACCGCGAGGTTCATTTTTCAGGTCGAAATTCCCAGAACGGAAGCGAACAAACCAATAACAGGTGGTGCGTTGGTTTGTAGTGTTAGCTCCGTAAACGTCGTTGATGTTGCGTGCCGCTTGTGCCGCGTTGCTGCCACGACGGTACTCATATTCCATAATTACTCGAATTTTTAACGTATCCATGATGACAAAAAAGATTGAAATGCGATGAAAATGTTACACTAATCAATAAACAAATGACTACTTTTGGAAAAAGAATTCCATGTTTTTAAAATAAAATTAATTTGAAATTAGAATTCTTAGCCAAACAAAAATTATTTTGATTTGAAATGGCCAGTACTGCAGAACGGCAATATCATAGGTAAAGACCTATTATATCAGTGCAATTTTTCTTATTTTGATTTTCTTTAAGCTTTTCCTTTATATATGAAAACTGACTTACAAGCGCAGTTGCCGGAACACCTATACGTGCTTGGTGAGCGATTTTCAACTTAAACTGTGAAACCATCCCCAGACCAGTGTGTCGTCTCATTCCAATGCCATGGGGTTCTTCAAGCCTAACATGATGAGACATTTACGCGGGTCGGCATGACAATGCCAACCGGTGATGAGTAGTTCAAATGTATTTTCCACCCAAAAGCTCCGAGTCACTGCAGTGATTCGAATGAAATTCGATGAACGCGGTGTCCGAATATGCAACCACTGAACCATCATGGCAACAAATCTATTGACGTTGAACAGTGGCCGCTCTATGGACTGACTGAAAAGTTATGGGTATTATCTATACATGTCTATACATAAAAAAATAATGTAAATCTAACGTGTATGTACTTTTTCGATTTTCGTGGAAAAAATTGTTGCAGGTGTCTAAGAATGAGTAATAAAATACATTTCAATTTACTTTTGATTTTGGTTGAACGCGCTAATCTCAGGAACTACTGATCCGATTTTCAGCATTTTCTTTCAGTGTTAGATAAGTTATTTATCGAGAAAGGCTATAGACTATGTATCATCACACTAAGACCAATAGAAGCGGAGCACCAATGAAGAATGTTTCAAAATCGGTATTTTTTTTCCTTTTGCGAGCTTTCACTGCGTATTAAATATCCCAAAGTAACTATTCCACGTGGAAGAAGTCGCGGGCAGAAGCTAGTATGTAATAAGAATGTAAATCTAACGTGTCTGTACTTTTATATTTTTGTGAAAAAAATTGTTGCAGATGTCTAGGAATATGTAATAAAATACAATTCAATCATTTTTAGAAATGTCTTCTATCTGTCGGTTTGTTTGGACACGACTCACTACTCAAGTACTGCATTCACGATAAACCTAGCCAAAGAAAATCATAAAGCGTGTCTTCGAGTTAACATTTGTCTTGGTTTGATTAAAATCGGTTCACGGTATTAAAAGTTATTGTAATTTTAATGACGACGTGACTTAAGTACGAAAAAATTATTTTTTTACATTAGGTTCCTAGCGGACGGAGTCGCGGGCACAGCTAGTTACGAATAAATATGAGGTGGCTATAAGATCTATTTACAACATTAAAATTCATTCATTGTACAATACAGTTTTGCATAATACAATTTATTGTTGAGGCTCGATTACCACTAGCTCGGTGACTCGTCACTTGTGGAGTCGTTGCTCGTTGATTTTCCTTGTAGATGGTTATGTACTAATCGCTGCATATCCTCTATCTTGAACCTGAAAGTTACAAACCCGAATTTCTAATAAAAGAACTAGAGGTGGTCATAACAACTGCCGACAGTAAATAAAAACTCAAGACAATAGAATAACTGTACCTTCTCTCTTTTGAATTTTTAAATAAATTATAGTCTGAATTATTCAAATTCCATAATTTGTGAATTGAAATCATTAGCATTAAGTATACGAGCAACAATTATGTACATTTTTATATAGTTCATTAATTAATCAAACATATTATAGGCTGCATAAGCTCAATACAATATATCAACATTACATGTATCGCGGCCGGTATACTATGCGCCGCTAGTTTGACGCAAGCGCATTACATCACGAGCATGCCGAGGTCATCGGTGACGTGAACTCATAAGATTTTTCTCTACCAAAAATCGCTCAATGCAGCTAAAAAAGTTTTAACTTTTATAAAAGGGTACCGATAATTACGCGAAATCGCAAACTTTATCTGTGTTCTAACAATTCACGTCTTTGCCGTTTGATTTCTCCCATGCGTACATTTATTCTATCGCGTCCATCTATCTCTCTTATATAAATAAAATTACTTTCTTTCTCTCATCGAGTATATATTTCTGGTTGCGCCGCTTTATGTATATTTGAAATTCCCGCATTATGGATTAAATCACGCCACTTTGAAGCCCGACCAATTAATTGCGATCAGATTGCGCCACCAGCCCCCGCTTCCCTGTACTATGGCACATGCTTATATAAGGTAGCGCGACGTCCGCGCCACCAGTTCGACTGTTGCTACTAGTTCGACTGCTATCGTCATTGTTGTTTGCGCGCCGCATCGAAATCGTTGTGTCCGCGCCGCATGCTAACATTTTGAGTTTTCGCATGGTCGAGTGAGAAATAAACGCATCGCTACATACGTGCCGACATATATTATAAACAATAAGTGTTGTGTGGGAGAGACCCAGTGGAAAGAAACGAGAATCACCTAGCTGGCTAGCCGCGTGGAAACTGCAGCGCCGCGAGATATGTGCCAAGTTCCCTTCCTACCCTTGTCTCCCTATTCGTAGCTGATCGCAATAGTTGAATATCAAATATAGCATCCCCGCATATACAGACCACTTAAATTTAGCATAGATACCCCCGCGCGCGCCCCTACGGTGACGTCGACATCGCCGCGGCGTCACCAATTTCCGTACCTTTTTCCTTCCGTAAAGCTGCGTTGAAAAACCGTTGCATATAAATTAAGGAAAAACGAATAATATATAAATTTAATTTCAACGAATATATAAAATATGTTATTGCAAGTGAATTATAAAACTTTACCTCGTTGAGTAATTATCCCTGAAAAGATTCGTTTGTTATTCTATGAATAAGGAGACAATTAATCATATAAAATTCCTGACTGTTTTTTGTTTCAAGGGGAATGCCCTTGATTCATCTGAATGCTGATATTATAATTAATATATATCTAAATAATTATTCATTCATATAATACAATGTCAAATTATTTAGCTGTGTTTAAATACTTGTTTAGCAAATATATTGAATCCAATTAATTTAGACAGCATTATTTATGATAACAGGAAGGGAATTTTAATATGTATTATATTAGCATATAATCTAAACAAATAACACAATATGTAAGAAAATAAACCCTGTCTTATTTTCTTTAATTTGAACCTCTGTTCTGATCGCAGTGAAATTTCGCATACTAGAAACATGGATCCTACGGTTTTTCATCTACCAGTAGGTAAATCAAACTTAGGCTTGAACTGCAGCTGAGGGGGATCGCGCCGAGTGTGCGGAAGCGAAATTTACTGACAGACCACGGCGGCGTGATCTGTGGCTAAGTGGTTGTATAGGCAAATAATACAAGGCACAGTAGTAAAACTCCGTCGTATTGTTATCAAAAGTAATTATGTAAATATACTTTAGAATAATTTATAATTGTTCACAAAACATCTTATTTAAAAATTTATCTAACAATTCATAAACAGTTACGATTGCTGAAAGAATTAACTCAAAGCTCATTTTCAATTCAAATTTGTGGGATTAAAAAGGTAATGGAAACAAGACGCTTTCGTTAAAAAAACACATTATTTAGTGTAATACAACGAAACAATATTTATGGAAACACTGATTAGTTGTGTTTTAGTGGTTGGTTAGTTGATAGATAAACTAAACCAAACTTTTCTTCCCTTGCAGAAGTATTTGCTAATGTCAGAATTACCATAGAAGAAATAATCTGAGTAGAATCTGATATTGTTATGTTATTTTACGCTTACATTATTGCTCAATAATATATAACGTGCTGAGTACTAAAAACACTCAACTGGATATCTGAAAGTTCTGAAGATCTGAAACACTTTTCCACTTTACTTTGTTCTGCTTTTTGTCTATTACAATAAAATATCTTAGAGTCTGTACAATATTTTACACATCAGAAGAAATAAAAATAAAAACAAGAAATGGCAAGTGTCATAAAGATTAAATGATAAATCGCTTGGCTGTATGACACGTGCGCCCTTGCTTTTGTTAAGAGCGACAATAATTAGTACTCAAGGCAAAGGATCATGAGTTATACAGCCAATATAAAATATATAATACATATCCTTTAACCAAATACTTTCCGACCTACGATATACATGTATATACCAATTTAGTTCTCGTTCCATCAAGAACTTTGCATCGCCAGCGACTTTTCTACATCCAAGTACAATTGCATTCCGGACAGTTTCCGACCTACACATATACTTTTGAGATGAAACATAGTATTAAATCCGTAAATGAATTGTTTCAATGAATAAATACATATTACATAAGTAATAATATAAAGTTTTGTAAATAATTTTATAATCGAAATTTTCCATCTAATACAATCGAGTCTCATACAGGTTTTACTATAAAAAGCAACATATTTTTCTTTCCATAACTGTAAACAACTTATCTATACATATAATAAAAATGAAGTGTCTGTATGTAATATCAAAATACATTTTTTTTACTGATAGGGTATGAAAGTATACACGCTACTGATAACAAAAATGCAAATTTTAAAATTTTTGTCGGTGTGTCTGTCTGTCTGTTTGTTCCGGCTAATCTCCGGAACGGCTGGACTGATTTTGACGGGAATTTCATTCGCAGATAGCTGAAATTACAGCGGGTTACTTAGGCTACTCTAAATTAGCTATTAATCGCGGCTTTGTCTGCAATATTATCTCCAAAACGGTTATACCGATTTTCACAGGACTTTCACCGGCAGATAGCTGACTTTATAAAAAGTAATTTAGTTTATTTTAATTTAGACTAGCTGTTAATCGTGGCTTCACCCGCAGTACTATCTTCAAAACGGTTAGTCTGATCTTCACGAAACTTTCATTGGCAGATAGCTGACCTTATAAAAAGTAATTCAAGCAATTTTAGTTTATTCTAGCTGTTAACCGTGGCTTTGCCTGCAATGCTATCTCCAAAACGGTTAGACCAGTTTCCACGAGACTTTCACTAGCAGATAGCTGACTTTACAAAAAGTAATTTAGACAATTTTATTTTATACTAGCTGTTAACCGTGGCTTCACCCGCTGTGCTATCAACAAAACGGTTAGACCTATTTTCACGAGACTTTCACTGGTAGATAGCGACTCTTATAAAAAGTAATTGAGGTTATTCTATTTTAGACTAGCTGTTACCCGCGACTTTGTCTGCATAAATTTAGTAAGATTTCAAGTCATTCTTTATTTTTAATAAGAGAAATGATTATCAGCTTATTGTTTACAATTCGACATTATAATTATTAATAACATTAATGATATAGGGGTCTTCCTAATAAGATCTTAGATTATAAACGTTACGTATTACGTAAAGAGTTCCATAAAACAATTTCTTGCGGAACAGACAAGCGTTTATTTTTGTATAGTCACAAAATCTTAATTATAATAATGGCAATGTATATTAAATGTAATGTAAATGTAAATCTTTATAATAATATTTTATGTTATTGTTTTATTAGTTCCATATACAGTGTAAGTAAGCACTAAGGTAGTTATATGGTGGGTTAAATTTCCAAAAATGTTGCTGATGGTAAACCTCATTTGGCACGTTGTTAGTATTTATATATCTAATGTACACGTTAGATGTTACTTTTAGTGGCGTGCGCATCGTACTTACAATTGGGATGAAGACAGTAACAACAAATCACTGAAATAATTGTTTGTAGTTATAATATAAGACACGAAGATTCTAAAATATTCATTCATTTTTAAATTAAAAATACGATTACATTTTATTTAGCAAAAATAGGAATACAAAATATAACAATGCGCCATATTATGTGAAACGCCAATCAGAAGGCTGTGACGTCATGTTTTCGTAAACATCATTGTGACAGTCTGTATTCTGTACTAACTTGTTAGCTTGCTTTGTTCGTTTCGATATTATTTATACTATTTGCTCCAATTTCTTAGTTATAAAACCAGTATTGTTCTACCAAAAGTAAGAAAAAGAAGCTTTAATTATGGAACAAGGATTCATTAAGGCGAATAACTCTAATTTACCAAAAGTAGACTTATTAATGTTAGGAGGGTTTTTTGCATCAAACAATGACTTTTGCGCAGCTGAATTTCGCAATATTAAAACATCCATGTAAGTATCATTTATATTCAATAATTGTAGAACTACAAACAATATAAAATTCAAAATGTATAAATAAGTTTTATATTTTGACTACTTACTATCTTAATATACAATGAAAGAATGTGCATAATACTGATTTTTTTTTTTGTTTATTTCAGATCTTCACGACCATCATACGGTGATGATGCTGTCAGCTACGTACAACTTAAGCGTGATGGAAAAATGTGTATAGTGAAGGGTAAAATTTGTCCAGAACACAAGGTACATGCGACATTGTATGCTGTCTCAGTATTTGTGGATGAAGAAGATGAAGTTGTAATTTCTGCACAATGTCATGATTGCGTCGCTTCAAAAGGAAGTTGTAAACACTCAGTAGCATTCCTCATGTGGATTCACCGAAGAAGTGAAGAGCCACCATGTACAGCTGTGGCATGTTACTGGAAAAAATCCAAACTGTCCAGGGTTGGTACTAGCGTGAAGTATATGACGGTGAAGGATTTGTCCAATGGTACACCTAGTTTGCCATCAAATAGTACTGTGCTTGATAAATTTTTGGCAATTGGGAGAAAAAGAAAACTGAATAATTGTGAGATATTAAAACATCAAACTGGCTATATGTGTAATGATATTCAAAGTTTATCAATGCAGCAGCTTGTATTGAAATATAAAGAGAAATCCTGTGATACATTTTTAGACAAAATAGTATTGTCTAAAGAAACTATTGTTAAAATAGAAGCTGGGACCAGAGAACAGCACCAAAGCAACATCTGGTTTGAACTACGTTATGGTAGAATCACAGCCTCTCGAGCTTATGAATTTAGTAGATGTAAAAAGAACGATGGATCACTTATAGCATTAATAATGGGAGGCAGTATTCCAGATACATCTGCCATGAAACGTGGTTGAATGTTAGAAAGTGAAGTCCGAAAAACTGTCAGTGTCATGCTCGGCAAAAAGGTTAAGAAGTGTGGACTCATGTTGTCAAGAGAGTACCCGATGATAGCAGGATCACCGGATGGAATTTGTGAGGATAGTATTATTGAAATAAAGTGTCCCACAAATGCTAAAGCATATTAAAATTATTTGAAAGACGGAACACCTACAGAAAAGTTTAATACACAGATACAGATGCAAATGTATTTGACAGGACTACAAAAATGTTACTTTTGTGTAGCTGATAGTAACTACAGCACAAATAAGAAAGTGGAAATCATATGTGTGACATTTAATGAAAAGTATTTATTTAACTTCTTAAAACTTATAGTACCTCAGTGGAAAGAGAAAGTGTATCCAGTGTTATACCAAAGTATATTATAACATTTATTGAAATAAAATGCATAAACTGTAATCATATTGTTTTATTTAATAAGAGAATTTTGTAAATTTATAAAAGCACATGCAATCACAATAACATTGTCAAGAATTTTTACAAAATTTGTGTTTAAACAAGCATGGGGCTTTAACATATTAAATTCTCTTAAACGTCTAATTACTCTCTCAACATGGATTCTTAAACTAGCTATTTGCTTTGTTTCTTTTACTTCACATTTAGACAACTTGGCTCCAGTAATAATAATTGGGGGTCGTACAAGTTGTATATTCTCCATACGTAAATATTGTTCAACATGTTTGAAACCTCTGTCTGCCATAACACACATACCAGGCTGTAAACACTTTATAAAACCACATGATTCAACCAAACAAGTATCAGTTACCCTTCCTCCATAGCCTGGTGAAATATAATTCACTAATCCATTTGGTGTACAAGACACTAGGTATTTAATGGTGTTAGCTTTTTTGTAATCAGACCATGACATGGCTTGATTGACACTTTGTGAAGGTTTTTGTATTTCAATTTCTAAACAATCTATTATACAACTTGTGTGATGAAATTTGTGTCTAAAAGCCATAGGTAAAGTACGTTTTGTTAAATTTTGATCTAAAGATACAATAAATGGTTTCATTACACTAGCTATGATTGGTATATTTTTGAAAAATATTTTGCTTGCATATGAAGTATTTATAGAAAAATCATCAGCAAGCTGTCTAAATGGATTATTTAACCTGATTTTTTTTAAACAAAGCAGTATATGATTAGTAGGAATTTTTGTATGTTCCTCGATTAAATTTAATAAATAACAACAGCTTTCAGGAAGACCTATATATGACCGTGGGTTTCTCATTATTTTTAGTAATGTATATTTTACTATATCTGATGCTTCTTCTTTCTTTATCTCTTCAGTTAGTTCACTGCAGTCTGAAGTGGATTTAAATTGAAGAGACTGTATTGACGGAGATGATTCATGATACATAGATGGTGTATATGAAATATCACTGTCGATTTGATCTTCTATAGGAAATATTCTCTTTGAAGCTTTAGATGTCTTTGATTTTGATATACCACAACTTTCAACTTTAAATGGAGAAGTAGAGATTGAACTGCATTCAGGTTTAATAGGTGATGTTAATTGGTTTCTTAGTTTAATTTCAGTCTGAACTGCTTTACTACGAAATTTGTGCACTATATGTACTTGTATTGATTTATCAGCCAACTTTGGGTAGGTGGTAAGTCCTTCGTGCTGCTCTTCTGTTGCGAGCAAATCTAAAATTAGAAAAAGCAATAAAATATTAATAAGTACATATTATTGTGTATTATTGTTGTGCATAGTTAGTATAGTTTTTTGCAATAGATTATAATATTTTATACCAAACAGATTATTTCCAATGATAACTATTTATGACTTTATGATAGTTATATAGTTAAGTTACGTTAAATCATGTTTACATTATTAACAAGGGTAACTAGACACATATAGAGATATATATAAATAGACAGAAAAAATATACCTACACTAGAACCAATCAATACAAGGATTTATTTGACAAAGAAAAAAATAAAATGGATAAGTACCTGGATTTTCAAATGAACTGCCAGCAGCGTCTAAATATTTTGTAGATGTAATTTTCTCTGCTAAATCTTTTTCACTGTCTTCAATTAACATTTTTCTTTGTTTTTTGATAACATATTGGCGTTCTATAGAATTAGAAGCTCGTTTTCTTCTATCTGGTTGGCATTCAAATCTTCTGGGGTTACACCCTGATTTCATACGCACTTGTGCAACTGAACCCATGACATGATACTGAATATAATTTTCCATATCGTTTGGTAACTGAAATAAGAATAAGGTTTATAGACACCTACATACATAGCCATTGGATAACCTAACCTGAAATTTGATGGACAGTGTTATTAGAAATGTATTATTAAACTCGATGTTATGTTTATTAGGCATGTCAAACATTATAAAGGTAGTAAATACTTACATCAAAATGGTCTTCACAGAAAGAAATTACCGACTTTGAAGATATCGCTGCTGGATCTCGCCTTGCAAGGTTTAGCCAAGTATTTCTAACTTTTTTCTTCATTGGAACGTTAATAAACAACTTATTTGGAGTTTTTATCGATGTATTATTACATTGAGGAACCGTACACCACCTATACACGTTAGAATTCATGTTTATCACTCAAAATAAATAAAATAACGTATCTTGAATGTATCACAAAGATAAAAATTGTTAAGTTAACGAAAGAATGACGTCACAAACAGATGCCTTCCCTATACTAGCGTTTTGGCGCCAAGTTTAAATTGTATTATTTTTAACGTCAATTTTTCCTTGAAAGCCTTTTTTTTTTTTAAAAATAAAATATATTTTGAATAAAACAGATGCGTAAAAATATTGTGGAGTACTTTTTCAAAATCAGTCATCATGCCTATTGTCTTTAAAGAGCATTTCTGTAATTGTAGATAGTCTCACAATTTTATAATTCTTTAATACGATTTAGAAAAAATCGCGTGCGGAGCTGCGGGTACAGTTAGTTGACAATATATATACAAAAAACTCGAAGCAGTCATAAGAAATGCCGCCGGAAGTGAAAACACACAATAATGGAATAATTGTATTCTCTTTTGAATTTTTAAATCAATTATATTCTGTACTATTTAATGAAATTGTTAACCTTACTCTGGTTTTCACATCTATTGGCACTCCGAGCAATAAAGGTATATTTTTATTATACTACATTCCCCTATCAACAATCGTTCCACGCGGCTAAAGAAGTTTTCACTCCAAAAATTTTAAGGTATTTTCGCTTTAACCAACTAAATATGTATATAGCGAAAATAAAACTGTGTGTCGTTTATTATTTATAAAACAAAAAGCAAATTATAAATGTTAATGTGCGTAGAAGAAGGACATTTAAATATAAACTTATGTTGTAGTAGCTAGTACCGACGACTTCCTTTTCGTGGGAATCGTTCTGCTAGTTCACGAAAACAACTTGCTTAAACTGGATTAACGTAGGCTGGTTTTGATTTTTTTTTTTCATAACATTTGATTTATATGTTAATTCTTGGTTGAGAGGACTAAAATATATACTTTGTTTATTTATAGTAGATATTATTTTACATAGACATTTGGCATTAAAGGATTTCGAGGAAAATGTGTCGACAGTTTACTGTATAGTAACGTAGCAAAATTAATCTTTACAATCGCCGACAAACAATTTTTCATACTTTACCTATTCATATTAGTGTGTATTTTGTATAGAAATACTAGCAAACCCGGTAGAATATATAATGATATAGTATGTAATATATAGTAATAAGTTATTAATGTCAAAATACTAGCTGGCCCGTGTAGCTTCGTCTGCACCAAATCGGTTATTACCGGTTTCAAATGTACTTTTGTAATATGTAAATCTAAAATGTAAATCTTAAAAACTTATAACCCGATTGCAGCGACATCTACCGCTTCTAACTAAAGATAATAAAGAAATATATAGATAATAAAAGAATAAAAGATAATAAAAGAAAAAAAAAAATAAACTAAAGAAGCAGTATCCAATATTGTGCACCTCATGGACACATTTGTACACAACATTTTTTTTTTACTATATTCCATATTATATTGACGAAGTCGCGGATGAGATTATAGATTAAAATAGCTTGAAAAAAAAATTCTGGACTGGGACACCCTAATCATCTAGAAGTATAAAATATACTTTACGACTTATTCTCATACCTACCAAAAATACATTTAAAATTTCATAAAAATCGGTCAAGTCGTTTCGGAGTATTTCAAACACTAACACCGTGACGTGAGATTTTTATATATTGAAGAGGTAAGTAGGGTGAGGTAGAAATTTCAAAATTATATGTTTTGTATAAGAAAAGCTCCAAAAATAGTAAAAAAATCATTTGTTCTGCTACAATTAAAATTAAAAACCATGTAGGTTATATCATAAACAAAAAAAACATCAAACTCTGTAAAGACGTTATAGAAAGAAAACGAAGGTGTGTTTACTAAGGTGTGTTTGTAAAGAACTTTATAGTAATGCGGCCTGAGTGTTAATTTAAGAAACAAAAAAGGCTCTGTCTAACACCAATGATTACCAGAATAACCCTACAGGTTTTAACAAAAGATAGATAGATTAGAAAACAAAAACAGTGCGTGTATCGGTGCGTACACGCGGAAGAAGTGAAATTTCTTTGACTTATATGTATTATGTTATATATATATGAGAATGCTCATACACTATATACTATACGAAGTCCTGTAGTATAAATACTTAACTATACATTTACTCATTTTTGTATACTACTAGTCCCGGACAGACACTTATACTGTAACTATGTATGTACCAGATCGAATTTCTTGCCGGTACTTCTCGATGACTGGGTTGTTTTCTAAAGGGCCTAAATTAAACAAAGTATTTTTGACTTTGATACATATTTACACATACACACAAATACATACCTATCTTATGTTTAAAGCTTAACGCGTAATTCAATTTTTTCCCTACCACGCCATAAGAAGTTTCAGTAAACGACTCGCGGATACAATGTTTGGAGAGGGTTCCTCACCGTACGCGAATTATTATTTAAGCGATTGTTAGCGTCACAGATGACGGTTCTATATATATAAAGCTCGTGTCTCGTCGTGCAATTATTCAGTGGATTGTGTTCGTGATCGTGCATTCAGATCGTACTCCAAGTGTGAAGTAAACAAGGAAAAAAATTGACACCACAAATTTCATTCAAAAGAAACTGCCGCAAACTGGACATATCCTTCTCATTGTGAGTAGAATTATAACTATATGCAGATATACATCGCCACTTTTTAATAAGTTACTTTTTTACATCAATCTAACGCAAATGATTGATTTGTTGTTATGTAAAGTTGAATATATAACAAAAAACATCTTAATAATATTTACATTTCCTTTATTGAGTTACTTATCTATCTTTGATTTATCAGTCTAAATTTAAAGTATCACTGGGTCTTATACTTACAGCTTATATGAACGATAGTGATGTCTGTCCGTTTATAAATTTAATAAAAAACTATATAATTGCAATAAAGAATACTAAGAACTCTCCGCGGGCCCGTACATATTTTTATGCGATAATAATTTCCGACCTGTTGTTTCATCTTATTAATAACTTTTAAAAGTATCATGCATATAGCATGGTTTATTAAGGTCATCAGAATCATCAACCCGTAAGATACGAACTGCAAGACCATAAGCCTCTTCCCGAAGGATGGTATGGGCATTATCACCACGTCAGCACACGACGTATTGGCGATTTTAAACTCTTAAGTAATCCACACTTCTATGTTTCCCACTTACTACAAGAATATTTTTCATATTCAGTCTCCCTCACGATGTTTTCCTTCAGCGTCAGCCGATACTGTTACCAATTTAACTTAGTAAATGTGCGCGAACTCAAAATAATTGGTTAGTACAGTCCGAGGGTTCGAACCTGCTGACATCGGGTTGATATTCGAAAGATCAATCCACTAACTAGGTTACCACGACTTTATTTATCAGAGTGATTTTCTCTATTACTATTTTTACAGTCCCCACCTGAAATTTTGTTTGAATCATTTAAAGTACTTCCCTTAGCGTGAAACGATTTACCATCTAAAATAAATAAAATAAAATTATACTATAATATAAATAAAAAAATAAATAAAATTAAATAAAAAATAATAATATTAATTTATATATATTTTTTTTGGTTCTATAACTCTGACGCATTTTATGCTATCACTATTATATAATAAAACAATCTACAAATGTCCCTATTTGTGACGAAAGTGTAACTTATACTCATAAGTTGGTACGGGTCCCACTTATCCCGGGTCCCGGGTCCAGTCCCGGGTCAAAATGATCAACTTACCCGTGTGAATATAAATGAATTTTTTATCGTAAATTTAATTAATTACAAAAAAGGTCGTATAGACTTAGATACGAATTGCGAAATATTCGTCGATATATTCTTAGAGTTCGAAATTTTAGACATTGAATCGACATTCCTCTAGTCAAACTGCTCGACTTACTATAACTTATCTCTTAAACCAATTCATCCAAACACATCTCATTAGATATATTTGACCCTCGAGTTTTTAAATTCAAAAGGACAATTAAACTCATTTTATATCCATGACTATGTAAACAACATCCAGTTAATTATATTTCAGCTAGCTGGCCCGGCAGACGTCCCGCCCTGATTATAAAAAAAATCCTTGACAAAATATATACCAAAACCTTCCTCATGAATCCCTCTATCCACTGGTGAAACCCGTGTGAAAATCCGTTCAGTAGTTTTCGAGTTTATCGCGAACAGACAGACAGACAGACGCGGTAGGGGACTTTGTTTTATACTATATAATGATAAAGAGATTATAGTTACCATTTTGTTTTCTTTTTCATAGGTTAGTTTTTACAGGTGAATTCATTTTCACTTTTGAATTTATTCATGCTCGATCTTTTTCTCTTTTTCAAATGTATCAATACTTAATGTTACATAATTTAATTTGTCATTATTATTAATGGTGTAAATTGTATCGATGTGGTAAAGCGTTGTAGGTTTTCAGTGTAGTATGCTGTTTCTTATTATTTTTATTTTTTATTTTTATTTTATTTTATTTATTTAGGAAAACTTACAGCTAATACTAATTGAAATAACAAATAAATAACGTACAAAGGCTAATTACAAATTTTCACTTATAAAAACTATGAATATACAAAGAAAAGACAGCTATCAATATAGATGTACAAATAAATACATGATTACATACACAAAGTTAATATTATGGAAAAAAAGCTCTAGATAAACATTGTCTAAGGCATGATATACTATCTGTGAATAAATCTAGGTTATTGTCTAAAGAATATTGTTATTATATTATTCATCGGACTGTTGACTGTCGTATTATTCAGAATTGTAAATAACTGAACCAAAATTGATTACTTGCTGTCAAAAACGAAGGCAAATTAAATAATCATTATAACATTAGTAGTAGGGGTGTGCGATTAATTCGAACTTACGAATTATTCGTTCCGAATCGAATATTAATATTCGATTCGAAACTCGAATCGAATAATTCGAAATTTCGAATTATTCGAAAGTTCCCGAATTATTAGAAAAATTTCGATAATTCGAAAAATTTCGAATAATTCGAAAATTTTCGAATTATTCGGGAACTTTCGAATAATTCGATTTTTTCAGGGTTTCTTATTTTCAATTAAAATAACTTATAAAAAAATGGATGGTAAAAATATTGATTGCCTTTTCTTTACGGCACTTCAAAAAATTACCTGAAATTCATGCTTCTAGACTAGAATACCCCCTTAATTCGCGAATTATTCGAAATTTTTATGAATTATTCGAAATTTCGAATCGAATATTGATATTCGATTCGATTCGATTCGAACGATATTCGCACACCCCTAATTAGTAGTCAGTTACAAACGATTTATCAGTTTGCTTAAGTTTTTTTTTTCACTTCCCATTTATCG